>JASDDO010000006.1:199399149-199745005 GCA_030015575.1 Agapanthus africanus
GTTTTTAACTTGCATTGATCCGAATCAACGCAGTCCCATCAATTGATCACACCAAAAAGAACGAAAATATACTGATGTACGTATATGCCATCCGCATTTGCCACTGGGTCCCGTCATTACCCGTTAGGTTAGCTAACTAACGACAGAGCGGGGACTGGACTAGCGCGGATGCAAAACATATACAACATCTACTAATATATATACCAATATATTATATTCGCTCAAGGCGTGATAAGAAATGCAACATCACAGAAAATGTACAGCATCACAGAAACAATACAGATATCTGGGATCCCCGGGTTTCACAGAGCCACTACTGAAACCCGACGTTCCCCTGGTCGTGTGGATAGCCTATGCAATGAAATCCTAGACCCCTACGGGCGCGGCAAGTCACCGCCAAAACCTGAAGCGAGGCAGCCCCCTTCAGTACCGTGAATGGACCACCCAGCACTTCACGGAATCCGGCAACTTGGGCACCCCTCCTGGGTCAACCTGTACCCCCTACGAGTGCGGCGAATAGCCCGCCAATCCTAAAGTGAAGCCCCCTCCGTCTCAATGCCATGAGATGCGGGCTTGTTGCCCTCTGGAACCCGGCTATCCGTGCACCCCGCCGCGGGGTAATCCTAGTAGAAAGTAAAATATACATACAACGGGTGCATCGACCGCAACCTGGTCGTGCCCCAAATAATAATACAATCAGGCAGTGACGGCAGTCCACATGTCTGGACGCTCGCCCCGCAATATCAAATGTACATGATACAACAAAACTGTACTAGCATTGCATCCAGGCTATCCCCCGCGACCGATCCGCAACATCACAGCAAAAACAGAACATCAACGTAAAAGTCACGTTCGCAAATCCGTCTAACCGGGCTATAGCAGTTAGACAGGATTTACCGATCAAGTGACATTCACGGTCGCAGATATAATGTAAATACTGTGAAATAATGTGTTTAAAATATCCGATCAATCAAATTTTAACAAGTGGGCCCCTAAGCATTACTGTAGCACATCAAGAAATTCTGGGCGCAATGTTATTATTCCAAAACCCCTATTTTCTCCCCAGAAAGATACTGTACAAATTTGGTGCAGCGAACACATCATTGTGCGGCGGAACCGCGGCCCAAAGGGGTGTTTGGCCGCGGTTCCGCGCTCCTACAGTGGACTTACTGCATCGAATTTTCACAGAACTCTTATCTTTTCTAGTAGATCACTTTTCTGTAACCTGAAAAATTTTTGGACACCAAAAAATTTTAACAGAAAACTGATGCAAGAAAAATGCGGATTTTGGAATTTTGGTCGATCGGAAATGCAAAACACATTAAACAAAGCTCGACTAAGTTAATGGCAAGGCTCTGATACCACTGTAAGTGCACGGCGGCGCCCCGGCCGTCAATCCGATGCCGGAATGCGGAAGCGGTGATAACCTTTAAATTTTCTTGTAATGGCAAACCACCGCGCACTAATACCCGGATCGAACCACTAACTAGTCCTAGTTATCAACAAGAAAGGGAAGAGAGATATACCGACAGATCCGAGTCCTCCGGTCTTCTCGTCGTCGTCCCGATCTCCTGCGGAATGTGCCGTCTCCTCCTCGTCGCCGGAAGTGCACCACATCGCCTACTTCTTTTACGGGCTCCCACCTCAATGCCGAGGCAACTCGGGCGCGAAGCCGGCTACTCGACGTGCCCAAGATTTGCTGTAGAATTTGTAGTGAGCTCAAGTCTCATTTCGGGTTCATGGAGGTGCCATTTTGATGGAGGGATGATACAAGAATTTTTGTGGAGGAACTTGTGGATTTTTGGAGCATGAAATGAACAAAAATCCACTTCCAAAATTTTTGGACAGCCCACCCCAAGGAGTGGCCGGCCATGGATATGGTGAGAGGGGAGAATGAGAGTGTAGTATCATGGATAATGAGAGAGCCATCTAATTATCCAAATGAGAGAGAGAGAGAAAGCTATCATGCAAAAGGAAATGATCACCAAAACAAAACCCACACTCAACCACCTACCACCAACCTCATCATCAACAACCATGATGATTTACAAAGTCAAGCAATCATGAGTTTATGAAGTCAAATGATGGGACAAGTATCATGACATGATAATATGCAAAGACCCCCTCCACAAATGCTTATTTGCAACAATGCAAATAAACCCTCCTCCACCAATCTTCGGCCAATGAACGATACAAAGGAAATTGGCCGAAACGGAAAGCAAACTGGCAACTCTAAAAAACTGGTCCCGTAATAAATTACAGGAAAACCCCGATACTGTGTATACACACCCGCATTTGTATTCCGACCGAAATACAAATGCAATGAGACAAAATCTATACTGTACTATACAAGGATCCGGCTTAAACCAAAGCCAGCTAGTAATATCCGTTCGATCCTGATCCGTGCAATACCGCACGTATCTGATCGAACCCTGCCATATAACCATACGGCCAGTAGTACAAACTGTCCGATCCTGATCCGTGAAATACCGCACGTATCTGATCGGACCCTGCCATATCTCCATACGGCCTCTACAGCTTTTCGCCCGAAAGCTGAGTAACTGAATGTGGGGGACTCTAAAGACTCGTCAACACCTTGGTTGTGGATTTAACCACTTCCACGTCAGAGGTATAAGTCAATACGTAACGGGCTACCAGGTATTGACTAAAAGAGACGTCTGTGAGCGAACCTAGCCAGACAACCCTACTGAGCCTGTCAGTGACAATATCCGTACAGTCCGGTCCGTTCGTCTATGAGCATCGCATGGCGGGCCTAGGGGGTTGGTAAAAGTCAGACCCCCAAAAGCGGTACAAGTCGTGTCGGAGTGTAGCCCAGAACACCCAGAGATACTACTAGAATACCTACCAGTAAATCTCCTTGCCTCGGCCAAGGGTTTCGTGTAATGGCTCTCCTAGACACAGCCCAACCTCACCCCCAATACCGGGAGAGACGAACCCCTGAAGATGCGCTCACTGCCTCCATGTGGCTCGGGACTGTACCCAACTAAAACCTGTTTGCACGACTCCTTTGAGCCGTGGTAGGGTAGTAATCAAAGTACAGTAGGAACTCACATGAGATAAATGACGATCCCCAGGTCGATGAACTAACCTGTACACATGTCACCAGGGAACTGCCATCTGACGTCTGGTATATGACCAACTAGCATGTTCCCGGCGAGTCCTGTCCGGTGTACTCATAACCCAATGAGCACCTGTATACATCTTAGGTGATCCAACTGACACCAGTGGCTTGTGAGACCGGCCACCGCCCCTCGTCGGGGTCTCGACTGTATACACTAGTCTACTCTGGAGTATCGATGCCCTCTCTCGAAACTCACACGACTAGGGACCATTTAAGGATATGCTTATAGACTGCCAGCTCCCACGTATATGATCGCCCTCATACTGCTGGTGGTCAAGCAAGAATCCTAGGGGCTCTATCAACGTGTAATAGCGACTTGTCAGGTCACCTAAAGCAGTACACGATGATAAAGATAAACCAGATAGCATACTATCATCACGAGTAAGACTGTCCTATCGGGATAGGTCCTCCATCAATCATTGTAATCACGTGCCTGTGATCGAATAATTGAATCTGAGGGCACTATCTCCAACAAGACAAAGTGATAACCATTTTGATCTAGGTTAGAGTGCACGCTGAGTGTTTCTTTTCTCTCTCTCTTTGGCAGCGACCATTGACCCGACCCTAGACTATGACTCAGTGACCAAGTTGACCGAACCTACTTAACACTGGCTTTTGGATTGTCAGAGTTGCAAACCTCATTGCCACTCCTGCTTTTACCCTTTTCTCCAGGACACCCCGTATTACTACGAACGTCCACTTCCATTGGACAAAACTATCGTATGGTTATATACGAAATCGAAGGAATTCGAGGATGGTTTCCGGTTCTGGAGAAAACGAATAGGATTATTCAGTTGTCTTTTCCTTTTACCTTCTCTCTCTGATTGCGAGTACTCCTTGGCTTAGGAAATAGTACACCTATTACGCAAATTGGATAGTCTTCTTCCAAACCTTAGGCTGGTGCCGAAAGGTGGGGAATGAAGAATACCAATCAGCCTAAATGGTGTACAAAAGGTATTAAGTTAAGACAAAGAAAGGGATTAGTAAGAGGGCATTGTAAATTGCGACTGCTATTCACGACCAAACCGAGTATTTCTTCGCCAATCCAAAATCACCTTTGTATTTCTCCAGGACACTCTGTATCACTACGAAGATCCACAGTTTATTTGAATATTCCATCGTATGGTTATATACGAACTCGAAAGGAACTTGTTCCAGTTCGGGGATGGATTCTGGTTCAGGAGAAATAGGAATAAGGTTTATTCGGTTGTCTTTTATCTTGACCTTCTCTCGCATTGCGAGTGCTCCTAGGATTAGGACAGTACACCCTTTATGCTTATTGGATAGTCTTCTTCCAAACCATAGGCTGGTGCCGAACGGTAGGGAAGGAAGAAAACCTTTTGGCCTAAAGGGGTGTACAGAAGGTAATGACTAAAGACATATAAAGGGATTTGGAGAGATGACAAAGAGATATACGGTTACAGTTGTGAATCTGGATAATGGAAGAGGCATTACTAGGAATACCAGGATAACTCAACGAAACATTTCAATGTTTCATTTTCACTGTGTACTGTTAATGGAAAACTGATTTCCCGATTAGACACTTACTCCAGGGTATGTATTTACCAGGTATGATTCTCACATCTGTATGGTTTTACAGATGATGAGTGGGAGTAAGTTATTGGGAATTGGGTGATCATCCTCATTATATCGGGATTCTTTGTAATCGGTGATATTTGAGGAAGTCACCTGGGTTGTTTGCCGGACGGCAAATATTTGGTTTTGAATATCTGCGGTTATGCACCAATTTCAAATTGATATATCTGTTTGTCTATTTTTATAGAGTGAGATATACCTTTTGAAGTTATGTCGATGACATTTACCTATATCAGTGGATGGTTAGGTAAGGAGCATTAAACAGCGGTTTAATTCTTCTTAACCATAAGTACAGTTTTCAGCCTACGACACACTGTGAATGAGTCATCAGACTCAAGGGACTTATACAGAGTATTGTATATTGTCCGGTGTCCATTAGGACAGAGGGGTTGGTCCTCGTACTATATTCTGTTTACTTATGACTTCTCTAGTTCTTAGACAAGTGTTTCGTAGAAACGCATGGTCTAAGTTTTTGAGGAGTTATAGGTATAAGAGTAAAAGTAGAGAACCAGATGTTGCAAGTATCGGGATTCTTCAAGGAGATCGAAGATGCAGATACTTGTGATTGGTATTCAGTTGATAGTAATATTTAAGAGAACTTGCTTCTCTTTCAGGTTATTCATAATTGGAAGCATTCCTAAGTTGAGTAACGCTGATCGGCCTCCTTCCATTTAGTTGACATGCACTGGAGATAGCTGCATGATTTGAATCTGGTTCAATTAAATCAGTGCCTCTGGTTCTATATTGGATAAAGAACAGTTCATATCTTAACGATGTTAAGATACGGGGAGTTGTCCGGCTTATGCTTAAAACCAGACACTGGACAACTCAAGGTACGTTTCTGTAATGGCTGTTTGTGGGTTGACCCAGGCTATGACGAGGGTTGACTTTCTACCATCTGGAAGATCAATAGTGATATTGTTCTTGACTCGCCACATTTTTAAAGAAATGGATTTTTCAGAAAACATCAGTGGGAGTATGGTAGAACTGGAAGCGATTCCAGAACCGCAAACGATTACTAAAGATTTGATAAGAACCTAAAGATTCAATCTGGTTTGACATTCCATTAGCCACTCCGCAGATATGGTGGGTAACCTCAGGCACACGAGAAGTACTCCGGTATGCTCAAGGACGATGGCAGGGAGGTTCTTGTTTACCCAGACTTGCCATTGTTGTTGTTCCAGACTGTGAGACCCGGCAGGAGGATGAGTGTATCGTCGTTCTGAACTAGCTTTAGAAGTGTACGTCTATATGACTCTGCCAGAGGGTTGTCGTAGTCAGTGGGAGCAGCAGAAGCATTGGTGGAAAGGTGGCTTATGTCTATTTATAGACTAAAGCAGATATAGCGGAGATAGATCATCTATTTCTGACATGACAGTCATAGGTTTGACGTCATCAGAATAGGGGATGGATCTGTTGAGGAGGTAGTAGGGTGTGATGTCCTGGTTTTGGATGACATACACAGAGTAGGAAAAGAAACTCCTATACTACGATCAGTTATACTTTGGTCGTCACACAGTGGTTTCTCCATAAAGGACTTGGACATTATATCAGACATACTGGTTACTAGATCTATGGTCTTAGATCTAGATTTGGGTGGTTTCCCAATCTGGGTACCTTGACAGCATTCTATGAGTATTTAGAATGGACGACTCCTGGCACGGTTGTGTACCTGCAGGTGATGGAGTCACCCTCTCTAAAGGTGTCTTACAGACTAAAGGGGAGAGGGATACGCATGATTGACATATCACTTGCTTAGGCAATTGAGTCAACCATAAGATGTCAAGTACCACACCAGATGTTGTTCTTGCAGTAGATGCAATAAGTTGATATTGATCCAATCCTGGAGAAATAATCGGAAGCAGTTTTAGGACATAAGTGCGAGTTCTAGGGATTTGATAACGACAGCCTCCTATAGGAGACGGTTATCATTCCAGGCTTCCAAGGTGACATGGAAGACAGGGTGGTCGTCAGAGTCATGATTTTCCCTCTGATGAGGAACAGTATTTTGGACAGGTGGTCCAGGTGGATACTGAGGGAAAGGCATGGCGCAGGATACTGATTAAGTTCAGTTGATGATACAGTCTAAGAAGTTTGGATTTGGAGTTCATTTATGAGATAGGTCCCATCAGACATCCAGACGTTCCAAGACAGGTATTGCTCATTTCGGGAGATGGCTTTCTCCGCGAACTTGAGATATAGAGAGACATAGAAAGAAACTTCACTGCGGATCCACTCACTGAGGCTATTCCTCGAATGCAATAGTTTCGCAAACGGGTTTTGTGAGACTGACTAGTAGAGTAGTTGGGTGTTCGGTATCACACGAGCTGTGAGTATGCGACATCGCAATAATTAGCCTTGAGTGCAAGTGGGAGATTATTGGAGATAGTGCCCTCAGAGTCAATTATTGGATCACAGGCACGTGATTGCAATGATTGAGGGAGGACCTATCCCGGTAGGACAGTCTTACTCGAGATGATAGTATGCTATCTGGTTTATCTTTATCATCGTGTACTGCTTTAAGTGACCTGACATGTCGCTATTACACGTTGATAGAGCCCCTAGGATTCTTGCTTGACTACCAGCAGTATGATGGCGATCATATACGTGGCAGCTGGTAGTCTATAAGCACATCCTTAAAAGGTCCCTAGTCGTAGGAGTTTCGAGGCAGGGCATCGATACTCCATTAGTAGACTAGTGCATACAGTCGAGACCCCCGACGAGGGGAGGTGGCCGGTCTCACAAGCTACTGGTGTCAGTTGGTTCACCTAAGATGTATACAGGTGCTCATTGGGTTATGAGTACACCGGACAGGACTCGCCGGGAACCTGCTAGTTGGTCTTATACCTGATGTCAGATAGCAGTTCCCTGGTGACATGTGTACAGGTTAGTTCATTGACCTGAGATCGTCATTTTTCTTGTGTGAGTTCCCACTGTGCTTTGATTACTACCCTACCATGGCTCAAAGGAGTCGTGCAAACAGGTTTAGTTGGGTACAGTCCCGAGCCACATGGAGGCAGTGAGCGGATCTGCAGGGGTTCGTCTCTCCCGGTATTGGGGGTGAGGTCGCGCTGTGTCTAGGAGAGCCATTACACAAAGCCCTCGGCCGAGGCAGGAGATTTACTGGTAGGTATTCCAGTAGTATCTCAGGGCGTTCTGGGCTACACTCCGACACGACTTGTACCACTTTTGGGGGTCTGACATCTACCAACCCCCTAGGCCCGACATGCGATACTCATAGACGAACGGACCGGACTGTACGGATATTGTCACTGACAGGCTTAGTAGGGTGTCAGGATGAGTTCACTCATCGACGTCCCTTTTGGTCAATAGCTGGTGGCCCGTCACGTATTGGCTTATACCTCTGACATGCTAGTGGTTAAATCCACAGCCATAGTATTGACGAGTCTTTAGAGTCCACCACACTTTCAGTTACTCAAACTTTCGGGCGAAATGCTGTAGAGGTCGTATGGAGATATGGCAGGGTCCGATCAGATACGTGCGGTATTGCATGGATCAAGATCGGACGGTTTGTACTAGTGGCCGTATGGATATATGGCAGGGTTCGATCAGATACGTGCGGTATTGCACGGATCAGGATCGAACGGATATTACTTGCCGGCTTTGGTTTAAGCCGGATCCTAGTTTAGTACAGTGTAGATTTTGTCTCATTGCATTTGTATCCGGTCGGAATAGAGATGCGGGTGTGTATGCACAGTATCGGGGTTTTCCTGTAATTTATTACGGGACCAGTTTTCTGAGGTTGCCAGTTTGCATTCCGTTCCGGCCGGTTTTCCTTTGTTCTTTCCCGGCCGGACTTTTCCGATGGAGGGGGTAATTTGCAGTTTTGCAAATTACATTTGGGGAGAGGGTTTCTTGCATATGTGGGATTATGATATGACCATCATCATTTTATTCCCTTTACATCACTTTCTTTATTCATGATGGTTATTGTGAAGAGATTGATTTGGTTTATGATGTAAGGTTTACTTTGGATGTGGTCACCCTCCACCTTTTCCTACACTCACCTTCCTTCTTGTTTTTGTGTTTTTCTCCACCATTTGTTAAGGGGGGGCCGGCCACTTCTTGGAGAAGAGAGAGTGGTTCAATTCATTTTGGTGTGGGAAATATATCATCCATCTCATTTTAGCTTGCCACCAAAAATCCCCAAGTTCATATCTTGTTGATTCCTCCATCAAGGCAACTTCACAAACCCTATGAGGCAAAGTGATTCTACACTACTTCTACAGCAAATCTTGGGCGCGTCGGCTAGCCAACTTCGCGCCCGAGTTACCTCGGTATTGAGGTGGGAGCCCGTAAAAGATGCAGACGATGTGGTGCCCTCCCGGCAAGGATGCGACGACCGGAGTTTCCGCGGGAGATCGGGACGACGACGAGAAGACCGGAGGACTCGGATCACTCGGTATATCTCTCACCCTTTCTCTTGTTAGCTAGTATCGGTTAATGGTTACGATCCGGGTATATTGTCCGCGGTAGCGCCAGTTTCCAAGTACGGAAAATTTTTGATTCCGCATTTTGGCCTCGGAAAGACGGCCGGGGCGCTGCCGTGGCGCAACACAATCAACACTGGTCTCTATCTCAAATAAGTACATGTTTGGACATAACGGGTACCGATGAGGCTAGATCAAGAATGAATATGATACTGAACAAGGAAATGTACATCCTAAGGCTTCTTAAGTGGAGTGGCGTGTCGTAAATATGCCGCGGACATATCCACGGTACGTCACTCTACTTTAGTCACCTATTCCATCAACCAAGGGTCATCCTACGCTCCGAAGGTAAAACCTAACGCTTTGATACCAACTTTGTCACGAACCGAAAGTACGGAACATGACCGGCACTTAGGCTACGAACGTCTCAAGGCGTACGTGCTCTAAGTAAGCCGAGCCTAGAAATCCAAACCAAGAAAAGTAGTGGAGTGAAGGAAAAACCATAAGTAAAACAACCAGTCTGCAATAAAATATACAACGCCTAATGGCGAGGATCACAACAGAAAGGAAACTCAACAGCAAGAATCACAGAGAAATATAACGTGCGACTCTAAGGTCGAAAGAATAATCAACACTGTTCTCTATCTCAAATAAGTACATGTTTAGTTGATGGAAGTTCTAGATACAACTGAATATAATATACAATGTATAATGATGGGTACGATACAAATAAACCCACCTACTAGCAAGTCACCCGAAAGAAGCGGTGCCGCAAGCCGTAATGAATCCCTGTACGGCAAACATCTGCAAGAACTGGGGCACAACGGGGGTGAGTTGCCAACTCGTGAATAGAAGAACATCTATGAACAGAAAATCGCATGTATGACGCAATCCTAGGTCATACGATCAACATAAATAAACCTCAAATGAATAAGTCTGAAGCATGCTAAGGTGGCGATGCAACATCTATACATGTATGTAGTGCCAAGTACTCGCCAATGCCTCAGGTAATAACATATCATAAATATGAGGTATGTCTGCATAGAGTAATATGAATCAATGCCAGCTATAACATGAATCTAGTAGTATGTGGATGTCCTCCAACTAGGAAATCAATAGCTGTAAATCGGTGGATCCCGTCCACGTGTCACCCAATGACAACAAGCATCATGCATGTAAATATCGTAAAACATATGCATAGAAGTATGAGGATATAATCAAATCATGGAACCTGAGTGCCTAGCATCGACACTCGAAAACATCATGAACATCTGTGCCTAGCATCGGCACGTAAATCCTCATGTATCTCAGGCGCCGCACACCCTGGTGGCCCTCATATCCATTTCATGACTCCATTCGGTATCCCCCTGATAACCGATGGGTCCCAAGTACTATCACCGGTAGGTAGTACTCCCCTGCCGGGCTCACCGTCTAGCATCTACGAGTCTTCTTGCCCCGGGGTACCTCACCGGGTCCACCATGTACCCGCAATCGGTGCCTACCGCTCCTCGAATCGGGTATACTCACACAAGCTCTCTGGAACCGAGAAAACTCATGGTGGACGCACTGAAATATCATATCAAGGGTGACCGGATTTTTAAAACAATTACATATTTTCTTTTGAAATATCCACGGTCCCCAAATCCAGAAATATCATGGAAACAACATATCTCAATGCGTAAAATCGAACATGATGTATGCGACATGTAAAGAAAGGTAAGCATATCAGTAAGTCATGCAGCATGGAATAGTAATGTGCGCATGTCGAGGGAAACCGCTCTTTTAAGATGAATCGGTTTTAAAGAATATCTTCCGATTCCCAAATCTCTAATCAAGCCGGAATCATCTATGTATGTGTACAGGTATAAGTGTACAATATGCCATGCAAGAATCATATCATGAATGCAACTGTACTACAGTGTAGTGGCATGGCAATTATCGATGATGAAGTGTGTGAGCCGGCAAACAGTGTACGTGGAACATACGCATCATCGATAATGGTGCTGGTGTCCTAACAGCATGATGGTAATATCTCAATAAACGTAAGTAATGCGAAGCAAATGATATGAATATGCGGAATCAAATAATCAACGCAATAGTGAAGAGTCTACATCAATATGTAAGTGTCATGCAGTTTTGCCTTTTTGAAATAAGACGAATCGGGGTTTTTGTAAAATAAGGGCTACGGTGTTTTTAAGAAAAGATGCCCCTTTTGAAATTATCCGTAGAGACCCTTTTTGCCTGTCTTTAAAATACTCCAGATTCGTTAGTTTTGGAAATAGGTATGACTCGGGTCTAGTATAACATCTACTACACTAACTACTGATCTAACTAAGAGGTCGACCGGGAGGGGTAAGAAAACCACCTAAGTCTGAGTCGATATATATGAATAAAGATAGTAGACGGTGATCCCGCCTCAATTGTATCGCATATGATACCGTAAATCATCTAACACCCTCAAGTCATGAGTGCGGATCAATCATCAATATATAGCTCGTACGGTAAATCGTCGTACGGCATCCCAATAGATGGGTGCTGGTCAATATCACAATCATCACATCAATTATCTGGTATCCTTATCATCATATCACATAATCAGGGGTACTGATCTAAGTCTAGTACGAATCGATACCATCTACGTAAGTATGAATGCGTGTGCGGAAGACACGCCCAAAGGCCCGCTAAAAAGCATATATCGTATCCCAAATACGAATCACATCACATCACTGATATCATGGAACCATGCCCAAACTCATCGACTCACATCCAAAGTCCTCCAATATCCTCCTTATCAAAGTATGAACATAGAAAATAAGCACGTGTGTGCGTGTGGGTGCAAACTATTCTAGGGTTCGCGACTAGGAACTACACTAGTTACATTTAACCCTAATCTATGTAGTACACCTACCACATCTTAAACAATCAAGTCACACATAAGCTATCATATATAAGTACAGTATATATGGTATACTAGACATCGGACTGCGGGGATGTTATACGCCATCCACCCGACTTCTTCCCGTAGATATAAATCTACTCACCTTTCTTTAAGCGTGTCGTTGCCGATGTCTCCATTTGCATCTCCAACGCTCCGACGTCACGTGAGTACCTACAAGAATATCACATGCTAAAACACATGAAAATCACATCGGAAACCAAAATGGTGCACACTATGCCCATAGGTAAAAACCTGCGACCTCGTGTGCAAACACTTCCAATATCCACTGTCGTTGACGTCCAAACGCCACCCGACAGAAACGAATCATCGAATACCAAAATCCATACGAAAACACGTCGTAAATCATACGCCAACTCATGAAAATGAACCAAGATTTTACCCTAACAGGAACCAGTCAAAACTAGACATACCGGGGGTCAATTTTACATGAAAAGGGGACGTGCACGCAAAACGAGGCAGTTTTACACTGCTCTGGCCGCAAATTGCGGCCAGGGGGATTAAATTTGCGGCCGGGGTTTTGAGGTGGTGGCTAGGGCTTTGGGTAGGGGTTCCAGGGTGCCTGCACAGCTCTCTGCAAAGTCAATTTTTCCCTAGGAGGCCCCGGGTGAAAGCAGATCTCAGAAAGGTCTCAAAATCGACAAAAACGCTAAAATACACCAAGTCGTATAACTCTGGTAAATACTCGGAATCTGGGGTAAAATTGGTTACAATGGTCTCAAAACACCTAATAAGGTCATACCAATCATCAAAACCAACACTTGGTCAAGTCTCACTCAATTTTGCCTAAACTAGCACAATGTCACAAATAAAACAGTAACTTTCAGCTATCTAACCAGAACTGAGCAAGAACTGAGTTGGGATGCGAGATTATACCTCCAGGAGGTCCTAGGAGGAAGGAGAAGGGAAGGAGGAGGAAGAACGGGTGTTGTGCTGCTGCTGGACTACTTCTGTTGCTCCTGAGGTTGCTGGTGCAGCTGATGCTGCTGCTGTTCTTCAACAGCAGTTTGTTGCTGTTGGTATAGTTTCAAACTGCTGTTGTTGTGGTTGTTTGAGTGTTGTGAAGTGTTGTGGTTGAGTGGTATGATGGTGTGGAGTTGTTGTATGTGATGCTAAGGGCTATTTCCTGGATTTGTATGATGTTGCTGCTGATGTTAAAGTAGCAGGTATATGAAGAGAGGGGCTGTTTTGTGGCTGAACTAGTACTGTTGTTGTGTGGGGGGGGGGGATTATGTGAGGTTCATGATGGTGTGGTGTGAGTGAGAGGGATAGATGTGAGAGCCAAAAAGTTTTGAAGTGAAATGGGGTGAAAAGGCTTGACATGAGATGAGTTAACCCCCATCATCCTCTCTCTCACTAGATGCTAGTCATGGCACATCCATCATGCCCCCCTCTCTCTCTCTCCTACACAAGTCAACCCACCCTAATCAAACCCCATTAACCTAACCCAAAACACTAATTAACCCAATTAACTTAATCAGATGGTTCAACCCACCATGGTCATCTACATGGTTCAACCCTAGGCTTAACCCAAGCTACCATGCACATATGTGTGCAGCCCAGAAAAATTCCGATAAAATATTCATAAAGCCAGATAAATCAGCAGAAGCCAATTTTGGTAATTTTTTACCAAAAACCCTTCATTAAACACATTTTAGAATTTCCATAATTTTTCTTCAGAATTTTCCCCATTTATCGGTATTTAATTATACCGAAATATTAAAATATTCAATAAAATAATATTAAATTATAAAAATTCCCAAAAATAATATTATATTTTTCTGAAATGTTACATCTAGTTTAGCGTTAATGGTTCAATCCGGGTGAAAGACTATGATAGCGCCGGTTTCTTAAAAAGTTTTTGTTTCCGCATTTTGGCCTCGGATAGACGGCCGGGGCGCTACCGTAGACTTAAAGCACCCCCGTAAAGTTTTGATGGAAACTGATTCATAGAATGTGGTTAAGGAAACCTAGATTAGGAAACTAGGGTTAGAGTTAAATGATAGTTAGTAAAACAATATTAGAAACAAAGAATAGTAGAAGTGAATAATACGGATAATATGTGATGACGGAATTTGAGGATGACGTTTAGCAATATTGCCGTTTACGGTACTGTAGGACTAGATAGTCGACGTAGATGTGTCATCCGAACCATACCTATTTCTAAACTGAAGAATCGTTTGCATCTTTTAAACAGATACCTTAAGGGACGTTACGGATTTTCAAATGATATCTTTTCCTTAAAACACCGTAACTCCTATTTTCAAAACTACGATTCGCTTCTTTTAAAATCTGCTTGTATGGTTTGGGTGTGTATATTACATTAGATACTTATACTTATAGTAGAGATAGAATGTTTATGTAAACTCGACAAGATGTGAGATATAAATGCGACGAAAGAATATAAGACGGATATGATGATATGATGGTATACGGATGCGAGTCGATCGAGATGATTTATACCCTACCGGTCCCCTGATATGAGATTATTGCGGATGTGACCTGGGACATAGGTATATAGGGATATATATATATAGATTGTTGTGAATCATGGATGATGGGCCGTACGTGATATTAGGTCGTACCCTCATTTGTCGTATAGGATGATAGGATCCCTATTAGCTTAATGCCGCCGTACGATGATTTTCCGTGCGTGATGAGTTTGACTTGATGATTGATCCATACCCTTGACTAGAGGTTGTCGTACGATTGATTATACCATACGAAATATGGTTAGGCTGGATGCCGATTGATAGATTCACCGACTCGATCATGTTAGATACGTATACCCGTCAGCATTTGCATATGTTTTACCTTATGCTGCCTGCATGTTATTCGCATTGCATTACTTATACCTGTGATAGTACACTTGCACCATTATCGATGATGCGTATGTTACACGTACACAGATTGTAGGCTCACACACTTCATCATCGATAATTGCCATGTCACTACACAGTAGGATTGTTGCATCATGATATGACCCTTCTCATAACCTGCTTGTGCATACACATAGATACATCCTTATTTGCGCACATACACAATGTATATTCATATTGGTGCACATATATATTGATACATCTATACTTGCGCATATGCACATTGCATACCCATCTTGGCGCATATACACATTAGTACCTCTATACTTGCACATATACATATTGTGCCTACATAGATAACTTGTTTTATTGGAAAATTGGGAACCGCATGTGATATTTTAAAAACTGGAATCATTTTAAATAAGAGGTTTTCCCTTAATATGTCATATCACTGTTCCATGTTGCATGATACACGGATATGCTTACATTTCTATTATATGTCGCATACATCATGCTTTATTATTTTACCCATTGAGATATGTTGTTTTCATGAGATTTCTGGATTTGAGAACTGTGGATATTTCAAAAGAGATTATGTGTTGTTTTAAAAACCCAGTTTCTCTTGATATGATATTTCAGTGCGTCCACCATATGTTTTCTCAGTTCTGAGAGTGGCAAGTGAAACCCGATTCGAGGAGCGGTAGGCACCGTCTGTGGGTACATGGTGGACCCGGTGAGGTACCCCAGGGCAAGAAGACTCGTATAAGTTAGACGGTGAGCCTGGCAGGGGAGCACTACCTACCGGTGATAGTATTTGGACTTGGCGGTTATCCGAAGGATACCGACCGGAGTAGCGAGATGGATATGAGGGCCGACCAGGGTGTGCGTCGCCTGAGGGCCGATCTGAGGATGCGGCGCCTGAGATATATGAGGATTTACGTGTCGATGCTGGACACGGTTTTCATGATGTTTTCGAGTGTCGATGCTGGACACTCAGGTTCCATGATTTTGAGGTATCGTGAGGGACACATGCCGATTTATATCCTCATACGTTCATACATATGCTTTTATGATATTTACATGCATGATGTTGTTGCGTCAGTGGTTGACGCATGGACTAGATCCACATACATACATACATTGATTTTACTGTTGGATGTCATACACATGCTTATAGACATTGACGGCCTTGTTGGCACACATACAGACCCGGTCACCCTAGATATCATAGTACTACCTTTATGATATAGTTGACCTAGGAGTCGTTGTTTATTCGATTTCTATCTGTTGATATTTTTCTACTCACGAGTTGGCAACTCACCCCCGTTATGCCACGGTTCTTGCAGGTTGACCGCTTGGATCAGTTGCGGCTTCGCTGGCACACAATTGGATTCGGGTGTTTTGCATTGGTAGGTGGGACACTTGTATCGTACCCACTCTTGTATCTATATTTCATATTGTATCTAGTTAACTCCATCAATCGGAATTTGTAAATTGTATAAGTAAAGAGACTTAGTGGGATTGTGGTTGCGAGACTTAGTGCGAGGGATATTCCGCAACTTGTGCTTGATGACTTGCTTATTTCTTTATCTTTTGTGGTGAACTTCGCCGTTGGGCGTCGTATACTCATATTTACTGTCTTGCGTGGTTGTGATCCGCCGTTTGGCGAAGAGCTAGCTCCCTCTTGGGGATGCCATTATTCTTATTATGTATTTGTGCTTTTGGATCAAAATATACAAAGGAGGTGTTGCCAAAATTTTTAAAAGACGAAACATGTTTTCAAGCTAGTAAATTCACTTGCATCATTCATGTTTCTTTTCTATGCATTTACGCACACTTGATTTCATTATACCTTTATTTCAAAAACTTCACCCCCTTTATTTTCTTAAAAAGGTTTAGATTTCTGGGTTTCAGCTTACTTGAATTACGTTACGCCTTTAGACATTGCGTGATTTAAGTGGTGGTCACGAGCTAATATTTCGGGTCGTTACATTTCTTCACTTAGGATATGGATATAATATCAGACATTCTGGCTACTGGATCTATGGTTTTAGATCTAGATTTGGGTAGTTTCCCAATCTGGGTACTTAAACAGTATTCTAAAGGTATTTTAGAATAGACGACTCCTGGCATGGTAGTGTGCCTGCAGGTTATGGAGTCACCCTCTCTAAAGGTGTATTACAGACTAAAGGGGAGAAGGATGTACATGATTGGCATATCACTTGCTTATGCAATTGAGTCAATCAAGAGATGTCAAGTACCACATGAAATGTTGTTTTTGCATTGGCTGCAATAAATTGAGATATTAATCCAATCCTGGAGAAACGTTCGGAAGCAGTTTTAGAAAAAAAGTGGATGTTCTAGGGATTTGATAACGACAGCCTCCGTCGGGAGACAGTTATCATTCTAGGCTTCCAAGGTGACCTAGATGACAGAGTGACTGTCAGAGTTATAGTTTTCCCTCTGATGAGGGGTAGTAGTTTGGACAGGTAGTCCAAACGGATACTGAGGGAGGCATGACGCAGGATACTGATTAAATTCAGATGACCATACAGTCCAAGAAGTTTGCTGGATTTGGAGTTCATTTGTGAACTGGGTCCCATCAGATATCCAGACATATTCTAAGACAGGTATTGCTCATTTCGGGAGATGGCTTTCTTCGCGAACTTGAGATAAAGAGAGATATAGAAAGAAACATCAGAGCGGATCCACAAACTGAAGCTATTTCTCAAAAGCGCTAGTTTCACAAATGAGCTTTATGAACCTGATTAGTAGAGGAGTTGGGTGTTCGGTATCACACGGGCTGTGAGTATGCGACATCGCAATAATTATCCTTATGTGCAAGTGGGAGATTGTTGGATATAGTGCCCTCAAAGTCAATTATTGGATCGCAGGCACGTGATTGCAATGATTGAGAGAGGACCTATACCGGTAGGACAGTCTTACTCGAGATGATAGTATGCTGTCTGGTTTGCCTTTATCATCGTGTACATGCTTTAGGTGATACTACAGATCACTATTACACGTTGATAGAGCCCATAGGATTCTTGCTTGACTGCCAGCAGTATGATGGCGATCATATATATGAGAGCTGGGGTCTATAAGCACATCCTTAAAAGGTCCCTAGTCGAGAGAGTTTCGAGACAGGGCATCGATACTCCAGAGTTGACTAATGTATACGGATCGAGACCCCGACGAGGGGCGGTGGCTGGTCTCACAAGCCATTGGTGTCAGTTGGTTCACCTAAGACGTATACAGGTGCTCATTGGGCTATGAGTACACCGGACGGACTCACCGGGAACATGCTAGTTGGTGTTATACCTATCGTCTGATAGCAGTTCCCTGGTGACATGTGTACAGGTTAGTCTATCGACCTAAGATTGGCATTTGTCTCGTGTGAGTTCCTACTGTGCTTTGATTACTACCTTACCATGGCTCAAAGGAGTCGTGCAAACAGGTTTTATTTGGGTATCGTCCTGAGCCACATTGAGGCAGTGAGCGGATCGGCAGGGATTCGACTCTCCCGGTATTGGGGATGAGATCGCGCTGTGTCTGGAGAGCCATTACACAAAGTCCTTGGCCAAGGCAAGTGAGATTTACTGGTAGGTATTCCAGTAATATTTCATGGTGTTCTGGGCTACACTCTGACACGACTTATACCGCTTTTGGAGGTCTGACATTTACCAGCCCCCTAAACCCGATATGCGATACTCATAGACGAACAAACCAGATTGTACGGATATTGTTACTGACAGGCTCGGTAGGGTTTCAGGATGAGTTCGCTCGTCGGCCTCCCATTTCTCAATACCTTGGTGGCCGTTATGTACAGCTAGTACCACTGACGTGCTTGTGGTTAAACCCACTGCCAGCGTATTGACGAGTCTTTAGAGTCCACCACAGAAAGTTTCCCACGTTCGAGCGAAACGTTGTAGAGGTCGTATGGTATTATGGCAAGGTTCGATCATATATGTGCACTTATGCACGGATCATGATCGGACGGATCATACTAGTGGGCTTTGGTTTAAGCCGGATCCTAGTATTAGATTTGTTCAATTACTTTCGTCTCATTGCATTCGCATTCAGTCGGAATGTGGATGCAGGTATGTATATACAAGTGAGGGGTATCCTTGTGATCCGTCACGAGTTATTTTAGATGTTGCCATTCTCTTTTTGGATTAAACATTTGGACTAATGTTTATTAGTGGTAATTATGAGCTCAAGTCATCATGAGGAGCATTAATTGTGGCATGTGCATGGGTGATGACTCGTGGTCTTTTTATTTGTGAAAATGTCACCTTTTTCATTGATTATTGTGTTGAAATGAGATGAGGAGAAAGAGAGGGCAGTCATGAGGCTTGGGGTTGGTCTTGAGATTTTATTCTAGCACTCTCATTTTTCATTCCAACATAATAACAAAAGAAAGCTCTTCTTCTTCCGCTTTCTTCTTGCGCTCACAATCTAAATTAATGGCTTCATCTTCAACCTCCATCCATAAAATCTCATGTGTTGAGAATCAATGGATGTTTAGAGACAAAGTTATCACACACATTCTCTACTTCACCTTGGACATGTCGGCTAGCAAACTTCATGTCTGAGTTGCTTCGGTTTGAAGCTGGAGCCCGTAAAAAGACTTCTTGATGTGGTGCCCTTTTCGACGAGGCGACCGGAGATCGAGCGAGATCAGAGATGCCGCGAGGATCTAGAGATGGTGGCTAAAGACCGAAGGACATGGATCGATCGGTATAGCTTTTCTATCATCTTTCTAGTTAGCTAGTTTGTGCTAATGGTTCGATCCGGGTGAAAGACTACGACAGCGCCGGTTTCGTAAAAAGTTTTTGTTCCGCGTTTAGCCTCCGATTGACGGCTGGGGCGCTACCGTATACTTACAAGGGCTTTATCAACATGTAATAGAGAGACAATAAGTGTACATGTTAAGATAAAGAGCAACCGGATAGCATACTATCATGTCGAGCAAGAAAGTCCTCCCTATATATGTCCAAGCATCCACTACAATATAAATCACATGTACAGTAATGGCCACTAGGGCATACATATAACTAACAATCCATACCCTTGACTAGGGGATGCCATACGATGGATCATACCGTACGTGATGTTGTGAGGATGGATGTCGATTGATAGATTCACCAACTCGGTCATGTTAGATACGTATACCTTATAAATTTAGCTGACGATTTACTTTATGCTATGTTCATGTCATTCTCATTGCATTATATTTACCTATGCTAGTACACTTACACCATTATCGATGATGCGTATGTTACACTTACACAGATTGGCCGGCTCACACACTTCATCATCGATAACTTCTATGTCACTCACACAGTAGGATTGATACATCATACTATTATATTTCTGTGCTCACACTATGATGATATGCCCATGCTCACATTATTGTTCCATGTTGCATGATATACGGATATGCTTACATACTGTTATATGTCGCATACATCATGCTTTCGATTATACGCATTGAGATATGCTGTTTTCATAAGATTTCTGGAATTGAGAACCGTGGTTATTTCAAAGGAAAGTATGTATTATTTTAAAAACCCGGTTTCTCTTGATATGATATTTCAATGCGTCCACCATGCGTTTTCTTGGTTCTGAGATGTGTGATATGTGAAACCCGATTCGAGGAGTTGGATGATCCATTTGCGGGTTCATGGTGGATCTGGTATGGTATCCCGGGACGAGAATGGATGGTTGTGCAGTAAACAATGAGCCTGGCAGAAGGACTACTACCTACCGGTGATTGGTTGGACCTGGCGGTTATTTGGAGGATACCGACCGGAGTCGAGAGATGGATATTGGGACGACCCGTTCTGCCGAAGCCCGAGGGCCGATTCCACAGACGGAGCCCGTGGGCCGATCCGGACTGACAGAGCCCGAGATATATGAGGATTTACGTGTCGATGTTGGATACGGGTTTCATGATGTTTCGAGTGTCGACGCTGGACACTCAGGTTCCATGATTTTGATATGTCGCGAGGGACACACATTGATTTATATACTCATACTTTCATGCATATGCTTTTATGATATTTACATGCAGAATGTTGTTGTGTCACTGGTTGACACGTAGATGAGATCCACATGCTTACAGGCATTGGTTATATGGTTGGATGATATCCACATGCTGATAGGTATTTATTTATTTTGTTGGCACATATATAGATATGGTCACCCTCGATATCTTAGTATTACATTTATGATACAGTTGACCTAGAAGTCGTTGTTCATTCGATTTCTACCTGTTGATGTTTTTCTACCCACGAGTTGGCAACTCACCCCAGTTATACCACAGTTCTTATAGGTTGACCGCGTGGATCGGTAGCGGCATCGCTGGCATATAGCTGCATTCGGGTGTTTTGCTTTGGTAGGTGGTACATGTCAGATCGTACCCCTTTTGTATTTATTATTTCTGTTGTATCTAGTTAACTCCATCAAATCAGAAACTGGTATTTGTATAAGTAGTAAGACTTAGCAAGACATGTAGTTGCGAGACTTGAGCGATGGGTATATGTTCGCTTAGTGGGTTTGATGTCTTACTTATTTCTTTATCTTTTGGAGTGATCTTCGCCGTTGGGCGTCATATATTGATTGGTAGAGTTTGTGCGTGCTAAGTTTGTTACCGCAATCAAGACGGTTTCGCTTGTAGCTAGCCGGTTGAGTACGGGTCGTCCGCAAGGAGATGGGAATCTTTTACTATGTGCTTTAACGAGTTAAGTCCAATTTTCCAGGTTTGTTTTTAGATTAACTATGTGCTAAAATGATATAGATAGAGAGCTTGTTAGGGTTAGGATTAGGTTAGTTTGAGTTAGGAGTCGCTCACATCTTTCGTTGCCACTCTTAATATCGGTGTTATGGTAATCGGCAACAACGGGGATTAGCACGACTAGGAAGGAACTTGCGAGTATAAGCTAGGCTTTCCAACGCATAAGTTCTTCCTTTTGGTGCTTGTCCGTCCGTTCTTGGCTCTTAGCCTTAACTTCCGGTTAATTCAACCACAACCGGTCTCACTACGGAATCACCGCTATCATGTAGGATAGGGTGCCGTAGGGAGCGGATTGTGGTTCAATTAACGGGAGTTCGATTTAAGATGTTGGGCAAGGAAAGAGTGAGAGAGATTTCCGTCTCTCAAACTTTCCTTATCCTACCCTAACAAGTATGGAAACTACTCACCCATTACAAGAAAAATGAAAATAAAACAAAGGAGGAAGATAGAAAGAAAGAGGTTAGAAGATTACAACTAGCTATTTGCGACCTCACCTTGGCAAGGATCAAGCGTAAGCATCATGGTTGTTTAAGGATAAAGGAAAAGAGAACAAGAAAGAAACAAACACAAATAACAACAACTAAATTAACAAATGAAAATTACAAGCAATAATAGTTAACAAGATAAAAAGACAAGCATGATAAGAACAAGAACTCCTTTATTCATTCTTCACTCACAAAAGCTCACTACAAGTTTTTTAATGGAGAAGAGATGAGAGGAGGAAGAACAACAACAACATATAACCTAAAATCTAAATACAAGATTATGGACCCTTGGCTTTGGCATGTTCTGGACTATTTATAGGCAGGAAACTGAAAACCTAGGGCAACATTCAGAATCAAAATGGAATGACCAAACTGCCCCTCAAAAGTCATCGTCTGATGAGACCGTACGGCCACGGTTCCGGGGCCTAAGCATGATTAGGCCGTGGTTCCGCGACCATAGTATGGAGTTGGGCCCTCGTGTTTTGTGGGTTTTCCTGGTTTTCTTTGTAGTTCATTCTGGTATGTGATTTTTCTCAGAAGCTCTTCACAATTTCTCCAGAATTTCAGCAAATCAAAAGGTGATTGGATGTGGATCATTTTGTCACGATTTTCTTGAGCTCCGCGTAGATTTTTTGGATCTTGTGTTGTCATTGAGCCTTGTGCATGAAAATGACATTGATTTGCCATTTTGTCTCTTAAACTGGTGTGTGGCAACATACGGATAGAGAGCGAAGACCCGTGTTTTATCTGTGGTTGGCAGGAATCCGGATTTTGTCGTGTTTTTCCATGAATTTCACCGTTTAGAGCCGAGAACCTGTATCCTGCAATTGACTAGCAAACACGGCTCAAGAGTACCTACCGATAACCAATGTGATAAAAATTTGGCGGTATAAAAATGCAAAAATCTGATATGAACAAATACCCCTAAACTTATCATTTGCTCGTCCCGAGCAAAGCCAATTTATTCACAAAAAATTTCCTAACCTCACTTTCGCAGGGAACGCGATTGCACTGAGCTTGTGCAACAAGCCGTTAAACCTCTAGGTGTCCCTAGTAGGAGGAGTGTTGTCTCCTGAGGGTTTTCAGCAGATACTACCCACAAAATCCGGTCAAGCTAGTTTTGTAAAATTACTATGATTCAAACCCCTAAAGTTTTGTTTCAGAAAATAACAATTCTATGAACCTAAGTCTAGACTATCGAACCTTTATTTTTCACATCTCGCTTCTTATTTAACTTAAGATTTTATATGTCTTTACGTGTAGTGCAAATAGTGTCGTTAAGTTCCAGAAGGGTCGAATAAAGTCATCATCTCACACAATAAAGCCTAGATAAGAATTTTGAAAGGACCACATAAGTTTCATAAAGAGTTAAGCATTTTTCAAGTTTTGTTTTCCAGTAAAGTTTCAACTTCAGAATTTCTAGCTTCCTTAACAGAAAACTAGGTCTTATTTTTCACTCCACATTTTTCTTGTTTTCATTTCATACACACCTCTGTGAACGTGGAATAGTCTTTATCATAGAATAAAACCTTCATATCTCCGCTAGAAATATTTTTTATAAAAACTTGTCTTTTGTCAAGATTATTCTCACACAAAGAACCGTTAGGAATTTTAACTCGGAGAGAACACTTGCTTGACTTTGTTTTAATCTGGACTTTCTAGGCTTCTTAACGAGCTTTGGGCCAATGCACCCAAACCAGTTGGTTTTAGGGAATTAGGTGTAGAAACACTCCAGCGGACTTAATTACTCAAGCTACCTAGGCCGAAAAACAAAAGACAATTTAGCGTGAAAATCATGATGATTCAATGCGAACGGAGATATAACCGGCAGTTCAGTTATTTTTTTGGATAAAAGACGTGTTTAGTTGGTTTAGGTGTGTAATCATTCCAATCAAGTTTCAGATAGGTTATTTTTCAGACTTAGTTCCAATTAAGGCATCAATAACATTCCTTCATATTCACTTCACTTCATAAACTATTCTTGATATTACTTATTTCAGAACAAACCTATTTGATCCTCAGAAAATCATTTATCCATTTAAAAGTTTTTAGACATAAAATACTTGTCATCTAATTTCCAAAACTCACGACACGTGTAGTGTGATGTAAAGACGTATATCGGCTATAGTTAACTTCGAAGGAGAGTAATCTTTCAGGTTTTCAAAATCTAAACATAAGATTTAATTATTCTTATCTTATCAAACAAAACCGTTGAAATGTTGAATCAGAGTTCTCCCACTAGCTATCTTAACAGAAAAGTTTTTATTTTTTTAGAAAATTTTCATATTTTAATGGATTTTATAGATTTTAATATGCAGATGCAAAATATACATATGAATGCGAAGGTTAGAAATGCGTACCGAGCGTACCCGCAAACTTAAACTGGACAGTGTCCTCACTGTCATTGCATGAAGAGATCATTTGAAGGGTCAAAATTGTCGGTTAGATATACAAAATTTTTTATGTTTTTAAAAAGTAAAAATGGAAAAGAATATCCACAAATAAATACAAAAAGGTATATACATACCCCCAAACTTATTTGGAACAGTGTCCACTGTTCTTGGCTGGATAACCGAAGTTTGGTGGTAGGCAGAGGAAGATTATGAAGGGTAAACCGGCTCCTGTAAGACCAGGAGCTCCTCTGTTGGTTCGGCGCTAAGGTACGGTTTTAGTCGGTGTCCGTTCACTTTGAAAAATGAACCGTCCTTTGGATTCTCCAAATCCATAGCGCCATGCGGATAAACATTCCGCGCAAAATACGGCCCTTTCCAGCGAGATCTGAGCTTTCCTGGATGGAAGTGTAGTCGGGTGTCGTAAAGCAGTACCTGCTGACCAGGTACGAAGGTTTTGCGCAAAAGGTGTTTATCGTGAAACATCTTCGTTCGGTTTTTAACGACAACCGCGTTATCGTAAGCCTCATCCCTAAGCTCGCTCAATTCGTTCAACTGCAGCTTCCGATGGCTGCCCGCATCTTCGAGAGACAGATTCAGTTCTTTTATCGCCCAAAATGCGTGATGCTCTATTTCGACAGGTAGGTGGCAAGCCATTCCGTACACAAGCCGATAGGGAGACATGCCAAGATCGGTCTTATAAGCGGTTCAAAATGCCCAAAGGGCATCGTGAGTTTCAGCGACCAATCCTTACGGTTCTTGGAAACCGTCTTCTCCAGTATCTGCTTGATTTGTCGATTTGAAACTTCGGCTTGCCCACAGGTTTGGGGGTGGTAGGGCGTAGATAGCTTATGATTAATGGAATATTTCCGCATTAAGGCCTCGAAAGTCTTATTGCAGAAATGAGTTCCATTGTCGCAAATGATCGCTCGGGGGTGCCCAAACCGGGAGAAAATATTTTCTTTAAGAAACCTAACGACAACCTTGTTGTCATTAGTCCGGCTGGGCACAGCCTCGACCCACTTAGAGACATAATCAACAGCGAGAAGGATGTATAAGTTCCCGAAAGAGCTAGGAAACGGCCCGATGAAATCTATCCCCCAAACGTCGAAAATCTCCACAACCAAGATTGGTTGGAGCGGCATCTCGTTCCTCCGGGATATCCGGCCCAAGTGTTGGCACCGGGAGCAAGTCTTGCAATAGTCATGAGCGTCTTTGAAGAGTTGTGGCCAGTAGACACCACATTGCAAGATCTTCTCGGCTGTCTTTCTGGGGCCAAAATGCCCGCCACATGCTTGATCGTGGCAAAATGACAGCACACTCTTGAATTCCTCGTCAGGGACACACCGACGAATAATCTGGTCGGGACAGTACTTGAACAGATAGGGTTCGTCCCAGTAAAAGTGTTTACTTGGGATAAGAATCGAAGTCTGTCCTGACTTGACCATTCAGTCGGTAATAACCCTGTGGCTAAATAATTCACAATATCTGCGAACCAAGGTTCGCGAGATACTGTCAAGAGCTGTTCATCCGGAAAAACGTCGTTGATCGGAAGTTGAGGCGACGGCGAAGAAGGAAGTCATGAGAGATGGTCGGCGACTACGTTTTCACATCCTCTTTTGTCCTTAATGACAAGGTCAAACTCTTGAAGCAAGAGGATCCAACGTATTAGCCGAGATTTTGCATCTTTCTTCGCAAAAAGATGGCGCAGAGCAGAATGGTCTGTGTAGACAATGACTGGAGAGCCGATGAGGTAGGGCCTAAACTTTTCTAAAGCAAATACAACAGCTAAGAATTCCTTCTCAGTTGTTGTATAATTAAGTTGGGCGTCGTTCAGGGTTCGGCTAGAATAATAGATTACGTGCGGCATCTTGTTGATGTGTTGTCCAAGGACAGCACCAATGGCAAAGTCGGATGCATCGCACATAATCTCAAATGGGTGTGTCCAGTCAGGTGAAGAAAGAACGGGAGCAGAAGTAAGTGAGCTTTTTAATGACTCGAATGCAGTCACACAGCTCGAGTTGAAGTCGAATGGCGTGTCCTTGGCCAGTAGAAGAGTCAAAGGCCTAGCAATCTTGCTAAAGTCCTTGATGAACCGTCTATAGAAACCAGCATGGCCAAGGAAGGCTCGGATGTCTCGGACGCATCTGGGAGGAGGGAGATTGGAAATGACCTCAATCTTCGCTTTGTCAACCTCTATGCCATTTTGCAAGATGATATGTCCTAAGACAATACCTTCGCGCACCATGAAGTGGCACTTCTCCCAATTCAGAGTGAGGTTCTTGTCCTTACATCGGGTAAGGACAACGTCGAGATGCAGCAAACACTCGTTAAAGGAATCGCCGAAGATGGAGAAATCGTCCATGAAGATCTCCAGGAATTTTTCCACCTTGTCTGAGAAGATTCCCATCATACACCGCTGGAAGCTAGCGGGCGCATTGCATAACCCAAAGGGCATGCGACGATATGCGAACATGCCGAAAGGACAAGTGAATGTGGTCTTGTCCTGGTCTTTTTCGGCGATGGGAATTTGATTATAGCCGGAGTAGCCATCAAGAAAGCAGTAGTACTCGTGTCCGGCTAATCGTTCAAGCATTTGGTTAATGAAAGGTAGCGGAAAGTGGTCTTTCCGCGTAGCGGCGTTGAGTTTTCTGTAATCGATGCAGACTCGCCACCCAGTTTGGGTGCGAGTAGGGATTAACTCATTTGCCTCGTTAGTAATGACCGTTATGCCTGATTTCTTGGGGACAACATGAATGGGGCTAACCCACTGGCTATCAGAGATAGGGTAAATGATACCACTATCCAGACACTTCACGATTTCCTTTTTCACAGCCTCCTTCTTGACTGGGTTGAGTCGCCTTTGAGGATCTCTGGATGGTTTGGCATCATCCATTAGATGAATGTGATGTTCAACAATCAGGGGACTAATCCCCTTGATGTCCGCCATGGACCAGCCAAAAGCTTGCCTATTGCTGTGCAAGACCGCAAGAAGGGCTTTCTCTTGCTCTGGAGCTAGAGAAGCCGAGATGATAACAGGGAGGGTCTCGTTCTCACCCAAATAAGCGTACTTAAGGTGAGACGGCAAAGGCTTGAGTTCGAGCGTTGGAGGAGAAACGATTGAAGGCAAGATTGGTGAAAAGGTCTCGAACTCAAAGGATTCCAGCAAAGGTTCAAAACGATTGTAAGCGACCGAGTTGGATGGTTCAGGTAACTCATCCGGAAATTCAAAGGATTCAAACTCGAGTGGTGAGTGGCTAAGATCGTTCAAGAAAGTGAAACACTCGTAGTCATTGTCGGGCGCAGAAACAGCAGCAGGTTCGAAGAGGAACGCACTAGTGGCGTTAAGGTTATCGTGATCGAACAAAAACTCCTCGAATTCACACTCTTCTGGGGTGATCTCCTAGACTGAGCAAATGTCTAGTATATGAGCATTAGGTTCGGTGGGCTGATTCCCCAACCGAAAAATGTTGAGTTCAATTGTCATGTTTCCAAAAGATAGGTTCATTGAACCATTGTGACAATTGATCACAGCATTCGAGGTTGCAAGGAATGGGCGACCAAGTATCACCGGAATTTGATTCCGGGGGTTAGCTACAAGCTGTATCTCTAATACAATGAAGTCAACGAGGAATATGAAGTCCCCGACCTTGATTAACATATCCTCTAGCTCACCCCTAGGATGGGTGATTGATCGGTCGGCCATTTGGAGAGTACAGTGTGTGGGTTTCAGCTCTCCTACACCTAATTGCTCGTATACTGAGTACGGAAGCAGGTTAACACTGGCACCAAGATCTAATAGTGCGCAGTTGATGTTCTTATCCCCAATGGTAATAGAAATCGTAGGACAGCCAGGGTCCTTCCGTTTTTTGTGGTAAAGATTAGGTAAGAGCATCACTCACAGAACTAGCCAAGAAAACTTTCTTGGGTACCCGAGACTTCCTCTTTTTCGTGCACAAGTCCTTTAAGATTTTTACGTAGGACGGGACTTGTTGGATAGCATCTAAAAGAGGAATGTTAATGTTAACCTGCTTAAATAACTCCAGAATCTTCTCCATTTGTGGATTTGTTTATTGGACCTCAACCGGTTTGGAAATGGAACGTTTTTAAAATTTGTTGAGTCCAATGCTTGTGGAGGAGATTGTGGAGCTGGAACGGATCCCAGAGCTGGTGTTTTCGTGGAGTAAGAAGTGGGTCCGTTCAGAGCAGAAGAAGAAGAAGAAGAGCCTTTTCAAGAATGAAGAATAAGCTCAGAAGACGAGGAAGGAGAAGAAGAAGAAGAAGCGGCTGGGGTGTCATTATCCTCAATTGTTGTGCCGATGTTGTTGTGCAGCATCCTTCCTGATCTCAACGTAGTCACGGCACTCACATTATGGTTCTGTTGTTCAAGAGCAACATGTACATTATGTGGGTGACCGGGATTTGGGAGTGGTTGAGATGGAAGCTTTCCCTTCTCCCGCTCGCTTAACGCTGCATTCAGCTGTGCAATCTGGGCCTCGATGGTCTTGATGCTTTGCCCGTATGCAGCAGTGTGTTGCACCAAAGACTGAATAGACGACTGGATGTTGGCGGTGGATTGTGTCGATTGTTTAACGAACGCCTCCAGACTTCGTTCTAGCGAGGAAACCTTATCATTGTTTGACGGAACAAAGTTGTTTTGGGGAAAAGAATTGTTGGGTGCAAAGTTGTTCGTCTAATTTTGAAAAGGTTGGGGTTGGAAGGGCTGCTGAAACTGATGTTGAGTTTGTTGTTGCGCTTGTTGTTGTGGAGGAGGTGGCCTCTGGAAATTTTTGCCTTGGAATTGATTCTGATTCTGATTCCAGGCGAAATTTGGGTGGTTCCTCCAACCGGGATTGTAGGTGGAAGAGTATGGATCATTCCTCGGTCTTTGCTGAAATGCAACATTAACCTGATCCTATCCTTGAGATGGTGGATTGTAAGGACACTCTTCGGTTAAGTGAGAAGGATCGGAACAACAAGCGCAAATGGTACGAAGGGAAAGAACAGGGGCAGGGGCAGGAGCAGGAGAAGAAAATTTGCTCTCTATCGCTTCAAGTTTTCTCGTTATTGCAGCCATTTCAGCTTTCATCGCAATAGAGACATCAAGTTGGTGAATTCCTACCCTAGACTGACCGGTAGAAGTGGAGGTAGAAGAAGAAGAAGTCGGTCTGGTGCTCTCCCATTGTAGAGTTTGTTCCGCAAGGTCGTCGAAGAATTGCCATGCTTCCTCATCAGATTTCGATAGGAAGTGGCCCTGACAAATGGTTTCCAAGAACTGCTTGGTTGCTGGGTTCAGGCCCTCGTATAAGGTTTGGCAAAGTTGCCATTTCTCGATACCATGGTGAGGACACTGAACAAGAAGGTCTTTATACCGGTCAAAGCACTTCCAGAAGGGTTCAGAAAGAAGCTGAGAGAATTGGTTGATTTCGTTACGGATCCTTGCGGTTTTATGATTCGGATAAAATTTCTTGAGAAACGCTTTCACAAACTCGTCCAACTGGTTATGGAGTGGGAAGCGGTGCTATACAGCCATTTTTCAGCAAGATCGCATAAAGTGAACGGAATGACCCGTAGCCGTATAGCATCGTCCAACAGCTGGGTGGTTTTCATCATAGCACAAACATTTTGGAACTTGTTGATGAAGATATAAGCATCTTCAGATTCAAGCCCATGAAATCGCGGAAGCATGTTAATGAAGTGGGGCTTAATTTCAAAGTTATCCCTATTGGCCGGTGGAAGAGAAAGACAGGTGGGAAGTGCAGAACGGGTGGGATAGAAACGATCCTGGAGCGCGATTCGCTGCGGCGCTACAACAGGCGGTGGTGGTGGGTTAGTTGCCTCCGTAGGAGGTGGAGTCAATCCTGGGGTAGTCAAAGAGATGTTTGGATTAAATCCTGACATCGCGGAAGAAGAGGTTGGTGATGGTGAAGGTGAAGATGTATGAACAGAATTCCGGTCAACGTCGGAGTTGGCCGGCAAAGGTAAGGGTGAAAGAGACGTGGTCGGAGTTTCGACGTCTGAGTCGATCGCGTAGTCGGTAGCGACTAACGTAACGCGGACTAGGCGGACGCTAGTGTCCCGAGTCCAAGCGGACATACACTAAACGAGTTTAGTATAGTCAAAGCGGAGAAGGTGAGGGTAAGAAAACGTAAATGGAGAAATACGATGGGTGGTGGGCGAAAAAATGGATTCTGGCGACAAAGGACAAGTTTTTATAAAAGTTTTTGGTTTTCTGTTTTTTTTTGTTTTTTTTTTAGAAAGAGATTTACAGAAATATGTACGGACTTACGGCTTCAAGCAATCACAAACAAGATATGCACAATCACACCTAGATCTAGGGTCACCTAGGTCAGCTAGACAGCTCCTAACTCTTCCAAAGGGCTAGAAATAGGAACTCAAACCGCCTCTTCTCCAACAATTGCGGCCAGGTATGTGCCAGGTAAGTGGGAGGCTCCGCACTATGTAAGTAGTGGTCCTAATTAAGTAACCACTTGCCTTGGACACACTTGCCTAGACACCGCAAAAGTCAGGTTAGGATAAACGACCGATGCCTGTAACTAGTCCTCTGTCCTATTGAGCGCGAAGTCCTTAGGGCTGAGTCTAGTATTTTTTAATTAACAATGGTAATTGCATATGCTTTTGGGATTTCTAGGGTCCTGGGAAGGGTGATGAAATCCCCACCCAATCTGAATTGGTTTCAAGCCCCTTAAAGTCCGTATTAATAAATGCAAAGCAGTAACAAATCAACTGCAAACAATTTTTTATTTTAGCGCGGCCCAAAGAATCCTGCACAAAAACAATTTATTGGAAGGGGGAAGAGAGTTAGCGCAAAGAATACTGCAGAAAACACAGTTTAGTGGAGTTCAGAGGAGTGGGGGAGAGAAAAGGAGGACTTACAGAAATTTTGGCCCTTAAAGGCACTAACTAGCTGCAGTTCCGCGGCCTAAGCTAGATTATGCCGCGGTTCTGCGGCGATATGGTGGGCTTGGGCCTTCAGTTTTCTGGGTTGTGCTCTGTTGGGTGTCCTCTTCCTGTTTGGAGCTCCCGAATTGTGATTTGCTCACTGAATCTGCTCCAGAATTTTATAGTAGACCGTTGGCTCCGTCTTGATCCGTCGCGGTGTAGTCGCGAAATATGGGTCTAACTTCCCACGTCTTTAGCACTGAACTTGAACTTCATTTTATCCTGCACACTTGCACAAAAACTAATCAAAAATAACAAGATGATTTTTTTACAATGTATACTTTTTTGTTTTGTTTTTCGGTTATATTTATATTCACAAATTAACCCGAAATTACACAAAGAAATAAACTACCGTCTCCCCGGCAACGGCGCCATTTGATTGGTAGAGTTTGTGCGTGCTAAGTTTGTTACCGTAATCAAGACGGTTTCTCTTGTAGCTAGCCGGTTGAGTACGGGTCGTCCGCAGGGAGATGGGAATCTTTTTCTATGTGCTTTAACGAGTTAAGTCTAATTTTCTAGGTTTGTTTTTAGGTTAACTATGAGCTAAAATGATATAGATAGAGAGCTTGTTAGGGTTAGGATTAGGTTAGTTTGAGTTAGGAGTCGCTCACTTCCTTCGTTGCCACTCTTAATATCGGTGTTATGGTAATCGGCAACAACGGGGATTAGCACGACTAGGAAGGAACTTGCGAGTATAAGCTAGGCTTTCCAACGCATAAGTTCTTCCTTTTGGTGCTTTTCCGTCCGTTCTTGGCTCTTATCCTTAACCTCCGGTTAATTCAACCACAACTGGTCTCACTACAGAATCACCGTTATCATGTAGGATAGGGTGCCTTAGGGAGCGGATTGTGGTTCAATTAACGGTAGTTCGATTTAAGATGTTGGGCAAGGAAAGAGTGAGAGATATTTCCTTCTCTCAAACTTTCCTTATCCTACCCTAACAAGTATGGAAACTACTCACCCATTACAAGAAAAATGAAAATAAAACAAATGAGGAAGATAGAAAGAAAGAGATTAGAAGATTACAACTAGCTATTTGCGACCTCACTTTGGCAAGGATCAAGCGTAAGCATCATGGTTGTTTAAGGATAAAGGAAAAGAGAACAAGAAAGAAACAAACACAAATAACAACAACTAAATTAGCAAATGAAAATTACAAGCAATAATAGTTAACAAAATAAAATGACAAGCATGGTAAGAACAAGAACACCTTTATTCATTCTTCACTCACAAAAGCTCACTACAAGTTTTTTAATGGAGAAGAGATGAGAGGAGGAGGAACAACAACAACATAAAACCTAAAATCTAAATACAAGATTATGGACCCTTGGCTTTAACAAGTTCTGGACTATTTATAGGCAGGAAACTGAAAACCTAGGGCAACATTCAGAATCAAAATGGAATGACCAAACTGCCCCTCAAAAGTCATCGTCTGATGAGACCGTACGGCCGCGGTTCCGCGGCCTAAGCATGATTAGGCCGCGGTTCCGCGGCCATAGTATGGATTTGGGCCCTCGTGTTTTGTGGGTTTTCCTGGTTTTCTTTGTAGTTCATTCTGGTATGTGATTTTTCTCAGAAGCTCTTCACAATTTCTCCAGAATTTCAGCAAATCAAAAGGTGATTGGATGTGGATCTTTTTTCATGATTTTCTTGAGCTCCGCGTAGATTTCTTGGATCTTGTGTTGCCATTGAGCTTTGTGCATGAAAATGACATTGATTTGCCATTTTGTCTCTTAAACTGGTGTGTGGCAACCTACAGATAGAGAGCGGAGACCCGTGTTTTATCTGTGGTTGGCAGGAATCTGGATTTTGTCGTGTTTTTCCATGAATTTCACCGTTTAGAGCCGAGAACCTGTATCCTGCAATTGACTAGCAAACACGGCTCAAGAGTACCTACCGATAACCAATGTGATAAAAATTGGGCGGTATAAAAATGCAAAAATCTGATATGAACATATATATATATATATATGTGTGTGTGTGTGTGTGTGTGTGTGTGTGTGTGTATGTATGTATGTATGTATGTATGTATATATATATATATGTATGTATATATATATATATATATATATATATATATATATATATTGTCTTACGTGGTTGTGATACCGCCGATTGGCGCAAACCTAGCTCCTGCTTGGGGATACCTTTTATATTATCTTGTATTTGTGGTTTTGGATCAAAATATACAAAGGAGGTGCTGCCCAAAATTTTAAAAAATGAAACATGTTTTTCAGTTAGTAAAATAAACTTGCATTTTCACGTTCCCTTTTCTATGAATTTAAGAAAACATTTGATTTCATCATACCTTTATTTCAAAACTTCACCTCTTTTATTTTTTTAAAAAGGTTTAGATTTCTGGGTTTCGGCTTACTTGAATTATGTTACGCCTTTAGACGTTGCGTGATTTATGTGCCGGTCACGAGCTAAATTTCGAGTCATGACAAAGTTGGTATCAGAGCGCTATGTTTAACCTTAGTTCGAGTCTATGTTTGACTATGCAGAGTCTAGGGCTTATATATATTTTGGAACCTAAGCTTGACCATACGGAACTTAGACTTGAACAGGGGGGTATTAGACCCGAACTTTCGTTTCATAGGCTGACCCTGATTAATGGAGTAGGTATCATAAGTAGAGTGACGTACCGTACGTATATTCCGCGGCATATTTACGATACGATACTCCACTTAAGAAATCTTAGGATGTACTTATATTGAGATCTGTGATTCTCATCGTCCCCTTGATCATACATCCATTTGAGATCTTTGATTCTATTTGTTTCCGTAATCATACTCTCACTGATTATGTTCCTCCTTATTATCATGTATACATTTTGGGATCTGTTGATTCTTTTCATCCCTTTGATCTATTTTCGTCGATACTTGATTGAGCTTCCTGTCACCATGGTTTGAGCGCAGATTGAGATGCTGCTAGTGATGCGATCAGGGCGAGCTCGTCATGGACAAGAACTGACCATTGCGTTTTCTGATGACATGGGAACGTCTCGATGTAGTATTTGTGTTGTGACCTCTTGTTGAGGCGAGTGTTCGGTTTTGCACTGTATGATCGGGCCATTGATAGAAGCTGTCAGTCATGAGAGGACTGTTGATGTACAGCATATCTCAGAGATTGTGATATCGTCTATCCATGAGGATTGATGCATTGTTTAGCGTGTGGACCAAGGGTATTCACGTGTTGTCTAGGCGAAGTTAAAAAGTTCGAACGAATGTCAGAAACCCATTTTTCCAAGTCTAAGGTATTCGGAGGAACATGCAAGTAATTCTGTGGACCCTCTAGAAGAATGATACCCTAACTCGACATAATGTCCATAGAACCGCTGTTGAACCTTAAGGTTTGCGGCAGTTCCGCTGTGCCATTAATGAGGCTTGGGTTTGCCCTTCTACGACTGGTCCATAGGTACTGTGGCATGTATTGGATATTATTAAACTGTGCTTAAGTGTTGAGCTCTCGGGGAATTATGGGACTTTGATGAATCGATCGAAAAGTTTAACGTCGTCTGGATATCATGTGATAGGAGACCAGTAAGTGGATCAGCTTCGGATAGAGGACCTTACCCAGATGTGTTGTGAGTTGATCAAGAACGGACGAGTACTGAGCATTCCTCCGATGGTTGGGATGAGTTTCCGAGGACGTGTTCGGCTAGATATCTTCTACAGAGTAATGAAGATACCGAGTTCGTGATTTCGAGTCCGTGTGAGAGATTCCGGATTGACTGTAGCCGAGAACAATTGCAGTATGCTGATAGCATGACGTGACGTCGAAGCGGACTATTATAAAGACGAGTGGAACGAGATGTTCGTGCGAGAGATTAACGAGCTGTTGTTACTCCCCGTTGAGATTGGAGATCTGATATGTATACAGAGGAGCGAGATAGGACCAGTTCCCGAGGAAATACTGTGCTGAGAACGCAGATGTCCAGAAAGCGAGAAAAGATTATGCAACAGTACCAGCCTCCGTATAGTTAGGCATAGGCGAGATTGCAAGAGACCTTGAGCAGGTTCCATACAGGACACTGCTGCGATGAGATTTGCACCGAGGATCAGTTGTGTCACGAATATTCAAAGGGTCAGAGGCCGACTCCAGTGACATACTGCTTTACAAGTAGTCATGCTAATTGGCCGAGAGATGACCAGAGGAGTACTAGAGCGGATCATTTCCGTTAGTACACCAGACCGGGCCGACGAGCCGATGGATTGCGAGATTGGTAATCCACAGAGAAATGAAGACCTAGAGATAGAGGACGCCAGAATGTGAGCAGGAGGCAAGCGGATGTTCTTGCTCTGCCAGTTTTGGGCGCACCGACATTTTTCGACATTGTAGGAGGTGTACCTTAATGTCATTTGTTGCGATTTGCATTTGTGATCCGAGTATCATGCTTATATCGCTTGGATTTAAGTTTTGATGATTAAGTTTCATGAGATTGTTTTCGTGCACCATGGCTGCACCTACTGGGTATTTACATTTTTGTGCATAGTTATTGCACTTGATATGTGTTTTATACACCGTTGTGTTGGTTATGATTTGAGCATATTATTGCACTTGATGTCGATTTTGTGCCTTGGCTACACGTGTTAGGTTTACCATGCACCCTATGAAAGGTTTGGAAGCATCACATGTCACAAAGATTAAGTTTTTAGAGTGCTAAGTGAACACACAAAGAATCAATCCTAGAAAATAAGGGTTTCATAACTTTACAAGTAACAAAGACAAGGGTTTTGAGAGTACAACCTTTGTAGCTCCCTACGCTAGACTCCTTGGCCACTTGAGGGTTGGAGAAGGGTTTGCTTGAGCTCTTCTAATGTCCACGACGATCCACCCGAAGCTCCTTTGTCCAAGCTAACAACTTCACTTTATCAAGAGAAAGAAATGAGGCTAACACTCTAAACAAGTGGGCAAGACTTGTGTAGAATGATGTTGTGGTGGCTTTTCTCACTTCAAAAACCTAACTTGATGAGTGTTTTGCTCACTATAGAAATCTAGAGAGCAAAAGAAGAAGGAGAAAGAAGATGATGGCTTTTTTGAACAAGAGTAAAAGATAAACTCTAATGAGAAAAATAGAAAATATATCTATATATATTTTCCCTCTTCATCTCAAACCATGGTTATATATTATGGATATTTATTTCACTTGAGTTAAAACACAAGAGGAAGATTAACTCATGGTCAATAAGTAGGTGAACATGGTCAATTCAAGGAAGAGTCTAGAATATAACCATTTATTAATCTTTTCTCTTTTCTTTTGTTTTAACATAAATAGAAATAATAATACATACATATAAACCATGGTGTGAGTCTTATATTGCCACCATTTTCTATGTATAAACAACCATGAAGAATGATGTATGTATGTATGTGTGCATGCACATCCATATGTGCATGAATCAAGAAAGAATGCATACATGCATGCATACATCAAAAATACAAGAAAAGATTTCTAGTGAGAAACTAATGGTTAAATGATAAATCAACACTTGATTTATGAATCCGGCCATATCACATACGATCTAACCAAAAGCAAGCCGCCCGATTAATATACGGTATCTCATACGCGCATTTTAACCGGGTCCATGCGCATATCGCATACGCGCACCACAACGTTTCGCCTGGACTAGGTAACTCCTTTGTGGGACTCTAAGACTCGTCAATACGCCGGCAGTGGGTGATGATCATATCAAACACCCCCAAGCCGCAAGCGGTCAGCTAAACGCAACGGCCACCCGGGTATTGAGCGATCAGAAGAAAACAAGCGAACCTGCTACAACTCCCGTCGAGCCAACCGGCAACACAACCGTACAGTCCGGTCTCTTCGTCAGATATGCTGCATATCGAGCCTAGGGATGGTCACGTCGACCCTAATAACTCAATAAGTCATGCCGTTGAATGGTCTATAACAGATCGAGAAACTACTGATAACACTTATCAGTAAATCTCAGCGGTCCTGGCCAGGGACTTACTGATATAACCGGTCGAGCACAGTACAGCATCAACTCCCAATACCGGGAGAGACAAAACCCCTCCTATCGCTCATCGCCTTTGTGTGTCTCGGGACAGTACCCAACGGCCACCTGTTTGCATGACTCAGTAGAGCCGTGGTAGGGTGGTAATCAAAGTACAGTGGGAGAGCACACAAGACTCTATGACGATCTCGGGTCTACAGACTAACCTGTACCAGTGTCACCTGAGAACTGCTATCCGACGATAGATATAATTCCATATAGGAGTTCTCGGTGAGTCTGTCCAGTGTACCCAGTCACCACTGAGCACCCGTATATGATCTTGATGTCAAACATCGATGAATGTGGGAACATCCATCGCCCATCATATGGGTCTAGTATCATATACGCTAGTCTACTCTGGTATATCGATGCCCCGCCTCTATACACCTACGACTAGGGACATTCCAGGATATGCTTATAAACTACAGATGTCCCACTAGTATGATCTCTATCATAATCACTGTAGTCAAGCCAATATCCTCAGGGCTTTATCAACATGTATGAATGAGTAAAAGCATGATCAAATCAACATGTCAGATAAAGAAGAACCAGATGGCATACTATCATGTCGAGCAAGAATGTACACTGAATATATACATATACATGTACAGATACATCCACTATCATATAATGGCCTCTAGGGCAAACATATATCCAACAATCTCCCACTTGCACTAAAGCCTGTTATTGGCGTATCTCATACCCAACATCTCAAAAAGTCGCTCATGCTGCGGCTGAGGGAAGGCCTTGGTGAGTGGATCTGCGGTGTTATTCTTTGTGTCTACTCTCTTAATCTCGATCTCGTGGCGATCTACAATATCCCGGATCAAATGAAAACGCCTCAGGATGTGTCTGGACCGCTGATGGGACCTGGGCTCCTTGGCTAACGCCATAGCCCCATTATTATCACAATACAATGGTATTGGATCAATAATGGTTGGAACTAGTCCTAGCTCCGAGACGAACTTCTTCATCCAGACGGCTTCCTTGGCGGCATCATTTGCAGCAATGTACTCAGCCTCCATCGTAAAGTGGAACTCTTCCAACTTACCGCCCCTCCATTGAGGGTAAATACAAACCCTGAGATAAATTTGCTGTCATCCTTATCGCTCTGGAAGCTCGAATCGGTAAAGGCCTCCATTTGGAGATCTCCAGTACCATACACCAAGAACAATTTTTTAGTCCTTCGCAAGTACTTAAGAATGTTCTTCACAGCTGTCCAGTGATTCTCCCCTGGGTTGGATTGATACCTGCTTACAACACTAAGTGCATAAGCTACATCTGGACGTGTACATAACATCGTATACATTATAGATCCTACTGCCGAAGCATAGGGTATAATGCTCATGCGAGCTCTCTCTTCATCGGTCTTTGGACAAGAATCCTTGGAGAGAGTGACTCCATGGCAAGCGGGTAAGGCACCCCGCTTGGAGTCTTCCATACCAAACCTTTTTAGGATGGTGTTGATGTACCTGGTTTGGGACAATCCCAATAACTTTTTGGATCTATCCCTATAGATCCTTATGCCCAGGATGTATGTGGCATCACCCAGGTCCTTCATGGAGAACCTTAGTGATAAGAAAGATTTGACCGACTGTAGCATAAGAATATCATTTCCTATCAGAAGAATGTCGTCCACGTACAATACGAGGAATGTGACAGCTTTCCCTACAGCCTTCTTATAAACACAAGGTTCATCTGAATTTTTGATGAAATCAAACTCTTTGATGACATCATCGAAATAGATGTTCCAACTCCGTGATGCCTTCTTTAACCCATATATGGATTTAAGCAATCTACATGCTTTCCCGCTGCTCCCACTGTCAATGAAGCCCTCTGGCTGATCCATATAAACGCATTCTTCTAAATCTCCATTTAGAAATGTTGTTTTAACGTCCATCTGCCAGATTTCATAGTCGTAGTGAGCAGCAATAGCAAGTAGGATCCGAATGGATTTAAGCATGGCTACGGGCGAAAAAGTTTCGTCATAGTCCAAACCTGGTCTTTGACGAAAACCCTTCGCCACAAGTCTTGCCTTATAGGTCTCTACCTGCCCATCTACACCAATTTTTCTTTTAAAGATCCATTTGCATCCCACAGGTTTTACCCCAGGGGGTACAACGTCCAAAGTCCATACTTTATTGGTGTACATAGACTCCATTTCGGATCTTATGGCATCCAGCCACTTCACAGAGTCTCCACTCGTGATAGCTTGCTGAAAACTGGTAGGATCATCATCATCCATGATGCAGTCTTCTCCGTTACCATCAATGAGGAAACCGTAGTACCTCTCCGGTGGGCGAGAAGTCCTACCAGACCTTCGGAGTGGCCGAGGTTCCTCAGTTTCTATTGCAACAGCCGGTTCAACCAAATCGTCATTTGTAGTTTGTGTCTCTAGAACCTCTTCCAGATCTACCACCTTGCCATCATCTTTATCTGTGAAAAACTCTTTTTCCAAGAATATGACATACTGAGAAACAAACACCTTTTGTTCCTCTTTGTGGTAGAATAGATAACCATAAGAATTCTTTGGAAACCCCACAAAATTACACATGACTGACCGTGTCTCGAGTTTGTCCGGATTTTGCTTTTTAACATAGGCCGAGCAACCCCAAATCTTAATTCTCTTAAGAGATGGTCTCTTCCCATGCCATATCTCATATGGCGTGGTAGATACGGTTTTGGTTAGAACCCTGTTCAGTAGAAACGCTGCAGTCTCCAATGAATGCCCCCAAAATGAGACGGGTAACTCAGCATCACTCATCATGGAACGGACCATATCTAATAGGGTCCGATTCCGTCGTTCTGACACACCATTGTGCTGTGGTGTGTAAGGAGGAGTGAGCTGAGTGAGAATCCCATTCTCTTTTAGGAAGTTTGCAAATTCCGTACTGAGATACTTTCCACCTCGATCTGATCGAAGCATCTTGATACTCAAGCCGGTTTGTTTTTCTACTTCTTGTTTATATTCAATGAATTTCTCGAAAGCTTCGGACTTGTGCTTCAATAAAAATACATGACCGAATCTTGAGAAATCGTCAGTGAACATAATGAAGTATGAAAAACCGCCTCTAGCCTGTGTAGACATTGGCCCGCATACATCACTATGTATGAGGCCTAGGAGCTCAGTAGCTCTTTCTCCGTGTCCGGTAAACGGAGTTTTGGTCATTTTACCCTTAATACAAGACTGGCAAGTCGTATAAGATTTATATTCAAGAGAGTTTAAATATCCATCTTTGTGTAACTTGTTTAGTCTTGTTTCGTTAATATGACCAAGTCTATAGTGCCAAAGAAAAGCTTCATTTAATTCTGAAAGTTTTCTTTTATTAGTGTGTTGTATACTGAAAACTGTGTGTTGATTTAGAACGTATATCCCGTTATTTAGTGTACCATACCCAACCAACATTTGATTTAGGTGAATGTTCATAACATTGTTCTGCAATACAAAATTATATCCTTCATTGTCTAACAAAGAAACAGATATTATATTACATAGCATACTTGGTACAAAATAACATGGGTTCAAAACCAATATACACCCAGATGGCAACCCCAAGTGATACTCTCCCACTGCGACTGTATGTACATTGGAACCATTTCCAACGCGGAGAGTATGGTCACCTGCTTTAAAACTTTGCTATTTCTCATCCCCTGCATAGAATTGCAAATGTGAGAACCTAAACCGGTATCTAATACCCAGGAAGCAGAGTTTATTGAAAAACAATTTTCTGTCACAAACACACCTGAAGCGGAAGCATCCCCATGCTTCTTCTTGAGGTTCAAGTACTCCGTACAGTTGCGCTTCCAATGTCCTGTCTTGTGGCAATGAAAACATTCACCTTTCCCCGAGTCTCCAGCTTTGGACTTTTCCTTTCCCTTCACCTTTTTAACTCCACCCTTAGGATTGGTGGACTTCTTCTTTTTCTTTCCCTAAGCCTTAACCTTTAGGCGAGAATAGGAAGATTGTCCAATAGTCATAACGGGAGTTTTTACTGATTTCATAGTGCTCTCTGCACTCCTTAACATATTAAGGAGTTCAGGTAGCTCCTTCTCCATGCCGTGCATGTTGAAGTTAACTATGAATTGAGCAAAGGTGGAGGGGAGGGACTGCAGAATAATATCCGTATATTGTTCATTGTCCATTGTCCATCCAAGGTCCTCAAGCTCTTCTATAAGAGCTATCATCTTCAGAACATGGTCTCCTACCGGTGTGACAGGGGCCATTCGCATCTGAAATAATTTCTTTGATGCTACGTATCGTAATACGCGGGATTGCTCTCCATACAACTCCTTTGTATGGAGGAATATGGTTTGAATGTCCATATTCTCGTGCTGCTTTTGATGTGTATTGTCCATCGATGCAAGCGCGAGGCATTTAGTCGTGGCACAGTCAGTATCCCATGCCTTGCGGACTTCAATATCCGCAACTGAGGATTTTGGTGTAAGTCCACGTTGCCCACCCCGGTGCTTGCGGGGAGGCGGAAAACGGAATAAAAATCGGATTTTTACTACTCTAGGCAACATGGACTAGACAAAATCGGGATCTTTTCTAAACAAAACTAGCTAAAAGCTAACTAGAAATTAGCTACATGGAAGAATAGTTATACCTTGGGCTTTATGTCCTTCTCTCCTTGCTCCTTGGAGTGGTAGAAAGGGATCACCTTGTCGTCTTCTCTCGTCGAAGAAGGATCCAGCCGAGAGCCTCAACCTTTGGCTTCAACTTCAAGCTAGAAGTAACTAAAGTGCTATAAGTGCTAATCCTAGAACCTTAGATGAGAGTAGAGATTATCAAGAAGAGTTTTTTCTCAAGCTCAAGTGTTTCTCAACACATGAGAGGGGAGAGCTTGAGAGAGAGGAAGAGGAGGAGAGAGAATGTATATGATAGAATGAGAGAATAATGAAGCATTCTCACATATATGTGTGAATTATTGTAAATTGATAATTAGTGAGATAATTGTCATGGCTTAATCAAGACATGACCATTATCATTTCATATTTAATGCTAATTGCAAGGATCAAAGATCATCTTTTATATGGAATGATGATGGTCAAAGTGTCAACCTAGGTCAACAAGTCAAGAGTGGTCAAATAGTCATCAACCCTAACCATGCACAATTATATATAACTAATATCAATTAACCATAATACACACATAAGCATTAGGGTTAGCAAAATGACAATGGTCATTAACCCTAATCAAAGTCCTCTCCCCCTGTCTCAATCAACTGTGCATACGCACCCGTATTCGTGATCCGAGGAACACGAATACAAAGAGATAAAACCAATCCCAAATCATATACTAGGATCTGGCTTAAACTACAGCCTGCTAGTATAAGCTGTCCGGACAGCAAACGTGCACAAGTGCGCGGATGTGAACGAACCCTGTCACAAAACCATGCGACCTCTACTCATTTTGCCTAAAGGCGAATAGCTCTCTGTGTGGGACTCTAAAGACTCGACACTACGCTGGCAGTTGGTTTAACCACAGACCGCAAGCGGCACTAGCTGTACGTAACGGTCCCCAGGTAGATGCCGATAAGAAGACAAACGAGGTGACCCCATCTGAACTCCTACTGAGCCTGTATGTGACAGTCTCCGTACAGTCCGGTCTGTTCGTCTGATACATCGCATGGCGGGCCTATGGGGGCGATGAACATCATTCCCCTAATAGCGGTACAAGTCGTGTCGGAGTGTATCCCAGAACACCCTGAGATAACACTGGAAACCTACCAGTATATCTCGCTTGCCCTGGCCAGGGACTACTTGTGTAATGGCTCTCCTGGACACAGCGCGATGTCAACCCCCAATACCGGGAGAGACGAATCCTGTCTAACCGTCACTGCCTCCAAGTGCTTCGGGACTGCACCCAAAAACTACCTGTTTGCACGACTCCTTTGAGCCGTGGTAGGGTAGTAATCAAAGTGCAGTAGGAACACACTCGAGGCGAAGTGACAGTGTCAAGTCAGCGGACTAAGCTGTACTCATGTCACCTGGGAACTGATAACTGACGATAGGTATAATACCAACCAACATTTCTCGATGAGTCCTGTCCAGTGTACTCGTAACCTAACGAGCACCCGCATACTATCTCAAGTACGACGTACTGACGGCTGTGGGACAGACCGTCTCCCACACTGGGATGAGAAGCGCATACGCTAGTCTACTCCGGAGTATCGATGCCCTGTCTCGATAGTCCAACGACTAGGGACCTGTATAAGGATGTGCTTATGGATTACCCATCCCCCACGAGTGTGAGCGCCATCACAACGCTGGTAATCAAGCAAAGATCCTAAGGGCTCTACTAAAATGTATATAAGCGATATGCTAAAAGAAACACATGCTCATTTTGAAGTAGGGAAAAACCAAGTAGCATACTACCATTTCGAGCAAGATTGTATATACAACTGTGAATATCCCAAGCTTCCATCAAGTAATATACATACTACTATGATACAGTAATGGCCTCTAGGGCATATACACTGACAATCTCCCACTTGCACTAAGGCAATGTACTGGCGTATCGAAGACCTATCATCTCGATCAGCCGCTCGAACTGAGTCTGGGGCAAGGCCTTGGTAAATTGATCTGCAGTGTTATCTTCTGAACCAACCCTCCGAACCTCGATCTCCTGGTGATCCACGATCTCCCTGTTCATGTGATACCGCCTCAAGATGTGTCTGGATTTCTGATGGGACTTGGGTTCCTTCGCTAAAGCTATAGCCCGTTGTTGTCGCAATACAGAGGTATTGGGTCAACAATGGATGGAACCACCTGAAGTTCTTTCAAGAACATCCTCATCTAGACAGCTTCTTTTACGGCATCAGATGCAGCGATGTATTCTGCTTCCATAGTCGAGTCAGCAACGGTTTCCTGTTTGGAGCTCTTCCAACACACCGCCCCTCCATTGAGGGTAAAGACAAAACCCGACATGGACTTGGAATCATCCTTGTCACTCTGGAAGCTGGAGTCAGCAAAGGCCTCAATCTGGAGGTCTTTTCCGCCATACACCAAGAACATCTGCTTAGTCCTTCCCAGGTACTTGAGAATGTTCTTTACCGCTATCCAATGATTCTCCCCAGGGTTTGACTAATACCTGCTTACCACACTCAGTGCATAAGCCACATCTGGTCTGGTACACAACATCGCATACATTATAGAGCCTACCGCAGAAGCATAGGGTATAATAGACATGCCATCCCTCTCCAAATCAGTCTTGGGAGACATCTCTTTGGAGAGGGTGATCCCGTGACAAGCCGGTAGATTACCGCGCTTGGAATCTTCCATACTGAATCTTTTCAGTATGGTGTCGATGTACCTGGACTGTGATAGTCCTAAAATCCTCTTGGATCTGTCACGGTAGATCCGGATCCACAGAATGTATGAGGCATCACCCAGGTCTTTCATGGAGAACCTGTGTGACAAGAACCCCTTGACAGATTGTAGCATAGGAATGTGATTTCCTATTAAGAGAATGTCATCCACGTATAAAACGAGGAATACTACAGTTCTCACTACAAATCTACAATAGATGCATGGTTCATCTGGATTTTTGATAAAGCCAAATTCTTTGACCGTCTCATCAAAACAGATGTTCCAACTCCGCGATGCCTGCTTTAGTCCATAAATGGACTTAAGCAATTTGCACACCTTTCCGCTGCTCCCACTCTGAATGAAACCCTCTGGGTGGTCCATATAGACACACTCCTCTAAATGTCCATTTAGAAAAGCGGTCTTTACGTCCATCTGCCAAATTTCATAATCGTGGAAGGCAGCAATGGCAAGAAGGATCCGAATGGATTTCAGCATAGCTACTGGAGAAAAGGTTTCGTCATAGTCCAAACCAGGTCGCTGACGAAAACCCTTTGCAACCAGTCTAGATTTATAGGTCTCAACCTGTCCATCTACACCAATCTTCCTTTTGAATATCCACTTGCATCCTACGGGTTTTACCCCATCTGGAGCAATGTCCAACGTCCATACTTTGTTGGTGTACATGGACTCCATTTCGGTCCGCATTGCATCCAACCATTTTACCGAGTCGACGCTCTGAATGGCTTGCTGGAAGCTAGTAGGCTCATCACAATCTATGATGCAATCCTCTCTATCCCCGTCAAGAAGAAAACCGTAGTATCTCTCGGGCGGATGAGACTGCCTACTACTCCTGCGGAGTGGCGTGGGAATGTCCTGATCTTTCGAACCCTCTGGTTCTACTAAGCTTTCAGTAATAGCTTGTGGTTCTGGAATTTCTTCCAGTTCTATTGCGCTCCCACTTATTTCTTTTTCTAAGAACTGATGTTCCAGAAAATGGGCATTACGAGAAACAAGGACTTTTTGTTCCTCTGCGTAATAGAAAAGATACCTCCTGGAGTTCTTTGGGTATCCCACAAACTTGCACGGTACTGAGCGTGCCTCTAGTTTGTCCATATGATGCTTTTTGACATAAGCTGGACATCCCCAAATCTTCAGGTATTGAAGATAGGGTTTCTTCCCACTCCATAACTCATCTGGTGTGGTAGGCACAGTCTTAGTGGGAACTCGGTTCAAAAGGTATGCAGCTGATTCTAGCGCATATCCCCAGAACGATCGCGATAACTCAGCGTTACTCATCATGGACCGTACCATATCCAATAGGGTTCGGTTTCGTATCTCCGATACACCGTTTTGTTGCGGAGTATATGGAGGAGTAAGCTGAGAGAGAATTACATTCTCTTTTAAGTAACCCAGGAACTCGGCACTCAATTATTCTCCACCTCGATCAGATCTTAGTGTCTTGATACTTTTGCCTGTTTGTTTTTCTACTTCATTCTTGTATTCCTGGAATTTCTCAAAAGCTTCGGATTTATGCTTCATTAAGAAGACATGTCCGAACCTTGAAAAATCATCCGTAAAAGTAATGAAGTAAGAATAACCGCTTCGTTCATGTGTAGACATTGGACCGCACACGTCGCTGTGTACGAGTCCCAAGAGCTCGCTCGCTCTTACTCCGTGTCCAGTGAACGGAATCTTTGTCATCTTTCCTTTGAGACAGGATTGACAAGTTGCATACAATTGATATTCGAACGGATCCAAATATCCTTCTGCATGTAACTTAGTCAACCTTCTCTCATTGATGTGACCCAGTCTACAATGCCATAAGAAAGTTTTATTGATTTCTGGAGACTTTCTTTTGTGTGTATTCTGGACATTGAAAATCTGTGGTTGGTTTAATACGTATATACCGTTGTTCAATGTACCTGACCCAATCAAAACTTGATTAAGGTGAATGTTCACTACATTACTTACAAATGCAAATTCATAACCTTCTTTAGATAATAAAGATACAGAAATGATATTACAGGTTGCATTTAGTACAAAATAACAACTACGTAAAACCAAAAAGTGTCCATCCGACAATCCCAGGTGGTAGTCCCCCACGGCCTCAGCATCCATGCTAGCTCCGCTTGCAACTCTGAGGGTCATATCACCTGCCTTCAAAACTCTACGCTTTCTCAACGCCTGCAAAGAATTACAGATATGAGATCCGGATCCGGTATCCAATACCCAGGATGTAGAGCTTATCGATAGACAGTTTTCAATAACATACACACCTAAAGCTGAAGCCGCAACTCGCTTCAGATCCTGGGTTCTGGCCTTCCAAGCCTTGCAATCCTGTTTCCAGTGTCCACTTTTGTGACAATAGAAGCATTCTTCCTTCCCCACCAGCTTTCCCGCTACGTTTGTTGCCTTTCCTTTTCCCTTCGTATCCACTTTACTGACACCGCCTCTTGGTTTGGAGGGGGATTTCATCTTCTTACCCTTGGCTTTCGCCCTGGATCTAGAAGAGGAAGATCCTCCAACAAACAAATTGGATGTCTCCCTACCCTTCTGTAGGGTGCCCTCAGCACTCCTCAACATGTTCAGAAGTTCGGAAAGTTCAACCTCCTTTCCTTGCATGTTGAAGTTAAGGATAAACTGGGCGTAAGTGGAAGGAAGGGACTGGAGAATCAAATCAGTGTAGAGTTCATTCTCCAACGTGGTCCCAAGGTCCGCGAGCTCCTCTATGTAGCCAGTCATCTTAAGCACGTGTTCCGCTACCGATGATCCGACGGCCAATCTTGCCGAAAATAGCTTCTTCGACACTTCGTATCTTACGATACGAGACTGCTCTCCATACAGTTCTTTTGTATGGAGAAATATGGACTCTAGGTCCATATTCTCGTGCCTCCTCTGATGTTCGTTGTCCATCGAGGCAAGTACGAAGCATTTGGCCTTCGTGCAATCTATCTCCCATGTCTTACGGATTTCTACATCCGCGACGCTGGAGGTGGGACCTGGGACAGGGGGAGCTTTGGTGGTAAGGATATACCCCAACTTGTCGTAAGTGATTGCCATCTTGACATTCCTGTGCCAATCTTTGTAGTTTGGCCCTGTCAGTATGTTTTTATCTAGTAATAACTTAAGTCCGATCATGTTGTATGGTCGCTGCAATTAGGAGAGAGAAAAGAAACATTTTAGCATGATGCTCTTGCAAGTTTAGAGTGGTTTTTAGTTTGTCTAAACTGGATGGCTCCCACTATCTCTCGAATCCCTTCTCAAACCGTAAATAAAGGATTAGTCGGGATCAATCTCCCCGTACAATACTTGCTTAACCATTCAGCCAGGCCAGTGTCGGTACTTCGAGGGAGGTTTTCCAACGCTTTCGCGAAGTTCCTTAATTAAGTAACCTCTTTTCCCTGTGGGCGTAGCCCCGCTAACACCTTTCTAGACACCTACTAGGTTTATAGCATTGATCGTTAAGTGAGAACTTTCCCGAGGAGTAGCATATACTCACAGTAGGATCGGGATCCAAATATCATCGCGTGATAAAACCGAAGGAATCCTCCCAGAATCATCACACTCCAAATGGTATGCAGCGATAGCAAGTTTCAGTGCTTATGAAACTCCCGATGTGGATTTTTGCCCCATGCTCTTATGACCTTGGCGTGAGGTCAAAATGTCATAAGTCACATGTCAAGTTCTTCCTATCATTATCCCGGTTAATTTGAACCCACCCGTACCTACCCTTGACGTAGGCCAAAATGGCATTACGACTGTCTCAAACCAACACATTCTATCTATGCAACAGATAAATATCCGGCAGCTACCAATCACTATGCCTTGGCGTGAGGTCAAAATACATAGCTTGAATACTACCAAACATTTAACTGAAATGATGGAGGGCTATGAATGGTTTTGGCGAAACCGTGAACGTAGTGAACTTGATATAATCGATGGAACGAGATAGCTTTTAAAAGGAGTGGTTCAAGCTCCGCGTTTAAAAGTTTAGTTTTGAAAAGAACCGAGTGGTTTTGAAAGTTTTCCAATCGACTTTTACTTGGTTTATTTTCTTGCATTAGTTCTTTTAATGCGTCCCATCATTTAATCCTACCATTGCAGAAAACAACCAAAATATGACGTACGCTTATGCCATTCGCATTCGCCACGGGGCCCCGTCATCACCCGTTAGGTTACTTAACTAACGACAGAGCGGGGGCTGGGCTAGCGCGGCTGTAAAACATAAGCAACGCCTAAATAGTTATCATATATAAATATATAGCAATGATAGACATTACAGATCACAGATGAATACATTGGATATACTAGGAATCCGCAATCCGTTCGAGCCTACAACGATAAGAGGATTACACGGTCGCGGTGAATAGCCAATACCCCACCCAAGACCCCTACGGGTGCGGCAAACTACCCTCCAAGTACCCGAAGCGAAGCAACCTCCCTCAACACCGTGAGTAGGCCACTCGGCACTTCGAGATACCCGGTAGTTTGTGCACCCCCTCCATGGGTCTATCCTAGGAGCAAAAATAGTAAAAAGAATTATACAATGACGGCTACAACCCCGACCCGGTTGTGCGGCCAAACAAATAATAATACATCAATTTACATATTACATGAATGAAAGAAAAAGAAACACTCATCTCACATCCACCCCGGCTATTCACCCGCGACAATCCAACGCATTCATATACACATACCATCAACAAACACAGATCACAGATATGTATAACCCCCACTAATCGACGTATAGCGATTATCAGACGTTCAATACATATAAACATTACAGATATAACCCTTTAGTCAAAGTGTAGTGAAGTTCGATCAAAAAATACGGATTTATAGGCCCCCAAAAACAAATTTCTTTTCTGGAAAACCTGGGCACAAATAAACCATCTTAAAAATCCCAAAACCATGTCAGAAGAACACTGCACCAAACTCGATCCAGAACCGAGTCAACTCGGCCGCGGTTACGCGGCAATAGCTTGCTATTGCCGCGGAACCGCGGCGCTTTGAACGATTCACTGGACCGGGTTTGGTGAGTTTCTTAACAAAACCCTGAGATGATTTTTGACGTATGATTTTTTATTTTTAGAGCAGAAAAAATTTCAACAGAAACTTAGGGTTTTGATGTTTAGGTTTTGCGATTTTTTTCGATCAAACTTCCATACACATTACTACCTAGCTAGTTTATGTTTACTTAGGCTCTGATACCACTGTAAGTCCATGTTGCCCACCCCGGTGATTGCGGGGAGGCGGAAAACGGAATAAAAATCGAATTTTTACTACTCTAGGCAACATGGACTAGACAAAGTCGGGATCTTTTCTAAACAAAACTAGCTAAAAGCTAACTAGAAATTAGATACATGGAAGAATGGTTATACCTTGTGCTTTATGTCCTTCTCTCCTTGCTCCTTGGAGTGGTAGAAAGGGATCACCTTGTCGTCTTCTCTCGTCGAAGAAGGATCCACCCAAGAGCCTCAACCTTTGGCTTCAACTTCAAGCTAGAAGTAACTAAAGTGCAAGAAGTGCTAATCCTAGAACCTTAGATGAGAGTAGAGATTATCAAGAAGAGGTTTTTCTCAAACTCAAGTGTTTCTCAACACATGAGAGGGGAGAGCTTGAGAGAGAGGAAGAGGAGGAGAGAGAATGTATATGATAGAATGAGAGAATAATGAAGCATTCTCACATATATGTGTGAATTATTGTAAATTGATAATTAGTGAGATAATTGTCATGGCTTAATCAAGACATGACCATTATCATTTCATATTTAATGCTAATTGCAAGGATCAAAGAGCATCTTTTATATGGAATGATGATGGTCAAAGTGTCAACCTAGGTCAACAAGTCAAGAGTGGTCAAATAGTCATCAACCCTAACCATGCACAATTATATATAACTAATATCAATTAACCATAATACACACATAAGCATTAGGGTTAGAAAAATGACAATGGTCCTTAACCCTAATCAAAGTCCTCTCCCTCTGTCTCAATCAACTGTGCATACGCACCCGTATTCGTGATCCGAGGAACACGAATACAAAGAGATAAAACCAATCACAAATCATATACTAGGATCTGGCTTAAACCAAAGCCCGCTAGTATAAGCTGTCCGGACAGCAAACGTGCACAAGTGCGCGGATGTGAACGAACCCTGTCGCAAAACCATGCGACCTCTACTCATTTTGCCTAAAGGCGAATAACTCTCTGTGTGGGACTCTAAAGACTCGACACTACGCTGGCAATGGGTTTAACCACAGACCGCAAGCGGCACTAGCTGTACGTAACGGTACCCAGGTAGATGCCGATAAGAAGACTGACGAGGTGACCCCATATGAAGTCCTACTGAGCCTGTATGTGACAGTCTCCGTACAGTCCGGTCTGTTCGTCTGATACATCGCATGGCGGGCCTAGGGGGGCGGTGAACGTCAGTCCCCTAATAGCGATACAAGTCGTGTCGGAGTGTAGCCCAGAACACCCTGAGATAACACTGGAAACCTACCAGTATATCTCGCTTGCCCTTGCCAGGGACTACTTGTGTAATGGCTCTCCTGGACACGGCGCGATGTCAATCCCCAATACCGGGAGAGACGAATCCTGTCTAACCGTCACTGCCTCCAAGTGCTTCGGGACTGCACCCAAAAACTACCTGTTTGCACGACTCCTTTGAGCCGTGGTAGGGTAGTAATCAAAGTGCAGTGGGAACACACTCGAGGCGAAGTGACAGTGTCAAGTCAGCGGACTAAGCTGTACTCATGTCACCTGGGAACTGATAACTGACGATAGGTATAATACCAACCAACAGTTCCCGACGAGCCATGTCCAGTGTACTGTAGGGTTCCTAGGCACTCTCAAGAGGTCTCACAAGGCATCAACCATGCCAATTTCAAAAATACGGTGCCGAGAAACCCTAGACTACGGATCGTTGGCTAGAATTCTAGGCGAAACATGAAACTAGTTTACAACTAAACTAAAAGAACGGAAATACAACCATTGTAGATCCGGTCCTCCACCTCCACGGCTCCGTGATGAAGTCATCTCCGCTGTCCAAGTCGAACCCCGGGCTCTAGCGTCGGCTTCATCGGAGAATGGACGGGCTAGGTCATCGACGACGATGCCGAAGATGATCTACGTCGAGGCATCACTTGATCAAGCTCTCACTTCACCAAGTCATGAAACTTGTGATGAAAACACACTCTACTACTTGGCAAGAGGTAGAGGATGAAGAAATAGGAAGTGGGTTCACTTTAGAATTGGATTTCTCACTCTTTTTCATCAATCACCATTGATGAATTGAAGCTTTCTTCAAGTGAAGAAGAAGAAGAAGATGAAGATAATGATATGATAAGTTAAAAGAAAATAATACTTATCATATAATAAACCATGGTCAAGTGTAGAGAACTATCTAAGGTTATAAGAATGGTTAGGGTTAAAAGAACAAGACAAAATGGTCACTTGGTCAAAGCATCATGAAGCTTCAAAAAGCTTCATGAAAGAAAATAAAATAAAGAAACCATTTTTCTTTTCTTTTTATGCTTTTATTAATATCCAAAATGAATAAACAAATAATTAAATGAAAAGGCAAAACCCTAATCATTAAGTTAACCATGGTTTAATTCTATACACTTAACCAAATAGGCATGTATCATCAAACATGATACAAACAATTGTACAAAAAGTATATCACATATACAACTTGTACAACGAAGTGAGAAAATCCATTTAAAGTGAACCAATACTAGTTAATGCAAAGTAATATATCAAATATATAATTATACAATAAATCACTAAATCAACACTTGATTTAACGATCCGGTCATATCGCATATAACCGACTAGTATTCAATGTATCGGCTTATCGAATCAACCATCGATTCGATAACTAGGTTATATCGCATATAACCATTCGATACATTCATCGCGAGAATGGAATACGGTATCACATACACGCATTATTCTCGGTCCCGCACATATCTCATATGCACTCCTATTTCGTTTCGCTTGAGCCAGGAAACCTCTGTGTAAGACTCTAAAGACTCGTCAATACGCCGGCAACAGGTGATGATCATATCAAACACCCACAAGCCGCAAGCGGTCTGCTAAACGTAACGGCCACCCGGGTATTGAGCGATCAGAAGATCGACGAGCAAGCCCGCTCACACTCCAGTGAATCCAACCAGTAACACTACCGTACAGTCCGGTCTCGTCGTCTGATATGTCGCATATCTTGCCTAGGGGTGGTAAACGTCAGACCCCAATAGCTCGATAAGTCGTGTCGATATGAGGTCTATAACAGTTCGAGAAACTACTGGTAACACTTACCAGTATATCTCAACAACCCTGGCCAGGGATTTCCTGTTATAGCCAATCGAACACAGCGCAACATCAACCCCCTATACCGGGAGAGACGAATCCCCTCTTATCGCTCATTGCCTCCATGTGACTCGGGACTGTACCCAAAAACCACCGTTTTGCACTCCCTCTTGGACGTGGTAAGATGGAAATCAAAGCACAGTGGGAACCACACAAGACTCTATGACGATCTCGGTTCAACAGACTACTCTGTACCAGTGTCACCAGAGAACTGCCATCTGACGTGAGGTATAATACCATCTGGGAGTTCTCGGCGAGTCCGTCCAGTGTACCCAGTCTTTACTGAGTACCCGTATATCATCTCTGATGTCAAACACCAATGGATATGGGATCATCCATCGCCCATCTGTATGGGTCGAGAAGGTATACGCTAGTCTACTCTGGTATATCGATGCCCCGTCTCGATACACCCACGACTAGGGACTTTGAAGGATGTACTTATAGACTACCATGTCCCCACTAGTATGATCCGCATCATAGTCCAGGTAGTCAAGTACACATCCTAAGGGCTTTACCAACATGTATCGGAGAGACAATCAGTGTACACGTTAAGGTAAAGGGTAACCAGATAGCATACTATCATGTCGAGCAAGAAAGTCCTCCCTATATATATCCCAGCATCCACTACAATATACATCCAATGTACAGTAATGGCCTCTAGGGCATACATATAACTAACATGTACTCGTAACCTAACGAGCACCCACATATTATCTCAAGTACGACGTACTGACGGCTGTAGGACAGACCGTCTCCCATGCTGGGATGAGAAGCGCATACGCTAGTCTACTCCGGAGTATCGATGCCCTGTCTCGATAGTCCAACGACTAGGGACCCGTATAAGGATGTGCTTATGGATTACCCAGCCCCCACGAGTGTGAGCGCCATCACAACGCTGGTAATCAAGAAAAGATCCTAAGGGCTCTACTAATATGTATATAAGCGATATGCTAAAAGAAACACATGCACATATTGAAGTAGAGACAAACCAAGTAGCATACTACCATTTCGAGCAAGATTGTATATACAACTGTGAATATCCCAAGCTTCCATCAAGTAATATACATACTAGTATGATACAGTAATGGCCTCTAGGGCATATACACTAACATTTGGGCCTGGGACGGGCGGGGCTAGAGCCGTGAGGACATATGATACTTTATCATAAGTCAAGGCTATTTTCAGATTCCTCAGCCAGTCTTTATAATTGGTCTCATTCAGTTTGTTTTTATCTAGTAGAAGCTTAAGTCCAGTCATTGGTATCTGCCATTAAGAGAGAGAAAAGAATACATTCAGCAAAAGCTCTTGCATAAATCAGATTGGTTATTATCTTGTCTAATCGATGTCTCCCACTGCTTTAATCAAGTTTTTCTTTCAAACCTTAAAAAGAAAACTAGCCAGGATTAATTACAGTCTACAACTTCGCTAACCGTTCAGCCAGGCCTGTGTCGGTACTTGAGGGAGGTTCCCTGTGCTTTCGCACGGACCTAATTAAAGTAAACCTCGTTTTCCCAGAGGCATAGCCCCGTTAACACCTTTCTAGACACCTAATGAGTTAGCTAATTGTAAACTGCAAAACTCTCCTAGGAGCAACTATTGCCCACAGTGGGATCGGGATCCAACCATCATATGGAAGGTACGCAATCTCATTGCAAATCTCAACACTTGAAATTCCCGATGTGATTTTTACCCCTAGTACTTATGACCTTAACTATGGTCAACAAATCATAAGTACCAGTCAAGTTCTACCCGTCATTTCTTGATCAATTAGACCCACCCATATGATCCTTAACTATGGTCAACAAAGTCGCATGAATGTCCTAATTAATCTGCATCATATGCAGTGTAGGAAGACATCACTTAGCTACCGTACACTACGTCTTAACTAAAGTCAACAAACGTAGAACGAATACTAAGTACTCTACTTCCTAAAATGACGGAGTGTTGCGGATGATTTTTAAGAAAATCTTTAACTCTTTGAACTTGATATCGTTGTAGAATCAAATGGTTTTGAAAAAGGAGTGGCTTGTGCTCCGCAGTTTTTGAAATACAGCTTTTTCATAAAGAGCCGAGTGGTTTTCAAATCCGATTCTACAACATCTTTTTAGGTTTATTTTCTTTACATTAATCATAATAATGTAATCCCATCATTTAAGTCCTTAAGCCAATCACAGAAAAGAAACGAAAATAACACGTACGCTTATGCCATCCGCATTCGCCGCAATGTTCCGTTATGCACCGTTAGGTTACTTAACTAACGGCATACCGGGACGGGACTAGCGCGGGTGTAAAACATAAGCAACGTCTACTATATATCTCATATATAATATATCATTCGTCTCAGATATCACAGAACACAGGCAGCAGAAACATATATATAATGTGGGATATACTAGGACGTCCGTATTTAGTATTTAGCCAACAATAGAAAATACGGATTCCATAGTCGTGATGAATAGCCAAGCCCACACCCCTAGACCCCTACGAGTGCGGCAAGCGACCCTACCAATCCTGGAGTTTTAGGAGACCCGGTCTCGACTCCTCGAGATGGCCTCCCACTGAACCCCAGAACCCGGTCACTTGTGCTCCCCTCCTTGGGTCTATCCTAATGCGGAAAAGTAAATAATATACAACACTGGTGGCATCAACCTCAACCCGGAAGTGACCCAAATAAAAGAATATTACATTACATTTGAATTTACATGGATGAAAATTAAAACTCTCATCTCACATAAAAAAAACCCCGGCTATTCTATCGCGACAATCCTGCACATCACATCTCAGCAACACATAATATCATATATCATCAACGTAAGTAAGTATGCATACCCCAATTGTCGTTGATGTATAGCAACGAAACCGGCAATATCGACATACTACACTTACGGTCACAGAAAAGAAAGTGTAAAACTACAATATTTGGAATCCACATTCTCTTTTGACATCGTAAATGCGAAATATCACATACTTCGTATTTCATGCCTAATTATATGAATTCCACATATTGTATCACATTCCAGATAAATAGACAGTATTAAAGTTTTCGAACGAATGATCAAATACCCAAAATTCCCTAAAGTTCAACACTTGAGCGGAGTTCAAAAACCCGGAGTGTGACACAGTAGTAGCGGTCCAGCCGTTGAAGGGTCAAGCCAACGCCTCAAATGTGGCACGCCGTACTGCCCCAAACACTAAGGTTCAAAAGGCCGTTCAAGACGGTCACATAATCGAGTTAAGGTTTGTTGTATTCTAGAGGGTCCACCACAAAACTTGCACATATTTCCGAAAGATTTAAACCCCGTGAAAAGTGAGCAAACGACACTCGTTCGAACAATTCAATACTTTCTAATTATCCGGAAAAATTTGAAGTTAAAATTCCGATCGAATCAATGAACTCAAAACAATCTCAAGAACTAACAGCACTAAATTCAGATTAAAAATACTCCAAAAAATATACAAGCAGATAGAAAAGTTACTGTACAAAAACGACACAATGATGCATCCGTACGGCCGCGGAACCGCGGCCCAAGCAGGCTCTTGCCGCGGTTCCGCGGTGGAATGTACTGTTCATGGCATCGTTTTTTACAGTTGTCCTTATATTTACCTGCTGAATTTTTTGCATATTTTTAATTCTGAAAAATATCAGTTTTCAAAAAATGTCCAGAGAGTGTCCCGAAAATCCGTATTTCGGTTTGATCGGAGTTTTTACTTCGCTAAAGTGTCGCCTAATGTTCTAGGTCTGCTCTGATACCAATGTTAGGTTTACCTAGCACCCTATGAATGGTTTGGAAGCATCACATGTCATAAAGATTAAGTTTATAGAGTGCTAAGTGAACACACAAAGAATCAATCCTAGAAAATTAGGGTTTCATAACTTTACAAGTAACAAAGACTAGGGTTTTGAGAGTACAAACTTTGTAGCTCCCTACGCTAGACTCCTTGGCCACTTGAGGGTTGGAGAAGGGTTTGCTTGAGCTCTTCTAATGTCCACGACGATCCACCCGAAGCTCCTTTGTCCAAGCTAACAACTTCACTTTATCAAGAGAAAGAAATGAGGCTAACACTCTAAACAAGTGGGCAAGACTTGTGTAGAATGATGTTGTGGTGGCTTTTCTCACTTCAAAAACCTAACTTGATGAGTGTTTTGCTCACTATAGAAATCTAGAGAGCAAAAGAAGAAGGAGGAAGAAGATGATGGCTTTTTTGAACAAGAGTAAAAGATAAACTCTAATGAGAAAAATAGAAAATATATCTATATATATTTTCCCTCTTCATCTCAAACCATGGTTGTATATTATGGATATTTATTTCACTTGAGTAAAAACACAAGAGGAAGATTAACTCATGGTTAATAAGTAGGTGAACATGGTCAATTCAAGGAAGAGTGTAGAATATAACCATTTATTAATCTTTTCTCTTTTCTTTTGTTTTAACATAAATAGAAATAATAATCCATACATATAAAACATGGTGTGAGTCTTATATTGCCACCATTTTCTATGTATAAACAACCATGAAGGATGATGTATGTATGTATGTGTGCATGCACATCCATATGTGCATGAATCAAGAAAGAATGCATACATGCATGCATACATCAAAAATACAAGAAAGGATTTCTAGTGAGAAACTAATGGTTAAATGATAAATCAACACTTGATTTATCAATCCGGCCATATCACATACGACCTAACCAAAAGCAAGCCTCCCGATTAATATACGGTATCTCATACGCGCATTTTAACCGGGTCCATGCGCATATCACATACGCGCACCACAACGTTTCGCCTGGACTAGGTAACTCCTTTGTGGGACTCTAAGACTCGTCAATACGCCGGCAGTGGGTGATAATTATATCAAACACCCCCAAGCCGCAAGCGGTCAGCTAAACGTAACGGCCACCCGGGTATTGAGCGATCAGAAGAAACAAGCGAACCTGCTACAACTCCCGTCGAGCCAACCGGCAACACTACCGTACAATCCGGTCTCTTCGTCAGATATGCTGCATATCGAGCCTAGGGATGGTCACGTCGACCCCAATAACTCAATAAGTCGTGCCGGTGAATGGTCTATAACAGATCAAGAAACTACTGATAACACTTATCAGTAAATCTCAGCAGCCCTGGCCAGGGACTTACTGATATAACCAGTCGAGCACAGCACAGCATCAACTCCTAATACCGGGAGAGACGAAACCCTTCCTATCGCTCATCGCCTTCGTGTGTCTCGGGACAGTACCCAACGGCCACCTGTTTGCACGACTCAGTAGAGCCGTGGTAGGGTGGTAATCAAAGTACAGTGGGAGAGCACACAAGACTCTATGACGATCTCGGGTCTACGGAGTAACCTGTACCAGTGTCACCTGAGAACTGCTATCCGACGATAGATATAATTCCATATAGGAGTTCTCGGTGAGTCCGTCCAGTGTACCCAGTCACCACTGAGCACCCGTATATGATCTTGATGTCAAACATCGATGCATGTGGGAACATCCATCGCCCATCATATGGGTCTAGTATCATATACGCTAGTCTACTCTGGTATATCGATGCCCCGTCTCGATACACCTACGACTAGGGACATTCCAGGATATTCTTATAAACTACAGATATCCCACTAGTATGATCTCTATCATAATCACTGTAGTCAAGCCAATATCCTCAGGGCTTTATCAACATGTATGAATGAGTAAAAGCATGATCAAATCAACATGTCAGATAAAGAAGAACCAGATAGCATACTATCATGTCGAGCAAGAATGTACACTGAATATATACATATACATGTACAGATACATCCACTATCATATAATGGCCTCTAGGGCGTACATATATCCAACAACACGTGTTCATGATTTCGTGGATTTCATACGGTTGATTTGATTTTGTGCATGTAGTACGCACTCGATTTGATTTTTGCACTCGGTATAGCTCACATATGCTTGCAGTGCATTGATACGGATTTTTTGCACATAGTTGCACACGTCTTTGGATTTTATACACCTTGGTACACTCGGTGTTGCTTTGATACGCATTTGAGTTATTGATGAGTTTCCATGCATTTGCTGCACTAGATTGGTATTTCGTGCACTAGATGCACCGGATTTGTATTTCGTGCTCTGGATGCACCGGATTTGTATTTCGTGCACTGGATGCACCAGATTTATGTTTCGTGCATTTGTTGCACCAGATTTTCATTTCGTGCATTTGTCACACCATATTTATATTTCGTGCATTTGTTGCACTGGATTTATATTTTTGTACATTTGTTGCACCAGATTGGTATTTCATGCATTGGTTGCACTGGATTTATACTCCGTACATTGGTTGCACCCGATTTATGTTTTTCAGCATTCGTTTTACCAGATTTGTGTTTTCATGTGCGTTTGTACTTGACGTTGTTTTCGTGCAAGCTATTGCACTAGATGCTTTTATGGACCTGACACGCTTGGGTTGGATTTTTGCGCACACTGGGCGCTTGATATTGGAATTTGTGCGCATCGGATACACTTGACTTAGATTTTATTCGTGCATGTGGGATGACCTTGATTTTGATTTCATTCGTGCATGATGGATGCACTTGATTTGGATTTCGCGCATGTTGGACGCATAATATGAGATGTGATTTTGTGCACACCGGATGCACTCGATTGGGATTTTCCTTCGTGCATGTTAGTTGCACTGGGTTGAGACTTTCGTGCACTCTAGATGCACTTGATGTTGTTGTCGTGCACACCCGTTGCGCTGGACAGATGCTTTCGTGCATACCCGTTGCACTTAGTTTTGCTTTTGTGCATATTGTGGCACTTGTATTTAAATTTGATTTCTGTGCGCACCAGACGCACATGATGTTGGATACGCCTTTTGAGGTTGATTTTGCTTTTGAGCACCTTGTTTTCATGATGGGCACTATATTATGTAGTAGCCGAACAGGACTGATCTGAGAACAGTACCTAAGCTCTTTGCATGCATTAAAAGTTTAACAGGAGATTTTCAAAAAGAAGCTATAGTCTTGCTATTTCCTACGTGTCCGTGAGCGACATGGACGTTTATAAAGGAAAACCTTTTGGGATATTTTAAAAAGGGCGGAACGTATATTTTAGAAAAACATATATGAGCGTATACTTATTACTTACAAATAAGCGTCCGTCACTTGTGCTGTGAGCTACGCATCACACGGCGATTCAGAAAAGATTTTGCATGTGTTTTATTCAGTTTTTGAAGGTTTTTCCAAGGATGCATACTATACACTTATTATAGTATTTGACTAGTGCATATTGGATTTCAGTAGTGGATTTCGATATCTGTATCTCCATTGTAACTCCGATGATATGTGTGAAAATCCGATGATTTGCGTGACGCTTGACGGAGTTCGATTTTGAGTTTCATACTCGTTTTCAGGCGCACGCGATGCGCGGTGTTATTTCTGTATCTCCCGTGATTTCGGAGCCCCGTTGGTTTGAATTATTATTGAAATGTTTTAGCATTTGGAGGTTTAAATTTAAATTCGGGGACCGAATTTATTGAAAGGAGGAAGATTGTAACATTTCAGAAAATATAAAATATTATTTTTGGAATTTAATATTAAAATTATATATTAAGCGAAAACTGTCCGATTTGTGAAATTGGGGTTTTCGTAAAAATGTATAAATATATACCAATATTTGTGAAATAATTATGGATTTAAAATGATTTATTTATTTAAAAATATATTTATTGGATTTGGCAATTTTATAATTAATTATATGCAGTTTAAAAATTAAACTCGATTAGTGCACTATTAATCGCGATTAGGCCAAATCCGTGTTTCTACAGTTTTCCATGGCTATTGCACCATGACATGTTGCATTTTGGTTACATGTTGTGTTCTTGTGTTGTTTTTGGGGTATTATGTGAGTTGGTTTTAAAAGAAAAAGAAAAGTGAAGAGAGAGTGGGGACCACATCATGACTTAAGGCTAAAATAATTGAGAGAGAGTGAGATAAGAGAGAGGGAGGCTGCCTCATTTCCCATTTCCCTTTGTTTCCTACTTCTTCTTCTTCAACTCCTCCTCCACCTCTTCTACCCTCATGACCCATCTCAATTCCCTCACCAAAACCCTATACTCCCTTCACAAAAGTTAATTCCCACCTCACCCTCAACACTTTGGACCAAGCAAAGTTGGATTTTGATGATTTTGGACTTCTAGGGTTTTTCTTGAGTTGCCCAAATGAGCTATCTCCTACACCATTAGCTTAGTAATTGTAAGTATACGGTGTCGCCCCGGCCGTCTGTCCGAGGCCAAAATGCGGAAACGAAAACTTTTCATAACAAGAAACCGTCGCTATCGTATACTTTAAATCTGGATCGAACCATTAACCTACAACTAGCAACTAGAGAAGGGTTGGAAAGGCTATACCGATCGATCCGTGTCCTTCGGTCTTTGGCCACCATCCCAAGCTCCTCGCGGCATCTCCGGTCTCGATCACCTCGTCGGAAAGGGCACCACATCTTCGAGTCTTTTTATGGGCTCCCGCTTCATCCGAAGCAACTCGGGCACGAAGTTCGCTAGCCGACGTATCCAAGGCGAAGTAGACAATGTTTGTGACAACTTTGTTTCTTGCATCCATTGTATGGATGGAGGTTGAAGGTGATGCCATCCATAGAAATGGTGAACTAGAGGAAGAAGAAGAAGCATTTTCTTTTCTTTTGTGTTGCTATGATAAAAAATAAGAGAGAGAGCAAGAATGAAATAATACAAGAGCAAACATATCTATAATGGCTGCCCTTCTCTCTCTTCATCTCATTTCATCACTCAAATCCATCACAAAATGTGACATATGCACAATAAAAGAGACCATGAGTCACTAGGTTGCATGTGTCACAATAAATGCACATCATGATGATTTCTAGCTCATAATTTCCATATGCAAACATTAATCCAAATGTTTGCAACAATAAAAAGATACGGCAACATCTAAAGTAAACTCGTGACGGATCACAAGGATACCTCTCACCTGTATATACATACCTGCATCCGCATTCCGACTGAATGCGAATACGATGAGATTAAAGTAATCCAACAAATCTAATACTAGGATCCGGCTTAAACCAAAGCCCACTAGTATGATCCGTCCGATCATGATCCGTGCACTACTGCACGTATATGATCGAACCCTGCCATATATCATACGGCCTCTACAACGTTTCGCCCGAAACTTGAGAAACAGTCTGTGGGGGACTCTAAAGACTCGTCAATACACTGGCTGTAGATTTAACTACTAGCACGTCAGAGGTTTTAGCCGTACGTAACGGGCTACCAGGTATTGACCAAAAGGGAGGTTGATGAGCGAACTCATCCTGACACCCTACTGAGCCTGTCAGTGACAATATCCGTACATTCGGGTCCATTCGTCTATGAGCATCGCATGGCGGGCCTAAGGGGTTGGTAAAAGTCAGACCCCCAAAAGCGATACATGTCGTGTCGGAGTGTAGCCCAGAACACCCTCAGATACTACTGGAATACCTACCAGTAAATCTCCTGCCTTGACCAAGGACTTCGTGTAATGGCTATCCTAGACACAGCGCGATCTTACCCCCAATACCGGGAGAGACGAAACCCCTATCGATCCGCTCACTACCTCCATGTGGCTCGGGACTATACCCAACTAAAACCTGTTCGCACGAATCCTTTGAGCCATGGTAGGGTAGTAATCAAAGCACAGTGGGAACTCACAAGAGACAAATGACGATCTCAGGTCGATGAACTAACCTGTACACATGTCACCAGGGAACTGCTATCTGACGTCAGGTATAATACCAACTAGCATGTTCCCGGCAAGTCCTATCCGGTGTACTCATAACCCAATGAGCACATGTATACATCTTAGGTGAACCAACTGACACCAATGGCTTGTGAGACCGTCCACCGCCCCTCGTCGGGGTCTCGACTATATACACTAGTCTACTAATGGAGTATCGATGCCCAGTCTCGAATCTCCCACCACTAGGTACCACTTTAAGGATGTGCTTATAGACCCAAGCTCCCACGTATATGATCGCCATCATACTGCTGGCAGTCAAGCAAGAATCCTAAGGGCTCTATCAACGTGTAATAGCGACATGTAAGGTCACCTGAAGCAGTACACGATGATAATGTTGGATATAGTGCCCTCAGAGTCAATTATTGGATCGCAGGTACGTGATTGCAATGATTGCGGAGGACCTATACCGGTAGGACAGTCTTACTCAAGATGATAGTATGCTATCTGGTTTACCTTTATCAGTCGTGTACAGGTTCAGGTGACTGATCACTGTTACACTTTGATAGAGCCCTTAGGATCTTGCTTTACTACCAACAGTATAACGGCGATCATATACGTGAGAGTTGGGTGGTTTATAAGCATATCCTTAATTGTGGTCCCTAGTTGTGGGAGTTTCGAAACAGGGCATCGATACTCCGGAGTAGACTAGTGTATACAGTCGAGACCCCGACGAGGGGCGGTGGCCGGTCTCACAAGCCACTGGTGTCAGTTGGATCACCTAAGATGTATACAGGTGCTCATTGGGCTATGAGTACACCGGACAGGACTCACCGGGAACCTGCTAGTTGGTATTATACATATCGTCAGATAATAGTTCCCTGGTGACATGTGTACAGGTTAGTTCATCGACCTGAGGTCGTCATTTGTCTCGTGTGAGTTCCCACTGTGCTTTGATTTCCACCCTACCACAGCTCAAAGGAGTCGAGCAAACAGGTAGTTTTTGGGTACAGTCCTGAGCCATATGGAGGCACGTGAGCGGATCGGCAGGGGATTCGTCTCTCCCGGTATTGGGGGTGAGATCGCGCTGTGTCTAGGAGAGCCATTACACAAAGCCCACGGCCGTGGCAGGATATTTAATGGTAGGTACTCCAGTAGTATCTCAGGGTGTTTTTAGGCTACACTCCGACACGACTTATACTGCTATTGAGGGTCTGACGTTACTAGCCCCCTAGGCAGATATGCGATACTCATAGACGAACGGACCGGACTGTATATACATTGTCACTGTTAGGCTCAGTAGGGTTTCCGGATGAGTTCGCTCATCGGCCTCCCTTGAGGTCAGTCCATATGCAGCCGTTACGCACAGCTAGTGCCGCTGACGGCTTGTGGTTAAACCCACTGCCAGGGTACTGACGAGTCATTAGAGTTCCCGCACAGACAGTTTCCCAAGTTCGGGCAAAATGTTGTAGAGGCCGTATGGTTTTATGGCAGGGTTCGGAAAATGCACGTGCGTTTACGCACGTGTCATTTTTCGGGTAGATAATACTGGTGGGTTTTGATTTAAGCCGGATCCGAGTATTATACAGTGTAGATATAATATCTTTGTCTCAGCTGTATTTGTATTCGGTCGTAATACAAATGCGGGTATGTTTATACTGTTACGGGGTTATCCTGAAATTCGTTTCAGGATCACTTTTGGAAGTTGCCAGTTTCCAGTTTCCAGTTTCCATATTTGACATCCGGTTAAATGCGGATTTATCTTTCCGTCACTCGGGTGAGTCATGAGGGTGAGTCGTACTTCTGGAAGCTTCTAGATGGTGAGGTGGCTTAGTGACTCTTCATGGTATTAATTGCTGCATTAATGGCTTGATGATGTGTTATTGTGACTCATCCTTTAGCATTAATGTTTCTTGTTAACCTTAGGATATTTCTTCATCCTCATTGTCACCACTTGGTTCCTACACTCACCCCCACCCCCCCTCTTATATTATGGCCGGCCCCTTGTGAGTGAGAGAGAGAGAGAGATTTTAATTAAAAAGACTATGGTTTTGAGTGTATGGATTTTTGATAACTCATTTCTCATTCCATTTCATTTCGAGTGGCAACTTCATTAACCGTTCATCCACGGATTTGGACGAAGTGAAACAAAGTATTCTACTCATTCTCTACATCAATCTTGGTCGTCTCTTTTAGCAAACTTGACGACCGAGTTGCCTCTAGTCAGAAGCGGGAGCCCGTTTAAAGATCCGTTGACGTGGTGCCACCTGGACAAGGAGATCGGAGATCGACAAGAACGGAGCAGCCGCAACCAAGTGTGGGATGATGGTTAAAGAACGAAGGACTCAGATCGTTCGGTATAACCTTTCTACCCTCTTTGTAGTTTGTTAGTTTAGCAATAATGGCATATCCGGGTTATAGTATACGATAGCGCCAGTTAAAATTTTTTGTTCCGCATTTGGCGTCTGTTTGACGGCCGGGGCGCTACCATAGACTTACAGTGGTATCAGAGCCTCACCATTATGCTTTACTAACTTGTGCTAACACGTTTAAAATATCGATCGAACGGATTTCGAAAACCGCAAATTCCAAGTTCTGAGTTTCTGTCGATTTTAAAAGGGTTCTAAAAATAATTTTACATATCACAGAAAATTCAGCAGGGTTTTATAAGCACGTGGTACAAATTTCGGCACGTGACCCTACAAGACCGCCGCGGAATCGCGGTCAAACCTAGGGTTTGACCGCGCATCCGCGGCCAGTCTGTGTGATCATTGCTCCAAATTTGCACAGTGGCTTCTTCTGTGGAAATTGTGGTTTTTGGTAATGTTCTTTTGGGCCCAGATTTTGTTACTGTACAGCAGATGTACGTGGGGCCCACTTCGTGATATTTAATCGATCGAAATTTAAACATGTTAGTTTACAGTACTTACATTATATCTTCGACCGTGAATGTCATTCGAGCGGTAAACCGCGTCTAATTGCTATAGTTCTTTTAGACGGGTTTGCGAACGTGACATTCGCGTTGATGTTCTATGTTGTGCTATGATGTTGTGGATTTGTCGTGGTGGATAGCAGTGTGCAATGGTAGTGCAGTTTGGATTTATTTGTACATTTGATATTGCGGGGCGAGCGCCCAACATGTGGACTGCCGTCACTGTCTGTTGTATAATATTCTTTTGGGGAACAACCGGGTTGGGGTCAATGTACCCGTTGTACGTATTTTTCATTTCTGTACTAGGTTTTACCCCGCGACGGAGTGCACGGATAGCCGAGTTCTGGAGGGCAACGGGTCCGCATCTCATGGCTTTGAGAGGCAGAGGGGCCTCACTGTGGAATTGGCAGACTATTCGCCGCACTCGTAGGGGGTACAGGTTGACCCAAGGAGGGGTGCCCAAGTTACCGGATTCCGTGAAGTGCTTGGTGGCCCATTCACTTTGTTGTAGGAGGCTGCCTCGCTTCAGGTTTTGGTGGGTAACTTGCCGCACCCGTAGGGTTCTAGGTTTCATTGCACAGGCTATCCGCACGACCAGGGGAACGTCGGGTTTCAGCAGCGGCTCTGTGAAACCCGGGGATTCCAGATTATCTGTATTGTTCTGTGATGCTTATTACTTTTCTGTAATGTTGCATATTATCACACCTGGAGCGATTATTGTATATTGGTATATATACTAGTAGATGTTGTATATGTTTTGCACCCGCACTAGTTCAGTCCCCGCTCTGTCGTTAGTTAAGTAACCTAACAGGTGATGACGGGACCCAGTGACGAATGCGGATGGCATATACGTATATTTTATTTTTGTTCTTTTCTGGTGTGATTGATTGATGGGACTGTAGGGTTCCTAGGCACTCTTGTGAAGGTTCATAAAGCATCAAACATGCCCGAATAAAATTTTACATGTGCCGAACAACCCAAAGACGGGATCTTTGCTAGATTATTAGGGTTTAGCATGCAAGATGACATCTTTAAAGCTAAGTGTGAGGGATTACAACCTTTGTAGTCCACTCCTTCGCTTCACAAGATCCGAGTAGAAGTCCCTTCGCCGCGATCCACGATCTCCCGGACTCAAGAGAGGCTCCACGACTCAAACGATTCATGCTAGCTTGAAGTGTTCCGCCTTTCCGATGATCTACGTCGAAGTTGCTATAACCCAAGCTTTCTCACTCTAAAGAGATGAACACCCTAATCTAATGGGCTAGATTAGATGAGGATGATGGAGTAGTATTTATGCTTTCTTTTTATATCATTTTCTCACAATAACTCATCACAAATGAAAACTCAAGAAAGCTCCCTCTCTCAAACTCAAGAGAGAAGAATGAAAAAAATAATCCTTTTGTTATGAATAGTAGTCAAGAGTATATGATTGATTATAGAATCATGGTCAAGGATGAGAGGATAAAACTTGTAGAGAATAAACTAGAGTTAGGGTTTGGTTAGGTTAAGGATAAGGATCAACCATAATATCTTAACCAAGACAAAAGAGAATCCTTCTAGAAAGTGCAAGAAAGAGCTAACCCTAATCAAACCCTAATCCATTTTTATCATCCTTAAACATGTTTCATAATAAATCATATCATGTCACAATAATATATATCACATATATATTATATATTTTCAACAAAAGAAAATAATACAATTAACATATATCGCATATATATCAATGTATTAATCCGGTGAGAAAATGAAATATTAAAGCAAGCCAATATTAGATAATGTAATACAATATATCATATATATGATTATACATTAAATCATCGAATCAACACTTGATCCGACGATCCGGCTATATCGAATATAACCGACTAATATATCATGTACCGATTCATCGAATCAACACTTGATCCGATGTCCCGATTCATATCTAAATATCGCGAGAATATAAAACGGTATCTCATATCGCACTATCCTCGGTCCTGCACATATCATATATGTGCCTCTACCCCGTTTTGCCTGAGCCAAGAAACCTCTGTGTAGGACTCTAAAGAATCGCCAATACGCCGGTAGCAGGTGATGATCATATCAAACACCCACAAGCTGCAAGCGGTCAGCTAAATGTAACAGCCACCCAGGTATTGAGCGATCAGAAGATCAACAAGCTAGCTGTCCATTCTCCTGTGAATCCAATCAGTAACACTCCCGTACAGTCCGGTCTGTTCGTCAGATATGTCGCATATCAAGTCTAGGGGTGGTATACGTCAGAACCCAGTAACCGATAAGTCGTGTCGATATGAGGCTCATAACAGATCGAGAAACTACTGGTAACACTTACCAGTATATCTCTATATCAGCCCTGGCCAGGGACTTCCAGTTATATCCAATCGAACACAGCACAACATCAACTCCCTATACCGAGAGAGACGAATCCCCTCCTATCGCTCATTGCCACCATGTGATTCGGGACTGTACCCAAAAGCCACCGTTTTGCACGCCCTCTCGGACGTGGTAAGGTGGAAATCAAAGCACAGTGTGAATCACACAAGACTCTATGACGATCTCGGGTCTACAGACTACCCTGTACCAGTGTCACCGGAGAACTGCCATCTGACGTGTGGTATATCACCATCTGGGAGTTCTCGGCGAGTCCGTCCAGTGTACCCAATCTCCACTGAGCACCCGTACACCATCTCTGATGTCAAACACCGATGGATATGGGATCATCCATCGCCCATCATATGGGTCAAGATGCGTATACGCTAGTCTACACTGGTGTATCGATACCATGTCTCGATATACCCTCGACTAGGAACAGTTATAGGATGTACTCATCGACTACTATGGCCCCACTAGTATGATCTCATCATAGTCCCAGTAATCGAGTACAGATCCTAAGGGCTTTATCAACATGTGAGAGAAAGACAGTAAACCAATACAAGTCAACATGTTAAGATAAAGTGAAACCAAATAGCATACTATCATGACGAGCAAGAAAGTCCTCTCTGTATATATCCAAGCATCCATCATAATATACATCATATGTACAACAATGGCCTCTAGAGCATATACATAACTATCAATCTCCCACTTGCACTAAGACCAGCTGCTGTAGTATCTCATACCTAGCATCCCGAATAATCTCTCAAACTGTATCTGGGGAACGGCCTTCGTGAATGGATCCGCAGTGTTGTCCTTCGTATCTACTCTCCTGACCTCGATCTCCCGGCGATCAACTATCTCCCTGATCAGGTGATACCGCCTCAGAATATGTCTGGATTTCTGATGGGATCTGGGTTCCTTGGCCAAAGACACAGCTCCATTGTTATCGCAATACAGAGGTATTGGATGTTCAATGGATGGAACCACACCAAGATCAGTGATGAACTTCTTCATCCAGACAGCCTCTTTGGCAGCATCGTTGGCAGCGATGTATTCAGCCTCCATCGTCGAGTCTGCAACGGTATCCTGTTTGGAACTCTTCCAACATACCGCCCCTCCATTGAGGGTAAAGAAAAATCCTGAGTACGACTTAGAGTCGTCCTTATCACTTTGGAAACTGGAATCGGTAAAGGACTCCACCGGGAGTTCTCCGTTACCATACACCAAGAACATGTCTCTAGTCCTTCGTAAGTACTTGAGAATGTTCTTCACAGCTGTCCAGTGACTCTCTCCAGGATCTGCTTAATACCGACTCACTACACTTAGTGAGTATGCAACATCGGGTCTGGTACATAGCATCGCATACATGATAGCGCCTACTGCCGAAGTATAGGGTATCCCTTGCATGCGAGCTCTCTCCAAATCAGTCTTGGGAGACATCTCTTTGGAAAGAGTGAGTCCAGAGATCATGGGTTGGTTCCCACGCTTGGATTCTTCCATACTAAACCTCTTTAGTATGGTGTCAATATACCTGGATTGGGACAATCCCAGTATCCTTTTGGATCTATCTCTATAGATCCTAATCCCCAATATGCAGGAGGCATCACCTAGATCTTTCATTGAGAATCTTTGTGATAAGAAGAGCTTGACTGATTGCAGCATAGGAATATCATTTCCTATCAAGAGTATGTCATCGACGTACAATACGAGGAAGACAACCTTACTCTCTGCTACCTTCTTATAGATACAAGTTTCATCTATGTTTTTGATGAAGTCAAACTCTTTGACTACTACATCAAAACAGATGTTCCAACTCCGCGATGCTTGCTTTAACCCATAAATGGATTTAAGCAGTTTGCACACCATTCCGCTGCTCCCACTATCTACGAAGCCCTCTGGCTGAGTCATGTACACGCACTCTTCTAAATCACCGTTTAGAAAGGCGGTCTTAACATCCATTTTCCAGATTTCGTAGTCATGGTATGCAGCAATGGCAAGTAAGATCCGGATGGACTTAACCATAGCCACTGGAGAAAAGGTTTCGTCATAATCCACACCTGGTCGTTGACGAAAACCCTTTGCGACAAGTCTAGCTTTGAAAGTCTCAACTTTTCCATCTAAACCAAATTTCTTTTTAAGAATCCACTTGCTCCCAATGGGTTTTACCCCTTCAGGAGCATTTTCCAAAAACCATACTTTATTGGTGTACATGGATTCCATCTCAGATCGCATTGCATCCAGCCAGTTCACAGAGTCACCACTCGTGATGGCCTGCTCGAAACTAGTCGGGTCATCATCTTCCATGATGCAATCCTCGCTTCCACCATCAATGAGAAAACCGTAGTATCTCTCAGGTGGACAAGAAACCCTACTAGATCGGCGGAGAGGCTGGGGTTCGTCGGGTACTACTGAATCCTCTGGTTCTACTAAATCTTCAGTTGCAATTTGTGTTTCTGGAACCTCTTCCAGCTCTACCTCTTTGCCACTAATTTCTTTTGCACGAAATTCCTTTTCCAAAAAGGTGGCATATTGAGAAACAAACACTTTTTGTTCTTCAGCGTGGTAGAAAAAATATCCTTGGGAATTCTTAGGATATCCCACAAACTTGCAAAGAACTGACCATGCCTCGAGTTTGTCTGGATTTTGCCTTTTGACATAGGCTGGACAACCCCGTATCTTAACTCGTTTAAAATATGGTCTCTTCCCACTCCATATCTCATTTGGTGTGGTAGGCACAGATTTAGACGGAACTTGATTCAATAGGTATGTTGCTGTCTCAAGCGCATAACCCCAGAAGGAAATAGGCAACTCAGCCTCGCTCATCATAGAGCGCACCATATCTAATAGGGTGCGATTCCTTCGTTCCGATACACCATTGTGCTGTGGTGTATAAGGAGGAGTAAGCTGAGAGAGAATCCCATTCTCTTTTAGATAATCTAGGAACTCATTGCTTAAGAATTCACCTCCTCGATCAGATCGAAGAATCTTAATACTTTTGCCCGTTTCATTCTCTACTTCGTGCTTATATTCTCTGAATTTCTCAAAAGCTTCTGACTTGTGTTTCATTGGGAACACATGTCCGAATCTAGAGAGATCGTCAGTGAATGTAATGAAGTAGGAAGAACCGTTCCTGGCATGCGTAGACATGGGACTGCATACATCACTATGTACCAGTCCTAAGAGTTCAGTAACTCTTTCTCCGTGTCCACTAAACGGAGCTTTGGTCATTTTTCCTTTGAGACATGAATGGCAAGTATCATAAGATGATAATTCGAACGGATTCAAATAACCATCCTTATGTAACATAGCCAGTCGTGTCGCATTTATATGACCAAGTCTACAATGCCACAAGTAGGATTCGTTCATTTCTGAACTTTTCCTCTTGTGTGTGTTTTGTATATTGAGGACTGTATTCTGATTTAGAATGAATATGCCATTATGTAACGAGCCTGATGCAATCAACTTTTGATCTAGGAATATGTTCATAACATTATCCTTTACTACAAAATTATATCCTTCTTTACTTAATAAAGAAACTGATATAATGTTGCACATCATGTTCGGTATATAATAGCACTCATTTAGAATCAGTGTATTACGACTTGGCAATACTAGGTGATATTCGCCAACTGCTTTGGCTGCAATACTTGCACCGTTCCCTACTTGAACGGAATGATCACCTTTTCCCAATTCTCTAACTTTACGTAGCCCATGTAACAATTTACATATGTGGGATCCTCATCCGGTATCCAATACCCAGGACGTAGGGTGAACTGAGAAACAGTTCTCAATAACTAACACACCTGAAGAAGATGCATCAACATGCATGTTCTTTTGGGTGGCTTGAGAATCCATATATTCTTATATTCCATGTTCAGTCTTATAACTCTTATAAGAAAGAACGGGTCCAACGTTCCCCTGCTCAGTATAATAAGCGGGTTCAGTCAATACATCCATATTATTATCTTGATTATGGCCTGACATGGTCGCTATATGGAGAGAGAGAGAAGAAAACACTTTAGCGTATGCTCTTGCAAGATTAGATTGGTTATTATCTTATCTAATCAGGATGTCTCCCACTGTTTTTATCAAATCTACCTTCAAACCCTAAAAGGTAAGATTAGCCGGGATTAATTACACCCAACAATTTTGTCAATCTTTCAGCCAGATCAGTGTCGGTACTTTGAGGGAGGTTCCCCGTGCTTTTGCACGGACCTAATTAAAGTAAACCTCGTTTTCCCAGAGGCGTAACCTCGTTAACACTTTTCTAGACACCTACTTGATCGGCTAATTGTCCTGTGTAAAACTCTCCCAGGAGTAACTCTTACTCGCAGTGGGTATCGGGATCCAACTATCTCATAGAAGGTATGCTATCTAATTGCAAATCTCAACACTTGAAATTCCCGATAATATTTTGCCCCTAGCAATTTATGACCTTAACATAGTCAACAAATCATAATTGCTAGCCAAGTTCAACCCGTCATTTCCCGATTGAATTAAACCCACCTGCACGACCCTTAACATAGTCAACAAAGTCGTACAACTACCCTAATCCAATCACATCTCATGTTTTAACAGATAAGTACTAATTAGCTACCGCACACTACGCCTTAACATAGTCAACAAACGTAGCACGAATACTAACTAGTCTTTATCTGAAATAACGGAGGGCTACGCAGGTTTTTCAGAAAACCATGAGCGTAATGAACTTGATATCGTCGTAGAATCATGTGAAATTTTGAAATGGAGTGTTTTTTAGGCTTTCATTAGTTTTTCTAAAGAGGTCACTCCCGGTGAAGGGATCTCGGCTCTTTCCTCATCGAATAAGGTGCAGGACATATCATATATATCACTGTGCAAAGCAAAATTCTAAAAGCAGTCAAAAGACAAACCGAGTTTTGTAGCATCTGCCAGTTTCGCTAAAGAGGTCACTCCCGGTGAAGGGATCTCGGCTCTTTCCTCATCGAATAAGGTGCAGGGTATATAATATATACCGCTATGCAAAGCAAAACTGTAGCTACCCTTTTATAAAGTTTTGATTCTACAACATCTTTTAGGTTTCTTTTCTTTTTATTAATCTCATTAATAAAAAATCCCATCAGCTTATGCTTCCTAAGCATCACAGATAAATACGACGTACACTTATGCCATCTGCATTCGCCTCGATGTCCCCTCGTGCACCGTTAGGTTAGGTACCTAACGACAGAGCAAAGCAGGGCTAGCGCGGGTGTAAAACATAAGTAACGTCTATATAATATATCATATATACTATATACTGTATCCATCACAACATATCAAATGATCACATCACAGATATCGCAGCAGAAACATGGATATAATATGGGATATACTAGGACGTCCGTATTTAGTATTTAGCCAACAATAGAAAATACGGATTCCACAGTCGCGATGAATAGCCAAGCCCACACCCTGGACCCCTACGAGAGCGGCAAGCGACCCTACCAATTCTGGAGTTTAGGAGACCCGGTCTTGACTCCTCGAGATGGCCTCCCACTGAACCGTAGAACCCGGTCACCTGTGCTCCCCTCCTTGGGTCCATCCTAATGCGGAAAAGTAAATAATATACAACACTGGTGGCATCAACCTCAACCCGGAAGTGCCCCAAATAAAAGAATATTACATTACATTTGAATTTACATGAATGAAAATATAAAACTCTCATCTCACATAAAAAAAAACCCGGCTATTCAATCGCGACAATCCTGCACATCATATCTCAGCAACACATAATATCTCATATCATCAACGTAAGTAAGTATGCATACACCGATCGTCGTCGATGTATAGCAACGACAATCGGCAATACAACTACATACTACACTTACGGTCACAGAAAAGAAATTATAAAACTACAGTATTTGGAATCCACAATCACTTTAGACATCGTAAATCCGAAATATCACATACTTCGCATTTCATGCCTAACCCTATGAATTCCACATATTGTATCAAATTCCAGATAAATAGACAGTATTAAACTTTTCGAACAGATAATCAAATACCCAAAATTTCCTAAATTGCTCAACACTTGAGCGGAGTTCAAATAATTCGGAATGTGTCACAGTAGTAGCGGTCCAGCCGTAGAAGGGTCAAGCCAACGCCTCACATGTGGCACGCCGTACTGCCCCAAACCCGAAGGTTCAAAAGGCAGTTCAAGACGGTCACATAATCGAGTTAAGGTTTGTTGTCTTCTAGAGGGTCCACCACAAAACTTGCACGCATTTCCGAAAGATTTAAACTCGAGAAAAGATTCAACACTTGAAAATTTGTCGTGTCAGGAAAAAGTGAGTTAATGATATCCGTTCGAACTTTTTAACAGTTTCTAAATTTCCGGAAAAACATATAACGAATTTAAAATTCCCGATCGAATCGACGATTACAATATAAACTCCAGGATACTCAACACTTGAGTCAGATTACAAATACCCATAAAATAGTAACCACAGAGACAAGAATTACTGTGCAAAATTCCGTCCCTAATACCCTTACCCTGCCGCGGAACCGCCGCCAATGGGGGCTAATTGCCGCGGTTACGCGGCCATGTTGAGGAATTGAGGGCACATTTTTCACCATAATTCTTATATTAGCCTAGGGGCCATTATTATATCATACTAGCTTGTATATTACTTAATGGAAGCTTGGGATATTCACAGTTATATATATACAGTCTTGCTAAAAATGGTAGTATGCTACTTGGTTTGAGTCTACTTTAATATGTACATATGTTTCTTGTAACGTATCACTTATACATATTAGTAGAGCCCATAGGATCTTTGCTTGATTACCAGCGTCGTGATGGCAGTCACACTAGTGGGGGCTGGGTAGTCTGTAAGCAACATCCTATACAGGTCCCTGGTCGTTGGATTATCGAGATAGGGCATCGATATTCCGGAGTAGACTAAGTGTATATGCTTCTCATCCCAGTTGGGGAGATGGTCTGTCCCACATCCATCAGTACGTCGTACTAGAGATAGTATACAGGTGCTCGTTAGGTTACGGGTACACCGGACAGGACTCGCAGGGGAACTGATTGGTTGGTACTATACCCATCGTCAGTTAACAGTTCCCAGATGACATGAGTACAGCATAGTCCGCAGACTTGACACTGCTACTTCGCCTCGAGTGTGTCCCACTGTTCTTAGATTGCTACCCTACCACGGCTCAAAGGAGTCGTGCAAACAGGTAGCAGTTGGGTGCAGTCCCGAGCACTTGGAGGCAGTAGTGGTTAGATAGGATTCGTCTCTCCCGGTATTGGGAGATGGTATCGCGCTGTGTCAGAGAGCCATTATGCAAAGTCCCTGGCCAGTGCAAGCGAGATATACTGGTAGGTTCCAGTAGCTTCTCAGGGTGTAATGGATTTCGCTCCGACATGACTTATACAGCTATTAGGGGACTGACGCTTGCCGCCCCCTAGGCTTGATATGCGATAGTCTTAGACGAACAGACCAGACTGTACGAAGATTGTCACATCAGGCTCAGTGGGAGTTCGGATGATTTTCCTCATCGGCCTTCTTATCGACATCTACCTGGGGACCGTTACGTACAGCTAGTGCCGCTTGCGGTCTGTGGTTAAACCCACTGCCAGCGTAGTGTCGAGTCTTTAGAGTCCTACACAGAGAGTTTCCCTGCTCCAGGCGAAACGATATAGAGATCGTATGGTTTTTACGACAAGGGATCGGATGCGTACGTGTGTTTACGCACGTACGACTTTTCAGACAGTTTTTACTAGTCGGCTTTGGTTTAAGCCAGATTCTAGTATCGGGTTACTGGATTTATACAGTCTAAAGTTTTTCCGTGTTTTCATGGATTGGAGGGGCGTTCTCGTAATTTGTCGGGAAGCTTCTAGAAGAGTGGTGACTAAGGGGTTAAGGTGGCATTGCATTAAATGAGATTAGTGACTCATTTGTGTGATTCATCCAAGTCATTAATGCATCATAAATGCTTAATGACTCATGGTGATGAATCACTTAAAGATATTTGTGAAGCATGGTTGTTAATTCAATTATTTGATTTTTGGATAAATAATAAGGCTTCATATATATCATGATAAGTTCATTATCTCATTTCATTTTTATTATTCTCACCTTCTCTCTCCTCAAGCTCACTCTCTCTTCAAACCCTAACCCTAACCTCTCATGTGTTGAGATCAAGGGTTAGCTAGACTAATACATCCATAACCTCACTCTATATCCCCTAGGTAGCTTAGATTAGCACTTTAAGCAACCTAGTTATCTCAAGTTTGAGATTAAGCTTGGCGTAGGAGCTTTCGGGTGGATCGTCTTTGATTCGAGGAGGCCGTTGAGGTGCCGATGTTCCAAGGAGCCTACGAGGAGTGGAGGACCGCGATGAAGACCCGAAGGACTCGTATCGTGAGGTATAACTTCGTATCCGAGTAGTTAAACCTCTAGCTTTTAGTTAGCAATGGTTTAGATAATGATTCATGCGCTCAAGTCCGTGTTACGAAGCTTTGATAATCGTTTTTCATATATTCCGCCTCTCCGCAAGTTCGTGGGGTGCGTGACATGGACTTACAGTGGTATCAGAGCCAACTAAACCATTACTAGCTTGTTAGCAACTGATTAGAAGTTCGATCGACGGAAAACTCGAAAACAAAAAACCGAAAATTCCTAGTTGCTGTTAAATTTAAACCTGTCTGAAAAATTATTTGATATACCATAAAATTCACAGCAGGGAATATAATGAAAACTGAGAAAATACGAGCCCCTAACTCGGCAACTCGGCCGCGGAACCGCGGCACAAAGGTGCTTTTGGCCGCGGATCCGCCGCCGAGTCAACTCCGAGTTGACTCGGATTTCCTCTGTAATTCATATTTTTTGGTTTTCTGTCTTCTTGTATGTTTTGTTTCTGCCCAGGTTACTTCAGTGTTGCTTTGCTTTTAGGGTAGACACGGATAAAGGTAATCGATCGATGTTCTAAATTAATTGCTAATCGGGTTATTATCTGTAATGTTTAATGTGTTCGTAAACCTCCCCTAACTGTTAGTATGTCGGTTGGCAGGGGATTGCACATTTCTGAAATGTTTACTGTTTGTGTATATGAACTGTGTTGGACTGTTGTGATGATTAGCCGGGGTTTGAGATGTGTTTAATATTCATTCATTCAATGTAAATGTAAAATGATGTAATATTCTTTTGCGGGGCACATCCAGGTTGCGGTTGTAGCCACCGTTGTATTATTTCTTTTTACTGTTTTTTTTTCTCCTGGGATAGACCCAAGGTGGGTTACACAAACTACCGGGTACGTCGAAGTGTTTAGTGGCCTACTCACGTTGTTGAGGGAGACCGCTTCACTTCGGGTACTTGGCGGGTAGTTTGCCGTACCCGTAGGGGTCTAGGGTGGGGTAATGGCTATTCATCACAACTTTGTAACCCGTCTTTTATTGCAGGCTCAAAGCAAATGAGGATTGCTAATAAATCCAATAAAGTTCATCTGTGATCTGGAATGCTTATTATTGCGTCTGACGAATGTACAATATCTATATATGATAGCTATTAGACATCACTTATGTTTTACACCCGCGCTAGCCCAGCCCCCGCTCTGTCATTAGCTAAGTAACCTAACGGGTGATGACGGGACCCCGTGGCAAATGCGGATGGCATAAGAGGACGTAGTATTTTCGTTGTTTTCTGCGATGATAGGATAAATGATGGGACGCATTATTATAATGCAAAGAAAATAAACCAAAGTTGAATCTTTGGAACAAATTTAAAAGAAACCACTCGGTTATTTTAAAAGATCAGAATTTTTAATTGCGGAGCTTTAACCACTCCTTTTAAAAAGTATCAGGTTCCTTCGATTATATCAAGTTCACTACGTTCACGGTTTTGCCAAAACCAGTCGTAGCCCTCCGTCATTTCAGTTAAATATTCAGTAGTATTCAAGCTATGTATTTTGACCTTCACCAAGGCATAGTGATTGGTAGCTGCTAGATATTTATCTGTAGCATAGATAGACGCGTTGGTTTGGGACAGTCATACTACTATTTTGGCTTTCGTCAAGGGTATGTACGGGTGGGTTCAAATTAACCTGGACAATGACGGGTGGAACTTGACATGTGACTTATGATATGTTGGCCTTCGTCAAGGTCATAAGAGCATGGGACAAAAATCTATATCGGGAATTTCTAAAGAAACTGAAATTTGCAGAGAAAGCATACCATTTTGGAGTTTGATGAATATTGGTAGGATTCCTTCAACATTATCATACGATGATATTTTGGATCCCGATCCTACTGTGAGTACATGCCACTTATCAGGAGATTCGTCACTTAACGATCAATGCTATAAACCAAGTAGGTGCCAAGAATGGTGTCAGCGGGGTTACGCCCCCAGAGAAAAGAGGTTATTTAATTAAGGAACTTCACGAAAGCGTTGGAAAACCTCGCTCGAAGTATCGACACTAGCCTGGCTGAACGGTTAAGCAAGTATTGTACGGTGAGAATTGTCCTGGCTAATTCTTCTTTTATGGTTTGAGGAGGGATTCGAGAAACAGTGGGAGCCATCATGTTTAGATAAATTAAAAACAAATTTAAACTTGCAACAGCATCATGCTAAAATGTTTTCTTCTCTCTCTCTTAATTGCAGCGACCTTGTGACCACACATAGGTTACATCTAGATAACAAATTGACTGAATCTGACTTATATGACTGGCAAAGGTCTGTCCAGATGTCCATTGGCTATGACAAGCTGGACCACCCTATTACTACTCAATATCCCGCCGTCTCAGGTCCAGTTTCCACTGTCGCGGATATGGATATCTGTCAGACAAGGGAAAAAGATAAAGCGAAAGCTAAGTGCCTCGTGTTAGCTTCAGTTGATGGTGTATACCAGAAGCAGCACGAGAAGATGGACTTATTTTCCATCTTTCTCCATAATAAAGATTTATATGGAGAGCAATCTCATATCACTAGATATGAAACCTCGAACGAATTAATTCAAGCGAGGTTAGCTGACGGGTCATCTGTAGGGGACAACGTCCTTACAATGACTAGCTGTATTGATGAGCTCCAAGACCTGGAGACCGCGTTGAGAAACGAGTCAAATACTGACTTGATTCTACAGTCTCTGCTTTCTACCCTGAAGGAAACCAGGGAAGGAGAAGGAAAGAGAAAGGAAAAAGTTTCTGGACTGGATATAGTAAAACAAGGATGTTCCTATTGTTACAGGAATGAACATTGGCAGAAAGATTGCAGGGCTTTAGAAGCCAGTAGCCAGGATTCGAAGTATGTTGTGGCTTCGGCTTCAGGTGTGTTTATGATAGAAAACTGTATGTCAGTTAACCCTACTTCCTGGGTATTGGATACCGGGTCAGGAACTCATATCTGTAATTCTTTACAGGCTCTGAGAAACCGTAGGGTTATCGGGATAGGTGATATGACCCTCACAGTTGCTAACGGAATGAGCATGGATGCTGAATCCGTAGGGGAATATCATCTTGGACTGACAACTGGGCAGATATTGATTCTACGTAACTGTTTTTATGTACCAGGTACGACCTGTAATATCATATCTGTACCCTTACTTTCTAAGGAAGGATATGATTTTACTTTTGCAAGAGATGTGGTTCACATCAACCTAAATCAAGTTTTGATTAGGTCGGGTACATTAGAAAACGGTATATACGTATTAAATCAAGCTCAGATTTTCAGTGTCCAGAACACACTTAAAAGAAAGTCTCCGGAAACAAATCAGGCTTTCTTATGGCATTGTAGACTAGGTCACATTAATGAGAGAAGATTAAAAAGGATACATACAGAGGGATACTTGGATCCGTTCGAGTATCAGTCTTATGCCACTTGTGAATCTTGTCTCATAGGAAAGATGACAAAGACTCCGTTCACTGGACACGGAGAAAGAGCAAGCGAGCTCTTAGGACTCATACACAGTGATGTGTGTGGTCCAATGTCTACACATGCGCGAGGTGGTTATCCTACTTCATTACTTTTACGGATGATTTCTCTAGGTATGGTCATATCTTCTTGATGAAGCATAAATCCGAGGCCTTTGAGAAATTCCAAGAATACAAGAATGAAGTGGAAAAACAAACCGGCAAAAGTATCAAGACACTGAGATCTGATCGAGGTGGTGAATACTTAAGTACCGAGTTCCTGAGTTACTTAAAAGAGAATGGAATTCTCTCTCAGCTTACTCCTCCATACACACCACAACACAACAGTGTATCAGAAAGGAGGAATCGAACCCTATTGGATATGGTTCGTTCCATGATGAGTAAGGCTGAGTTACCGCGATTTTTCTGGGGTTATGCACTAGAATCAGCTGCATATCTTTTGAACAAGGTTCCAACCAAAACTGTGCCTACCACACCATATCAGATGTGGAGTGGGAAGAAACCCTGTCTTCAGTACCTAAAGACATGGGGATGTCCAGCTTTTGTAAAAAAGCAGCATCTGGACAAGCTCGAGGCACGCTCAGTACTGTGTAAGTTTGTGGGATACCCAAAGAACTCCAGGGCGTATTTTTTCTATTACGCAGAGGAACAAAAGGTTTTTGTTTCTCGTAATGCCCATTTTCTAGAATATCAATTTTTAGAAAAGGAAAGAAGTGGGAGCGAAATAGAACTAGAAGAAATTCCAGAAACACAAACTACTACTGAAGGTATGGTAGAACCAGAAGTTTCAGAAGAAAGGGACATCCCGACACCACTCCGTAGGAGTAGTAGGCAATCTCATCCGCCCGAGAGATACTACGGTTTTCTCATAGACGGGGATAGAGAGGATTGCACTATTGACTATGATGAGCCTACTAGCTTCCAGCAAGCCATTCAGAGCGGTGACTCAGTAAAATGGCTGGATGCAATGCGGACCGAAATGGAGTCCATGTACACTAACAAAGTATGGACTTTGGACATTGCTCCAGATGGGGTAAAACCCGTAGGATGCAAATGGATCTTCAAAAAGAAGATTGGTGTAGATAGACAGGTTGAAACTTATAACGCTAGACTTGTTGCAAAGGGTTTCCGTCAAAGACCTGGTTTGGACTATGACCGAACCTTTTCTCCAGTGGCTATGCTGAAATCCATTCGGGTCCTTCTTGCTATTGCTACCTTCCACGATTATGAGATCTGGCAGATGGACGTAAAGACAGCTTTTCTAAATGGAAATTTGGAAGAGAGCGTCTATATGGATCAACAAGAGAGATTCATTCAGAGTGGGAGCAGCGGTAAAGTATGCAAGCTGCTTAAGTCCATTTATGGACTAAAGCAGGCATCGCGGAGTTGGAACATCTGTTTTGATGATGCTGTCAAAGAATTCGACTTCATCAAAAATCCAGATGAACCTTGCATATACAGTAAGATTGTAGGGAGAGCTGTAGTATTCCTCGTCTTGTACGTGGATGACATTCTCCTAATAGGAAATGATATTCCTATATTACAGTCAGTCAAAAGATTCTTATCATATAAATTCTCCATGAAAGACTTGGGTGATGCCACCTACATTCTGGGGATCCGGATCTATCGTGATAGATTAAAGAGGATATTGGGACTTTCGCAGTCCAGATACATAGACACCATAGTGAAGAGATTCAGTATGGAAGATTCTAAGCGTGGTAACCTACCGGCTTGTCACGGAATCACCCTCTCCAAAGATATGTCTCCCAAGACTGATTTGGAAAGGGATCGCATGTCGATTATACCCTACGCTTCTGCGGTAGGCTCGATAATGTATGCGATGTTATGTACCAGACCAGATGTAGCATACGCATTGAGCGTAGTAAGCCGGTATCAAGCAAACCCAGGGGAGAATCACTGGATAGCAGTAAAGAACATTCTCAAGTACCTGAGGAGGACTAAGGAGACGTTCTTAGTATATGGCGGAAAAGACCTCCAGATGGAGGCCTTTGCCGACTCCGGCTTCCATAGTGACAAAGATGACTCCAAATCCATGTCGAGTTATGTCTTTACCCTCAATGGAGGGGCGGTCTGTTGGAAGAGTTCTAAGCAGGAGACCGTTGCAGACTCAACGATGGAAGTGGAGTACATAGCTTCTTGCGATGCCGCAAAAGAAGCTGTCTGGATGAAGAAGTTCCTTACAGAACTTCAGGTGGTTCCTTCCAGTGTTGGTCCAATACCTCTGTATTGTGACAACAACGGCGCTATAGCTTTAGCAAAGGAACCCAGGTCCCATCAGAAATCCAGACACATCTTAAGGCGGTATCACCTGATCAGGGAGATCATAAATCGCCGGGAGATCGAGGTGAAGAGAGTAAAGACGGAGGATAATATTGCTGATCCATTCACAAAGGTCATTCCTCAGACGCAGTTTGAGAGGCTATTCGAGATGACAGGTCATCGATATGCCAGCTCATGGCCCTAGTGCAAGTGGGAGATTGTTAGTGTATATGCCCTAGGGGACATTATTGTATCATACTAGCTTGTATATTACTTAATGGAAGCTTGGGATATTCACAGTTATATATATACAGTCGCTAAAAATGGTAGTATGCTACTTGGTTTGAGTCTACTTTAATATGTACATATGTTTCTTGTAACGTATCACTTATACATATTAGTAGAGCCCATAGGATCTTTGCTTGATTACCAGCGTTGTGATGGCAGTCACACTAGTGGGGGCTGGGTAGTCTGTAAGCAACATCCTATACAAGTCCCTGGTCGTTGGATTATCGAGATAGGGCATCGATATTCCGGAGTAGACTAAGTGTATACGCTTCTCATCCCAGTTGGGGAGATGGTATGTCCCACAGCCATCAGTACGTCGTACTAGAGATAGTATACAGGTGCTCGTTACGTTACGGGTACACCGGACAGGACTCGCAGGGGAACTGATTGGTTGGTACTATACCCATCGTCAGTTAACAGTTCTCAGATGACATGAGTACAACATAGTCCGCAGACTTGACACTGCTACTTCGCCTCGAGTGTGTCCCACTGTTCTTAGATTGCTACCCTACCACGGCTCAAAGGAGTCGGGCAAACAGGTAGCAGTTGGGTGCAGTCCCGAGCACTTGGAGGCAGTAGTGGTTAGATAGGATTCGTCTCTCCCGGTATTGGGAGATAGTATCGCGCTGTGTCAGAGAGCCATTACGCAAAGTCCCTGGCCAGGGCAAGCGAGATATACTGGTAGGTTCCAGTAGCTTCTCAGGGTGTAATGGATTTCGCTCCGACACGACTTATACAGCTATTTGGGGACTGACGCTTGCCGCCCCCTAGGCTTGATATGCGATAGTCTTAGACGAACAGACCAGACTGTAGGAAGATTGTCACATCAGGCTCAGTGGGAGTTCGGATGATTTTCCTCATCGGCCTTCTTATCGACATCTACCTGGGGACCGTTACGTACAGCTAGTGCCGCTTGCGGTCTATGGTTAAACCCACTGCCAGCGTAGTGTCGAGTCTTTAGAGTCCCACACAGAGAGTTTCCCTGCTCCAGGCGAAACGATATAGAGGTCGTATGGTTTTTACGACAAGGGATCGGATGGGTACGTGTGTTTACGCACGTACGACTTTTCGGACAGTTTTTACTAGTCGGCTTTGGTTTAAGCCAGATTCTAGTATCAGGTTACTGGATTTATACAGTCTAAAGTTTTTCCGTGTTTTCACGGATTGGAGGGGCGTTCTCGTAATTTGTCGGGAAGCTTCTAGAAGAGTGGTGACTAAGGGGTTAAGGTGGCATTGCATTAAATGAGATTAGTGACTCATTTGTGTGATTCATCCAAGTCATTAATGCATCATAAATGCTTAATGACTCATGGTGATGAATCACTTAAAGATATTTGTGAAGCATGGTTGTTAATTCAATTATTTGATTTTTGGATAAATAATAATGCTTCATATATATCATGATAAGTTCATTATCTCATTTCATTTTTATTATTCTCACCTTCTCTCTCCTCAAGCTCACTCTCTCTTCAAACCCTAACCCTAACCTCTCATGTGTTGAGATCAAGGGTTAGCTAGACTAATACATCCATAACCTCACTCTATATCCCCTAGGTAGCTTAGATTAGCACTTTAAGCAACCTAGTTATCTCAAGTTTGAGATTAAGCTTGGCGTAGGAGCTTTCGGGTGGATCGTCTTTGATTCGAGGAGGTCGTTGAGGTGCCGATGTTCCAAGGAGCCTACGAGGAGTGGAGGACCGCGATGAAGACCCGAAGGACTAGTATCGTGAGGTATAACTTCGTATCCGAGTAGTTAAACCTCTAGCTTTTAGTTAGCAATGGTTTAGATAACGATTCATGCGCTCAAGTCCGTGTTACGAAGCTTTGATAATCGTTTTTCATATATTCCGCCTCCCCGCAAGTTCGTGGGGTGCGTGACATGGACTTACATTGCACGCCCTCTTGGACGTGGTAAGGTGGAAATCAAAGCACAGTGGGAATCACACAAGACTCTATGACGATCTCGGGTCTACAGACTACCATGTACCAGTGTCACCGGAGAACTGCCATCTGACGTGTGGTATATCGCCATCTGACGTGTGGTATATCACCATATGGGAGTTCTCGGCGAGTCCGTCCAGTGTACCCAGTCTCCACTGAGCACCCGTACACCATATCTGATGTCAAACACCGATGGATATAGGATCATCCATCGCCCATCATATGGGTCAAGATGCGTATACGCTAGTCTACTATGGTGTATCGATGCCCTGTCTCGATATACCCTCGACTAGGAACAGTTATAGGATGTACTCATCGACTACTATGGCCCCACTAGTATGATCTCATCATAGTCCCAGTAGTCGAGTACAGATCCTAAGGGCTTTATCAACATGTGAGAGAAAGACAGTAAACCAATACAAGTCAACATGTTAAGATAAAGTGAAACCAAATAGCATACTATCATGACGAGCAAGAAAGTCCTCTCTGTATATATCCAAGCATCCATCATAATATACATCATATGTACAACAATGGCCTCTAGGGCATATACATAACTAACAGGGACTGCGTTGATTCTGATCAATGCTAAGTAAAACAAACCTGTTTGGATGTTGTTGGAACAATTTTAAAAAATGTTATTACAAAGACGTTTCCTTTTGTTTTGCATAGCGGTATTCGGTATGAATATCCTGCACCTCATTCGACGAGGCAAGGGCCGATATCCCTTCACCGGGAATGACCCCTTGGGCAGAAGTTTGCGTCGGGGTAATAACTTCACTATAGTCGATTACAAGTTGCTGTGCATAGAGGTATTCGGTTGGAATATCCTGCACCTCATTCCACGAGGAAAGAGCCGAGATCCCTTCACCGGGAGTAACCACTTTAGCAAAAGGTTTTCGTCACTATTTTTTTTATAAAAAGCTATCAGGTTCCTTCAGCGATATCAAGTTCACTACATTAAAGGTTTTTCGCCAAAAACCAGCCGTAGCCCTCCGTCATTTCTTTTGGGTATTCAGTAGTATTCAAGCTATGTATTTTGACCAACCCCAAGGCATAGTGTTTGGTAGCTGATGGGTATTCATTTGTTGCACAGATAGATGAGTTGGTTTGGGACAGTCGTTCTGCCATTTTGGCCAACGTCAAGGGCATGTGCGGGTGGGTTCAAATTGACAAGATAGTGACGGGTAGAACTTGGCATGTGACTTATGACATTTTGACCAACGCCAAGGTCATAAGAGCATGGGGCAAAAATCTTATCGGGAGTTTCTAAAGAAACTGAAACTTGCCAAGTATGCGCATACCTTCTGGAGTGTGATAACGTGAGTGGATTCCGTCACGTTATCATGAGATGAGAGTTGGATCCCGATTCCCACTGATGAGTTGGTTTACTCTTCGGGTTATCCCGATTGATTCTTCTTTCAGGTTTGGAGGAGGATTTGACGGTACAGTGGGAGGTTTCCTGATTAGATAAAGTGATAACCATTCTGATCTAGGTTAGAGTGCATGCAGAATGTTTCTTTTCTCTCTCTCTTTGGCAGAGACCTTTGACCGACCCTAGACTATGACCAAGTAGACCGAACCTTCTTAAAATACTGGCTTTTGGATTGTCTATGTTGCATAAGTCATTGCCACTCCTTCTTTTACCCTTTGCATTTCTCAGAACACCCTGTATTACTACGGACATCCACTTCCATTGGATAGATCCATCGTATGGTTATATACGAACTCGAAAGGACTTCTTCGAGGATGGATCCAGGTTCAGGAGAAATAGAATTGGTTTATTCAGTTGTCTTTTATTATCACCTTCTCTCAGGTTGCGAGGGCTCCTTGGTTTAGGAAAGTACACCTATTACGCTTATTGGATAGTCTTCTTCCAAACCAAAGGCAGGTGCCGAAAAGTAGGGAATGAAGAAAACCAATTAGCCTAAGTAGGGTGTACAGAAGGTAATATGTAAAGACAAAATAAAGGGATTAGAAAGAAGGCAAAGTAAATTGCGACTGCTATCATTCATGACCAAACCATGTACTTCATCGCCACTCCTATTTCATCTTTAAAACAATAAGGTATTATTCAGTTGTCTTTTATCATCACCTTCTCTCAAAGATGTGAGTACTCCTTGGTTTAAGAGGGTACACCTATTATGCTTACTGGATAGTCTTCTTCCAAACCATAGGCTGGTGCCGAACGGTAGGGAAGGAAGAAAACCATTTAGCCTAACGATGGTGTACAGAAGGTAATGACTAAAGAAAAATAAAGGGATTTGGAAAGATGGCAAAGAAATATACGGTTATAGTCATGAATTGGATTATGGAAGAGGTATTACTAGGAATACCAGGATACCCCTACGAAACATTTTCATGTTTCAGTGCATTGTTGAAGCAAAACTGTTTTCCCGATTAGATACTTACTCCAAGGTATGTATTTACCAGGTATGATTCTCATATCTGTATGGTTTTACAGATGATGAGTGGGAGTAAGTTATTGGGAATTAGGTGATCATCCTCATTATATCGGAATTCGTTGTAATTGGTGATATTTGAGGAAATCGCCTGGGTACAGTTTTCCTCCTACGACGCACAGGTTTTGAGTTGTTCAACTCAGCGGACTTATACAGAGTATTGTATGTTGTACAAATGTCCATCAGGACAAAGGGGTAGGTCCTCGTACTATGTTCTGTTTACTTATGACTTCTCTAGTTTTTAGACAAGTGTTTCGTAGAAATACAAGGTCTAAGTTTTGAGAAGTTATGGGTATAAGAATAAAGTAGAGAACCAGGTGTCACAAGTATCGGGATTCTTCAAAGAGATCGAAGATGTAGATTCTTGTGATTGGTATTCAGATAATAGTAATGGTTTTGAAAAACTTGTTTCTCTTTCAGGTTACTCATAATTGAATGGATTCCTAAGTTGAGTAATGTTGATTAGCCTCTTTTTCATTAAGTTGATATGCACTGGAGACAGTTGCATGATTTGAATCAGGTTCCAATTAAATAAGTGCCAAATTTTCTATATTGGATATAGAATGGTTCATATCTTAACGATGTTAAGGTACGGGGAGTTGTCTGGCTTATGCTTAAAACCAGACTCTGGATAACTCAGGGCACGTTTCTGTAATGGCTGTTTGTGGGTTGACCCTGGCTATGACGAGGGTTGATTTTCTACCATTTGGAAGATCAATAGTGATATTGTTCTTGACTCGCCACAGTTTTAGTAAAATAGATTTTTTTCAGAAAACAGTAGTGGGAGTATGGTAGAACTGGAAGTGATTCCAGAACTACGAACGATTACGGAAAATTTAATAGGACCTATATATATTCAATCAGGTATGACGTTCCATTAGCCACTCCGCGGATATGATGGGTAACCTCAGACACCAGAGAGGTACTCCGGTAGCCTCAAGGACGGTGACAGGGAGGTTCTTGCTTACCAAGACTTGATAATACTGTTGTTCCAGACTATGAGACCCGGCAGGAGGTTAAGTATAGCGTCGTTCTAAACTAGCTTTAGAAGTGCACGTATATATTATTCTGCCAGAGGGTTGTCGTAGTCAGTAGGAGCAGCGGAATTTTAGTGGGCAAGTAGCTTATGTCTATTTATAGACTAGAGCAGATATAGCGGAGATAGATCATCTATTTTTGACGTGACAGTCATGGGTTTGACTTCAATCAGAATATGGGATGGATCTGTTAAGAAGGTAGTAGGGTGTTGTAGGGTTCCTAGGCACACTAATGAGGTCTCACAAGGAATCAAGCATGCCAAATTCAAAAATTTCCGGTGCCGAGAAACCCTAATGCGATCGTTGACTAGACATTAGGCGAAACATGCAACTAGTTAACAACTTAACAAAGAGTGAACGGAAAATACAACCTTTGTAGATCCAGTCCTCCACCTCCATAGCTCCGTGATGATGTCCCCTCGCTGCGATCATCGGATCCCGGGCTCTAGCGTCGGCTTCATCGGAGAAATGGGCGGGCTCGGTCGTCGACTTCGATGCCGAAGATGAATTACAACTAGAAATTTAGATTGAATCATGATGCAAGAATTTAAAGAAAACAAGATAAAAGAATATCACCTTTTATTTATATCAACAATTTGATTACAGTCGCTCAAGAACTACAAGAGGAAGAATTAAATTGTCGACTTGGCTTCGCTCGGCTCCATGAGTCGTGGATCGGCTTGGACCACTTGCTCTGTTGAAGACCGGCTCGGCTCCTAAAAGGTTGCAAGTCTTCTTGCTTGAATGGGTACTCGGGATCTTGGCTTTTGATTGGAATTAGGGTTAGGGTTTCACACAAGTCCTCTCACTAGACTTGTGGAAGAAGAAGAGGGTAAAATGGCTCTAGTTTGATACTAGAATTGGGTAAAGATGATTAGATCCCCCTTTACCCTAGGTCTAGGCTTCTATTTATAGACTTCCTAAACCCTAGGTCTAGGTTTGAAATTACAATTCCCTCCAAAAGTTTGTTGAGGAGTTTCTAGAAAGAGTTTGTTAGGAGCTCGCTTAGGTTTTAAGCTAGGATTAATTAAGCTTAGAAAACCCTAGTTTGCTGATCTAGCAGAAACCTCTGGAGTCTTCTGGAACTTGAAGTACATGAGCTGAATGTGGGCCCTGAATGAAGAATTTTGGTGCAAAGTTTTGGTGCTGACGTGGCAGATCCGCCGCGGAACCGCGGCACAAGCAGGCTCCGGCCGCGGTTCCGCGTCCATGTAGGGTCCTTATGGCTTGGTTCTTCTGGTGTGGTCTTGGGTTGATACTTGGACCTTTCTTTGATATGTTGATTTTTGTTTTGCCTTTTGAATTGGTACCAGAACTGAAACCATTGAGTTGGCGTAATATTTGATCAGCACCTGTAAGTTTTTGGCTTTACTTCTGGATTTTCCTGCACAGATCTCAAAACAAGTGTTGCGCAATATAGGGATGATGCGATGCCATGAAATGCGGTCAATTTCCTGTATAGTGCTGGTTTTAGGGTCTAACACATGTAATCTGATATTTTGCGACAGTTTTGCTAATATGTGAAATATGAATACCGAACACTTCTATATGAATGCAAATGATGAGGAAATTGCCGGCTAAAATATGCAATATTTTCGACTAATCAAATTCCCCCAAACTTAATTTCGATCGTCTCGAGCGAACTGTTATTAAAAAGAGAAGGAGAAAATAAAGAAAGAGAAAAACTAACTAGCACACTTTCGTAGGCAACACGATTGCACTGAGCACGTGCAACAAGCCTTTAAACCTCTAGGTGTCCCTAGTAGGAGGAGTGTTGTCTCCTGAGGGTTTTCAATGGATTGCACCCACAAAATCCAACAATAAAAGAAAGATCATGAATATTACATTTAAAGAAAATAATTGTAAAAGAAAGACTTTGAAAATTAGGGTTTCCAACTAAGCTAGCTTTTCGGTTGTCATGAGCCTTATCTTAATGGTCATGAAAAGATGTTAGAAATCACGTCCTCCCTCAATAAAACATCGTCTTATTCTTCATTCCTATCTTTCTTCCAAACATCGATCATATAACCCTGCGTGTGTATAAAAGACATCCCTACACCCGGAGAATTCAATTCAAGCTATCAAACTCTTGCCCATCCGCCTCAGTACTTTTTAATTAATGAATATTTAGATGAGATTGCTCACACACTTTCATGTGACCGTTAATACTTCTTGAGGTACTAACCGACTGATTACTTATGTGCTTGCTTATTTGGTGTATTTTCCTCGTCTTGCACCACCTTAGGTGTAGCAGTGACTCCCAGACTAGTTGGCCTTAGGGCACTAGGTGAAGAGGCACCCTCGCTATGTATTTTTTATTTCCCTTGGTGATAACAAAACCAGTGTTCATTTTTCTCACCACTATATATTTTTTTATTCACTTTTTTTTTATTTCCTTCATACATCGGCTTTAAGACAAGAGCATTTCAAGCCATCCTCTACTATCCCAGGCTTCAAGACGTGTGTAAGTGCGAATAGCAGGGTAGTGACGTTCAAAATGTTTGGCTTCCAGAATAGAAAAAAAAAATTCAGACTTAGTTTTATCCTCAGATTAGTGACGTCTTTCATCTTACTAACCCTTGGGACAACGGCTCATAACTACTTATTACTAGTTCGTATAAGAAAACTTCTAATTTTCTTAGTTTTCTTAAATTTTTTTAATCTCATGGATGTAATTGTTCACTATCTAAACTTTTATTATTTTATTTATGTACAAAAATATTTTTATATTTTGAAAATTTTTAAATTTTTATAGGTTTTCGAAAATGTTTTGTGCTTATGCAAATGATATGCAAATGATGCGAAAATAAGCACAAACATCCCTCAAACTTGTTTTCAACAGTGTCCTCACTGTTGCCTTCTGCTAAATATCGATAAACCTGTAAGCTTTGGAGGAATTTATTAGTGGGGGCAAAATATTTAAGTGAAGAACTTCCCCCAAACTTATTTTTGGCTCAAAATTTTGTAAAAATTTTCTTTTCAAGATCCAGACAAAATATACCCCCCCAAACTTGAGTTATGAAATGTTAATCTTTTGAAAATCATATGAGGGGGTCAAGAATCATTGGTCGATGCCAAGCTTTGCAAAGACCGAATGTCAATACCAACCATTCGAAAATTTTATCAATGCAGTGCTCGAGTTGGTGGAAGAAGAAGTGGGGAAAGGGTAAGTGGTCGAATAGAATGTGTGTGGGTCTCATTTTGGAGAGACGATGCAGTGTATGTGATGGATTACTCGCATTCTTTTTACAAGTCAGAAGAAGGGGTGGAGGTTCAATTTCAATGATTGGGACATGATTCATCCCAACACCCGTGTTATTCAGAAATGCGAGTTCATCAGCGAAGATCTCCTCAAAAGTTTCATCAATACCCCGAAGAATAATGTCATCACAAAGTGCGGGGTGATCTTTAGACTCTAAAAGCAGTTCATAATCAGTGTTAATTGTTGACCCGGACATCTTGGTGGAAGAGTCCGTATGTGTATGATACATAGTTGGGTCAAACAATAACGTATGAAAAGAGTCAAGATCAGTATTATGAGGGTCATCAAATTCGCTGCTGTCGACATCCATTAAGCCGACAGAATAGACCTGAGCAGTAGGTTCGGAGGGTACACTTCCTAACTTGTAAATGTTCATCTCAATTGTCCTCTTCCCGAAGGATAGGGTCATAGAACCGTTACGACAATTGATGATAGTGTTGGAAGTGGCCAAAAAGGGACGACCTAAAATCACCGGAATTTGATTCTGTGAGTTCGCTACAGGCTGTGTATCAATTACAATAAAGTCCACAGGGAATATAAATTCCCCGATTTTTATTAACACATCCTATAGTTCACCCCTAGGTCTGGTGATTGATCGGTCAGCCATCTGGAGAGTGCAAGGAGATGGTTTCAACTCTCCGATCCCTAACTGCTCATAAACTGAGAAAGGAAGCAGGTTAACACTTGCCCCAAGATCTAGTAGAGCACGGTTAATGTGTTTCTCCCCAATAGAGATGGAAATCGTAGGATATCCAGGATCCTTACGTTTCCTCGGTAATTGCTGGGGGAAAGCCGTGTCTACAGTCTTTGCGATGAATATCTTCTTGGGCATTTTTTTCTTCTTCTTTGTAGTGCACAAGTCTTTAAGAACTTTCGCATATGCAGGGACTTGTTGGATAGCATCTAGAAGAGGGATATTGATGTTAACCTGTTTAAACATCTCAGTGATCTTCTCCATATGTGGACTTGGTGTGTTAGTCATTAACCGATTAGGATAAGGTGCTTTAGCAATAAGCGCTGGGTCCATCATAGGAGAAGGAAGTGTGTGTGGACCCGATCCCAAAATAGAAGTGGGGATCGTCCGTGGAGGAGTAAAAGAGGTGGGCTGAAGTGGCGAGCCTTTTGGGAAACGAAGAATAGGCTCGGAAGAAGGTGGGGGGTAGAAGAACTGGGGTTAGAATTAGAAGTGTGTGTGTGAGGAAAGGTCTCAGCCGGGGTGTTGATAGGATTGTCAATATCATCAACTTCTTCCCTAACATGATTGTCAAGCACTCTTCCAGATCTCAACGTGGTGATTGCATTCACATGATGTGAATAGCCAGGATTGGGTAAGGGTTGAGCTGGAAGTTTCCCTTTCTCTCTTGCACTAATTTCGGCTTTTAATCGTGCAATTTCTTCTTCCATCGATTTAATACTCTCGTTTTGGGACGTAGAGTTTTTCCCAATTTTATCGACAGAAGACTTCATTTCAGCTGAAACTTGCATGATATTTGTTAAGACCAAATTCATGTATTGTGCAAAAGAAAAGGATTCATCAGTTCCGGTCAACTGTAAAGGGCTAGACAGTGCAGGTGTGTTGACCGGATTTTGAAAGTTATGTGCTTGAAAGGGGTGGTGACTCAATTGAAGTTGTGGTTGCTGTTGTGGTGGAGGGACCCTTTGGAAATTGTTTTGGTTTGGAACCGTGTTTTGAGAGTGTGATTGGTTCTAAGCAAAATTAGGGTGATTCCTCCAACCCTGATTATATGTGGAAGAAAAAGGATCGTTTCTCGGTCTTTGAAATGCGGCATTGGTATGCTCACGACCTTGAAACGGACATTCTTCCGTCAAGTGAGACGGATCAGAACAGCAGCCACATACAGTTTTGGAAAGTGACATTTGATTAAGGGAGGCAGCTAAAAATTTGTTTTCCATAGTCTCGAGTTTCTTGTGTATAGCTGAAATGTCAGCTCTAACTCCTATGGAAATATCCGATTGGTTATTGCCACTCCTAAATGATGGACTTTCCCACTGTAAAGACTTTTCAACGAACTCTTCTAAATATCGCCAAGCTTCCCCATCATCCTTAGTCATAAAAGTACCTTGACACATGTTTTCAAGACTCTGTTTAGTGTTAGGGTTACTGCCCTCATATATGATTCGGCAAAGCTCCCATCTCGGGATGCCGTGATGAGGACACTGAACCAATAGATCCTTGAAACGTTCAAAGCATTTAGAGAATGGTTCAGTAGGGAGTTGGGCAAATTGATTCAGTTCGCTACGGATTCGAGCTGTCTTTTGTATTGGGTAAAATTTCTTAAGGAATGCAGCAACGAATTCTTCCCAATTCGTAATAGAGTGTGCGGTAGTGTTATATAGCCACTTCTCGGCTATATCGCACAAGGTAAATGGAAGAAGTCGTAGACACATAGCATCCACTGAAAGTTGTGACGTACCCATCATTGCGCATACGTTTTCAAATTTGGTAATGAAAACGTAAGCGTCCTCAGTCTCGAGTCCATGGAATTTGGGTAAAAGGTTGATGTATTGGGGTTTAATTTCAAAGTTATCCCTATTGGCTGGTGGAATGGATAAGCAGGTCGAAAGAGGACCTCGAAGTGGATAGCACCTCTCCTGGAGAGAGTTGCGGGGTGGATTCTGCGCACCAACGGATGGCGGCAGATTAGGGTTAAAGAAATTTGATGGAGGTGGATCCATCGGTATGGGTGTGGTAGTGGGTAAAGGAAAGGTAAATGGAGAAATATCGACTTCGGAGTCGATAAAGGGTACGCGGACTAAACGGGCACTAGAATCCCGTGTCCAGCCTATCTTGTACTAAAAAGGGTTAGTACAAGTGGCAGCGTGGCTTTATAATTAGGGGTATGAATGAATGCGGTGTTTGCTTTTGAAAAAGGGACGGATTTTTGTGAAAAATATGATGCGACACAACAAATGCAGCACACAAACCCTAGAATCTAGTGGTCACCTAGGTCCGGCTCTAGACCGCTCCTAACTGCCAAAAGACAAGTCGCGGGATAGAATCCTCCACTGCCTCTTTGTTTCCCTGTGGCCAGGTAAGTGCTAGATAAGTGGGAAGGTACTCCACTACGTAAGTAGTGGGCCTAATTAATAACCACTAGCCTTCGACACACTTTCCTAGGCACCACAAGAAAACGCGGATAAGCAATGAATTACCCACGACCTTCTTCTGTCCTAAGTGAGCGCGACGGTCCTTAGAGTCATCTCTAGATATTTTTTAGTTAATGTGGGTCAATGCGAATGCAAGTTTTGCGGTTTTCGAGGCCTATGAAGGGTAATGAACTCCCCACCTAATTTGGATTTGGCCGTGCCCCTTAATATCCGTATTTATAATGCAAACAACCAAGAATCAAAAACACGCACAAATTTAATTTTTGCGAGCTGCTATTCTTTGCAAAGAATCCTGCAGAAAATTGTCAGTTGGAGCTAAAAAGAGGAGAGAGAGTATGGTCAGAAGTTACCTGAAAGAAAAAAATTTCAGAGAACCGTCAAGGCCACCACGGTTCCGCCGCAATAGTGCCTTTATGCCGCCCTTCCGTGGTCTGGTAGTGAGAACACTGCACCAAACTTTTTCAGGGAGCTTCTGTAGACTCCCTCAGCTCTCTGGTATTTTCCAAAAAAATTTCCAAATTTCCAGCAAGCTCCAGATCTCCTTACAATGAAACACAACAAATTGTTTAGGGTTTGCACGAATTTTGATCTCAAAAATCACAATGAAATAAATCTTTCAATTCAAACTTTGATATAAAACGAATTAACGCGCGATCCCCGGCAACGGCGCCATTTGATTGTTCTATTTTTGATGTGTATTGTAAAAATATCAATTCAAATAGTCCCCGATTTCGGTGCCATTTGATTGATCGTAAAATGCGAGACTGAGTAAGTAAATCAAATCGATAAGAGTCTCTTTGTGTCGGTAATTAGAAAATTGAATAAAGTTCACAATCAAAAAAATTATATTTGACCGCAATCAACTACGGTGTCAGTTGTAGATCATAAGCGAGTGCGGATCGTCCACAGGGATTGTTCGATTCGTTTTTATATTTTCTTTGTTTGAATTGAAAAGTTAATCGAAAAGAAAAGAAAACATGATTCAAGAATTTATCGATTGATTCAGGTGTCACGAGTTTAATCAAGAATCAAGAAACTGATAAACAATCAAGAATCGGGGTTTCGATGATATTTCCAACCAAATGTCAAGAATTTAAATGAGGCTCGTAGGAATCGATCGGATCTATAGACGTGATGTAATATCAAGATTTCGTGTTCTTGTCCTTCGAAGCAATGATACTAGATCGATGATGATCGATGAGAGTTAGGGCTTTCTTGATGAAACTAGGGTTTCATCCTTTAACCCTTGTTCTTTCGTTGATATCATTCACACTCTAGCCTCCAGCAATTTCAAGAAACGATCGTAACTCCCCAATCTCGAGCGATATCAATCAAGAAAGCACCGCAATGAATTGGGTCGTCGATTCTTGATCTTGCTAGGGTTTACAAAATTCGTAGGATTCAAGAATCGATTTAAGATATATTACATCATCATTCTATTGATCGTCTCGACTCCTTGATGAGCGGAGTATTACTCAAACATCACAACAAGAATTACAACTAGAAATTTAGATTTAATCATGATAAAAGAATTTAAAGAAAACAAGATAAAAGAATATCACCTTTTATTTATATCAACAATTTGATTACAGTCGCTCAAGAACTACAAGAGGAAGAATTAAATTGTCGACTTGGCTTCGCTCGGCTCCGTGAGTCGTGGATCGGCTTGGACCACTTGCTCTGTTGAAGACCGGCTCGGCTCCTAAAAGGTTGCAAGGCTTCTTGCTTGAATGGGTACTCGGGATCTTGGCTTTTGATTGGAGTTAGGGTTAGGGTTTCACACAAGTCCTCTCACTAGACTTGTGGAAGAAGAAGAGGGTAAAATGGCTCTAGTTTGATACTAGAATTGGGTAAAGATGATTAGATCCCCCTTAACCCTAGGTATAGGCTTCTATTTATAGACTTCCTAAACCCTAGGTCTAGGTTTGAAATTACAATTCCCTCCAAAAGTTTGTTGAGGAGTTTCTAGAAAGAGTTTGTTAGGAGCTAGCTTAGGTTTTAAGCTAGGATTAATTAAGCTTAGAAAACCCTAGTTTGCTGATCTGGCAGAAACCTCTGGAGTCTTCTAGAACTTGAAGTACATGAGCTGAATGTGGGCCCTGAATGAAGAATTTTGGTGCAAAGTTTTGGTGCTGACGTGGCAGATCCGCAGCGGAACCGCGGCACAAGCAGGCTCCGGCCGCGGTTCCGCGGCCATGTAGGGTCCTTGTGGCTTGGTTCTTCTGGTGTGGTCTTGGGTTGATACTTGGGCCTTTCTTTGATATGTTGATTTTTGTTTTGCCTTTTGAATTGGTACCAGAACTGAAACCATTGAGTTGGCGTAATGTTTGATCAGCACCTGTAAGTTTTTGGTTTTACTTGTGGATTTTCCTGCACAGATCTCAAAACAAGTGTTGCGCAATATAGGGATGATGTGATGCCATGAAATGCGGTCAATTTCCTGTATAGTGCTGGTTTTAGGGTATAACACATGTAATCTGATATTTTGCGACAGTTTTGCTAATATGTGAAATATGAATACCGAACACTTCTATATGAATGCAAATGATGAGGAAATTGCCGGCTAAAATATGCAATGTTTTCGACTAATCAGGTTATCATAATGCAACCATGGTTAAGTGTAGAGAATAAACTAGGGTTAGGTGAATGGTTAGGGTTAAGGAAAGAAACAAAATGGTCAAGCTTTCAAAGCTTCATGAAGCTTCAACAAAAAAACAAAAGTAGCAACCATTTCATTTCTTGTCCAAATATAAATGAAAAGAAATAAATAAATAAGTAAATCAAACCCTAACCATTAACTTAATCATGGTTTAATCATACACACCCAAGTTTGCATGTATCATCAAACATGATACAAACTAGTGCACAAAACTATATCATATATACAATGTGCACATTCAAGTGAGAAAGTAATCTTAAGTGAACCAATATTAGTTAATATAAAGTAATATATCAAATATATAATTATACATTAAATCATTAAATCAACACTTTATTTAACGATCCGGTCACATCGCATATGACCGACTAATATCCAATGTATCGACTTATCGAATCAATCCTCGATTCGATAACCAGGTTATATCGCATACAACCAATCGATACATTGATCGCGAGAATAGAATACGGTATCACATACATGCATTATTCTCGGTCCCGCACATATCTCATATGCGCTCCTATTTCGTTTCGCTTGAGCCAGGAAACCTCTGTGTAGGACTCTAAAGACTCGTCAATACGCCGGCAGCTGGTGATGATCATATCAAACACCCACAAGCCGCAAGCGGTCTGCTAAACGTAACGGCCACCCGGGTATTGAACGATCAGAAGATCGACGAGCAAGCCCGCTCATACTCCTGTGAATCCAACTAGTAACACTTACCGTACAGTCCGGTCTCGTCGTCTGATATGTTGCATATCTTGCCTAGGGGTGGTAAACGTCAGACCCCAATAGCTCGATAAGTCGTGTCGATATGAGGTCTATAACAGTTCGAGAAACTACTGGTAACACTTACTAGTAAATCTCAGCAACCCTGGCCAGGGATTTCCGGTTATAGCCAATCGAACACAGCGCAACATCAACTCCCTATACTGGGAGAGACGAATCCCCTCCTATCGCTCATTGCCTCCATGTGATTCGGGACTGTACCCAAAAGCCACCGTTTTGCACGCCCTCTTGGACGTGGTAAGGTGGAAATCAAAGCACAGTGGAAATCACACAAGACTCTATGACAATCTCGGGTCTACAGACTAACCTGTACCAGTGTCACCAGAAAACTGCCATCTGACGTAAGGTATAATACCATCTGGGAGTTCTCGGCGAGTCCGTCCAGTATACCCAGTCTCCACTGAGAACCCGTATATCATCTCTGATGTCAACCACCAATGGATATGGGATCATCCATCGCCCATCTGTATGGGTCGAGAAGGTATACTCTAGTCTACTCTGGTATATCGATGCCCCGTCTCGATACACCCACGACTAGGGACCTTGAAGGATGTACTTATAGACTACCATGTCCGCACTAGTATGATCCGCATCATAGTCCAAGTAGTCAAGTACACATCCTAAGGGCTTTACCAACATGTAACGGAGAGACAATCAGTATACACGTAAGGCAAAGAGTAACCAGATAGCATACTATCATGTCGAGCAAGAAAGTCCTCCCTATATATGTCCCAGCATCCACTACAATATACATCCTATGTACAGTAATGGCCTCTAGGGCATACATATAACTAACAATCTCCCACTTGCACTAGGGCCATCTATAGCAGTGGTTGTAGTATCTCATACTCAACCATCCCATAATAGTCTCTCTCTGGGAAACGGCCTTTGTGAGTGAATCCGCCGTGTTGTCCTCTGAGTCTACTCTCCTAACTTTGATCACCTTGGAGATCAGCCATCTCCATGATCAGGTGATACTGCCTTAGAATATGTCTGGATAACTGATGGGACGGACGTTCCTTGGCATAAGCCACAACTCCATTGTCACAAAATGGGAGGAACTATGTTCATCTCATGAACAAATATACATCCAGACTGCCTCTTTGGTAGCATCTTGAGTAGCGATGTATCCAGCCTTTATTGTCTAGTATGCCACGGTATCTAGCTTGGAACTCTTCCAACATACCGTCCCTTTACTGAGGGTAAAGACAATGCATGCGACAGACATTCAGTCGTCCTTATCACCCTGGAACCTTTCCAGTGATTCTCCCCAGGATCAACTGATACCATCTCACTACAGCTAGTGAGTATCCTAATATCCAATTAGATCTATCTCATAGATCCAAAACCCAGGATTTAGGAGGTATCACTTTGATCCTCTACGTATAATCATTGTGATAAGCGGAGATTGACCGAGCGTAGCATAGGAAACTCCTTTCTTATCAAGAGTATGTCATCCACGTACTCTACGAGGATCACCACCATACTCCCTACTACCTTTTAGTATATACAAGGTTCATCTACCATTTTGATGATGTCAAACTCTTTGACTAACACATCAAAACAGACGTTCCAACTCCGCGATGCCTGCTTTATTACATAAAACATCTTGCACACGTTTCCGCTGCTCCCACTGTCTATGAAGCCCTCTGACTGTGTACTTATAGACGCACTCTTCTAAAACTTCATTTAGAAAAGCAGTCATGGCACCCAACCGCCAGATATCGTAGTCATGGTATGTAGCGTGGCAAGTAGGATCTGGATGGACTTAAGCATAGCCACTGGAAAAAGGTTTCATCATTATCCATACCTGGTCAATGATGCAAACTTTTAAAAAGTCTAGCTCTGAAAGTCTCAACTTTTCCATGTACACCAAGTAATCTTCTCAAGATATACTTGCTCCTGATGGGGATTTAACCCTTCAGATAAAGCAACCAAAGTCCATACTTTGTTGGTGTATAAGGATTCCATCTCAGATCGCTAAGCATCCAGCCATTCTTATAGAGTCCCACTCCTGATGGCCAGCTCGAAACTAGTTGGGTCATCATCTCATGATGCAATTCTCGCTCCCACTGTCATAGAGAAACCGAAGTAACTCTCAGGTGGGTGAGGAACCCTACTAGATCGGCGGAGAGGCTGAGCTTCGTTGGTTACTATTTAATCCTTCAGTTCTACCAAATCATCAGCTGCAGTTTGTATAGCTGAAACATTTCCAGTTCTACATAACAGACCTTGCCTCGAGCTTGTCCGGATTTTGCTTTTAGACATAGGCCGGACAACCCCAAATCTTAACTAACTTAAGATATGGGCTCTTCCCTTTCCATATCACATATGAAGTGGTAGGCAACTGATTTGATCGGAACCCTATTGAATAGGTATGCAGCTTCTTAAGTGCATAACTCCCAAAAGGAAATAGGTAACTCAGTAGTACTCATCATAGAGCACACCTTATCATATAGGGTGTGATTGCTCCGCCCCGATACAACGTTGTGTTGTGGTGTATTCGGAGGAGTAATGCTGAGAGAGAATCTCATTCTCCTTTAGAATAGTCCAGGAATTCCGTGCTCAAGTATTCTCCTCCTTGATCACATGTAAGGACATAATACTTATACCCGTATTTTTGGTTCTCTACTTCTAACTTATATTCTGTGAATATCTCAAAAGCTTCGGACTTGTGTTTCAACAGGAACATATGTCTGAATCTTGAGAGATCATCAGAGAATGTAATGAAGTACAAAGAACCAGTCTTGGTATGTGTAGACAGGGGAACTTACTGTAACACCTTAGAATGTGTTTTATAGCTAATTATATTTTAATATATGGTTTTTAATAAAAAGTTTACCAAATTGGTTTTCAAATATTTTATCCTATTTATTGAATATTTTATTATATTTTTCCTAGGCTTGCACACACTTGTGCATGATAACTAGGTTGTTAAGTGTGGTTTAACCATTTCTTAATCTAGTTTTAATTATTAATTATTTTGGTTTAATAGTTCATGGTTGTTCTTTAAAAAGAAAAATGGATTTAAATGGGGTTTTAAATTTAAAATGATTGTTCTTGTGTTGACCTTGGTGTGAGAGAGAGAGAGTGAGAATGGGGCATGATGGCTTTTGCCATGCTTCATTAAATGAAGAGAGAGAGAGGAGGGGTTTTGACTTTGCCTCTCATTTCTCACTACTCTTTTCACTCATTCTCTCATTCTCACAAACACACACACGCACACACATACACAAGACCAGCAGCAGCAGCAGCAGTGACAACAACAGCAGCATTAGCATCAGCAGTAGCAGCAAGCAGCAGCAGAGGCAAGCAGCAGCAACAGCAAAACAGCATCAGCAGCAACTTCTGGGAGCAGCAGTAGGAGCTCCAGCATCTGCAGCAGCCCTCATCTCCTCCATACACTTCTTCTCTTGCTTCCTTAGGTTCCTTAGGGTATAATTCTGAGCTCTTTGCCTAGTTTTCCTAGCTTTTGTGTTAGTTAGCATCGGTTTGTGTTAATTAGTGAGTTTAGTTCTAGATTATGGTGTTTTATGTGGAATTTTGGTTAAGTCTTGATTGTGTTGGTAAACCCTACCCATTTAAGTGTTGTTAGGGTCACCTTAACTGAGTTTAACCCTGGATTTCACTAAAATACCATAGGGTTTACGTTTTGTGCAAAATTAGCGTTTTTAAAGCGACATTGTGACACTCTGTGATCTGCTATTGACCCAGACACTTCAGGATAAAATTGAGAAGACTGGAGCATGTACACTAGGTATAGATACCACCACAAGAACACGAGCCACCCTCTCCCTACCCAGGCCACCAATTAATTCAATCTGGCCGCAAATTGCGGCCAGGAAGGGGAGTGGGGTGCTGGGGTCTTGAGAATGGTTGTCTGCAGTGTATTGTAGTGTTTTGGCATGTCTAGTTTTGTAAGATTTGACCTGTAGGAAAATCTGGGACAATATATCGTTTTGCTTGTCCGTTGTGTTTGCGCGATACGCACGATACGTGAGAGGGTTCTGTGATCCAGCGTATCGCGGCGTGTCGTGATGGTTTTAGACGCGTACACACACGATTCAGCGTATCGTGCACAGGCGCGTTTAGTTCGCGACGCGAGTTTCTCGTTTTGGTTCGATATCGCGTTTTACGGAATATTTGGCTTATATATGATTTCCATGTCTTATTTGCAGGTTTGCAGGCAGGGACTACGGACACTGCTACACAGGGGAGCAGATGGTAGGATTCGCCTAGCGTGGAGCGTAGGTGAGTAGATTTAACATATACAGGGGAATCGCCCGCATGGCGTTATGCGTCTGGGCTAGGATTCTAATACCTGTCGCATATTCTACGTCATTGTTAGAATTGCGCCTTTACCTTATTTCCTTGATATAGTTGTACTGTGACTAGCAGCCGTAGGACACTGCATATATTATTGACGGTACATGTTGCACGAGCACGGATTGTATGCTACACACACACCGTCAATAATTTCCATGTCACACATAACCCCTTATAGATACTATATTGCTTATCATACATGACATCTAGCTTATCGGTATACCTATAGTGTATCTTACCCTTAGTGATAGGTACATCTACACCTTGCGATACAGCTACAGGTATACCTTGCACATATTTTACTTATACCCAGTGGGGTATATCATGTCATTTGCTTACAGGTAGACATCTATACTTAGCTGGACCTTATTGATTTCGCATCCATCTGGGTTCAGCTACATATTTTCATTTATATGCTCGCATTTCAGATATATCGCATATAGGTATTCCTGGATTTGCGCATTGTTATTTTGATTTCACATGATGATTTCTGGATTTGGGAACCGCGGGAGTTCATGAAATTATGCATACATTGAAAAACCCGGTTTCCTTGATATGATATTTGCGCAGCCACCATGAGATTTATCGGTTCTGATTTTATACTCCATACGAGGTGTGGTTGCCGTATGAGGGTACATGGTGGGGCCCGGAATGGTTCCCCTCGGCAAGAAGATCGATGGACTTTGCCGATTGAGCCTGGAGGCGGGCGAGTACCTACCGGTGACAGTACCCATGACTCGGCGGGGGATCACGGAGACACCGTTGGGAGTCATGTACGTATGCATACGTCGGAAGGCGAGGGTCAGAGCTAGGCACTCGTGCTTTCGGGATAGCGTATGATACGTGATCAGGATTTCTGTGTCGATGCTTGGCACATTGTTTTCATGATATTTCTTTTAATACCTTTGTATATATAACAGGGGATTTAGCCATTGTTATATATACCCTTACACCAATATTAGTGGAATGGGACGCTAATATATGTGTATTGACCCCATCATATTTATTTCTGCGTATATATATATTGAGGATGTTAGAAATTATTTGAGATTCGACTTAGGATATAGGTGATTCATTGAGATTGGATATTGGATATGAAAGAGATTGATGATTTGTACATTCGGGATATAGGAGATCTATTCGATATTGTACATTGAGGAGATGTGATACTTATATGATATGAGAGCCCAACTCGGTGGCTGATTTGAGGATTTGGGATTTGAGTGTCTTGATGGATTGTGATCCTACCACGATGTCAGGTTTCCGTGGAAATGACATATTCCACCCCATACCTCACACTTATCTATTTTTATGCACAGATTCATGTATTAGGAGTACCTGTTAGTGTACCCTTCATGATAGCTGCATATTTGCATTCTCATTTTCCTATTGCACAGTTATTGCACACTATTGTCATGTTATTATTGCCTTACATATTGATTGTACCTGCTAGTATACTTTCTATTATTCTGCATTCACATGACATGTTATTACTGTAATCGCATATCTTAGATTCATGTTGTACGTAGATTCCTGCGATTACCTGCATATGTTATCTACTATTCACGAGTTGGCAACTCACCCCCGTTGTGCCACAGGTGTTTCAGGTTGTTCCCCAGAGTAGTCGAGGCAGGCTATTTAGTATCCATCTATCATCTTTTGCTACAAATACCGCATCAGCTCACAGTACTATTTTGCTTAGGTGGATTAGATGATTATCTGTATTTCATATTGTACATTCGTTGTATCTTGTACTCTCCATCTACTATTATGCTGTTGACTTAGAGACTTGGTGAGGACGTTATTGTATTATTGTGGATTTGTTGTCTTTTATATACAGCTTTCTCTCTACTGTCTTTATTTCTTCGCTACGGCGTCGTATATTTGTATTGTATTCATCTTGGCTAGTTTTTACAAAAAGGCGTGTTGCCAAAATTTTAAAGATAGAAAGTAGAACTTTTAAAGAATTTGGGTTGCGATTTCAAATGTTTCAAAAACTTATATTATCTTTTCCGTATTTTTATGGTTTAGATTTCTGTGTTTTGGCTTTCTTTTATGTGTTACGTCTTAGGGCGTTGCGTAGTACAAGGGCCGTCACGGGCCAATTTCGGGTCGTGACAAAGTTGGTATCAGAGCGCTAGGTTTTACCTTTCGGAGTGTAGGATGACCTTAGTATGATGGAGTAGGTAGCTTAAGCAAAGTAACGTAGTGTGTGTATGTCTGCAGCATACCCATGATGCGATACTTCGCCTAAAGTGACCTAAGTACAAATTGCTTGAAATTCCTCCCTTGATGATTCATATCCTTGTGATTCGATTTCCTTATCCTTATCGAATCTTATATCTATTGATAGCCTTGTCGCCGATGACTATGGGGACTCAGGGTGATGCAGCGAGGGCCGAGGTCAGAGTTGGCTCGGGTGAGACGAGTACGGACCAGGATGGCACTCTAGTTGCACAGGTGCAGACGGATCAGCCTACTACATATACTATTGATAGACTTTTGGCAGAGATGCAGGAATTCCGCCAGACTATGAGTTCTTTGGTTGATGTCAATCGGGAGCTACGACAGGAGGTTGTCACCCCTGTTACTCAGTTGTCACTTATGATCAGCATGCAGCAGTCCGTCACCTACATAGCACCAGTAGTTGCAGCTCCAGTTGACGAGGCATATATTCCAGGACAGTGGAGGACTCGTACCAGTGTACCAGCCTAGAGACAGAGGTTTGGTCATCGAGACAGATTTCGTGGCCGTCGCGGGAGTAGCAGAGGCTTAGGACAATGACAGTCGTTCAGCTCTCATCCCCAGGATGGTCAGCGCGTGGATGTTTTCAATGCGGAAGCCTTCAGCACTTCGTCAGGGATTGTTCCTTAGCACCTCGTCAGGATCGTTTCCAGAGAGGCCGTGGGCGTGGAAGGTTCGCTCAGAGGGCCCAGTCTACCAGAGTAGTTCAGCCAGCTGCGGGTAGAGGGCAGACACAGGAGTTTGCTTCTACTCATCGGGACGCGCAGGCGTCCAATGCAGAGTTTTCAGGTATCCTTATTTCACATGTTCTTTGATGTATGCGTTTGTTTTTCATGCTTGTACCGTGGTTGGGTAGATTAGTCGTAGTTGTGTTAACTTCTGTCAGCGATTCTTTTGTTGCGCGACACATATTCAGTTGTGTGCCAATCGGATAGGAGATTGAGATTCGTCGGTCGTTTTGATCCTCTTAGAGATGTTCGATTTGACGTTCTCCTGGGCAAGGACTGGTTAACTACGCGCTAGGCGTCTGTGGACTACCGTGAGGAAACGGTCAGTTTTGTTTTCCCGGCAGGTCAATTCTTGTTGTGCAGGCGGATAGCTGTGCCGCCTCTCACAGCTTGAATTCAGCCTTTTTCGCTAGTCAGCTTTTGAGGAGATGTCATGGATTCTTGGCGTTCATTCGTGATACCGAAGCCACAGTGGGATTGTTGGACCGAGTTCCTTTCGTGCGATAGTTTTCCGACGTTGTTCCAGATGGGCCGGCGAAGCTTGGGAGCTTAAGGATCAGCTGCAGAGTTGTGGTTTGGGGGAGTTTTGTGCGTCTGAGTGTTTCGCTTTTGGAAGCTCCTATCTCTGTTCGTCAAGGAGAAAGACGGCAGTTTGAGGTTGTGTATCGATGGATCGTTAATTGAATTGGCTTACGGTGCGGAGAGGTATCCTTCACCTCGGATTGACGATTTCTTCGATCAGCTCCAGAGTGCGAGACATTTTCTAAGTTTGTTTGGGATCAGGTCATCATTATTGCGGATTCGGGGTGATGGCATTCCGAAGACTGCCTTATGCGTGCGACGGGCTTTGTGTGTTTTTGTGAGTCATTGGATTCACTGATGCCTTAGCAGCATTCGTAGATGTGATGAACCAGATTTCTTCAGGCCGTTCCTCGACCAGTGTTGTTGTGTTATTTATAACATTCTGGTCTATCTAATGTGTCTTGAGGAACAGGAGTAGCACTCGAGGATTTGTTATGCAGATACTGGGAGAGCACCAGCAGTTTGCTAGATTCTTGGAGTGTTTCTTCAGGCTTGTTTTGTGTTGACTCCTAGGTCTTGTAGTCACGGGAGACGGTTTCGTATGGTTCCGAGGGAGATCGTGGCTGTACAGCTTAGGTCCAGACTTGTGTGCAGGACGGAGGTCCGCAAATTTTTGGGCTTAGCAGGTTTTTACTGCCGTTTCGTGCAGGATTGCTAGAGTGGTACTGCACCGTCGACTGAATGGACCGGAAGGGAGGTTTCTTTTCTATGGACTGAGGCGTGTGTGCGGAGTTTTCAGCAGTTGAAGATTCAGTTAACAACTGCATCAGTCTTTCTTTGCCTTTGGTTCGGGCGACCTTGTTGTTTAAACTGTAATGTTTCTTGAGTGGGGATTGAGTGTGTACTGAGGTGACGCTACAGAGTTATCGCTTTTGCTTCCCTATATTTGGAGGGAGTACGAGAAGGATATTCTTCATGATCTGGAGATGGCCGCAGTGGTTTTTCGTTGGAGATTTGGAGACACTACTTGTGCGAGAGTCGTGTCATATTTTCACGGACCGCCAGAGCTAATGTGCATCTTCCTGCAATGGATTTTGATTGTTGTGATAGTCTTCTGCAGATTTACAGTTTTTGTGTGATCATTGAGTACAGCTTAAGTTCGTCTCTACGGAGGGGACAGCTTGCTCATGTCCGCGCCCGACCACTTTCCTTAAATCGTTTTCACGAGACACTGCCCGCCGATGCTCGTTCGTCAGAGATACTTGAGCATACTCGGCTGGGTAATGATTCGGAGTCCTTGATTTGTGACACGGCGTGCTAACTTAGGGACGCGTGGGTGTACCTGATGTTATCAGGTAGAGACGTGTAATCCTAGCTCATGCACACCTGTCAAATCTCTATATGCATTCAAGTTCCACCAACATTTAACGTGACTTATGAGATAGTTACGGGTGGACAGGGATGTAAAGAGAAGTTTCAGGTTTCGTTTCAAGGTGTCTATCTTGTTGTGTGCTTGGGTCGAGCATCTGAGGCCGGCTGGAGAGTTGCAACCTTTTACCGTTCCGAAGTAGGAGTGGGAGCAGATCTCCACGAATTTCGTTATGGTTTCTACCCAAGTTTAGTCAGGGTGTGACTCCATTCGAATTTTTGTCGTCCGGTTATACTCAATTTGCTCAGTTGTTTTTGTTAAGTTGTGGGTTTGTTTTGATTGTTGTCGGCAGTTGGGGATTGTCACTCGCCATCGTTAGGGTTCTTCTTCGATAGCTGTTATCAGGAGACACACCAATTGGCCACCTTTAGGTTTAGGGGTTAGGTCGTGTCGATCACCAGACTGTTGTTTTTTCTGACTCTGCGTAAGTAGGACTTTAGACCCCAGCTAGTCTAGAGACTTTGGAGAAGGCCCAGTTGTGTTAGGTCAGGATGGAAATTGTCCATTGCGAACTGAGGACTTATGCCGACTGTGTTGGTAATAGACTCGAGTTCACAGGGACAGATCATGTGTTCCTACGGACTTTTCGATGAATGACGTGTTGGATTTTGGGAAGCTTGTCCCAGGATTTAGGTCCTTCTGAAATCCTATAAGCGAGTTAGTTTCGTTGCCCTTAATTTGGCACTTCCGCCCAGATTATTGAGTTTTCGCCCCGTATTCCTTGTGATGATATGTTACAATTACCTTCTTGACCTTTCTCACATGATTTAGCACCAGACCATGTAGCTTGGACGCGATCTTTCGTTCACCAGCAGCCATTTGTGTTAATGGCTCGGCAGGTGGGGAAACGCCGATCAAGGGTCTTGCCATCTATAAAGGGTTTTCTTGGACGTAGCCGTATAGTGAGATAATCACTTGGGAGGCTGCGAGCGAGATTTGAGGGTTGTAATCTTCTCTTTGAAGGTAAGCGTAATAGTATATTTTTAAATTTGGGGACGAATTTCTTTTAAGGGGGGGAGATTGTAACACCTTAGAATGTGTTTTGTAGCTAATTATATTTTAATATATGGTTTTTAATAAAAAGTTTACCAAATTGGTTTTCAAATATTTTATCCTATTTATTGAATATTTTATTATATTTTTCCTAGGCTTGCACACACTTGTGCATGATAACTAGGTTGTTAAGTGTGGTTTAACCATTTCTTAATCTAGTTTTAATTATTAAGTATTTTGGTTTAATAGTTCATGGTTGTTCTTTAAAAAGAAAAATGGATTTAAATGGGGTTTTAAATTTAAAATGATTGTTCTTGTGTTGACCTTGGTGAGAGAGAGAGAGTGTGAGAATGGGGCATGATGGCTTTTGCCATGCTTCATTAAATGAAGAGAGAGGGGGGAAGGGTTTTGACTTTGCCTCTCATTTCTCACTACTCTTTTCACTCATTCTCTCATTCTCACAAACACACACACGCACACACATACACAAGACCAGCAGCAGCAGCAGCAGTGACAACAACAGCAGCATTAGCATCAGCAGTAGCAGCAAGCAGCAGCAGAGGCAAGCAGCAGCAGCAGCAAAACAGCATCAGCAGCAACTTCTGGGAGCAGCAGTAGGAGCTCCAGCATCTGCAGCAGCCCTCATCTCCTCCATACACTTCTTCTCTTGCTTCCTTAGGTTCCTTAGGGTATAATTCTGAGCTCTTTTCCTAGTTTTCCTAGCTTTTGTGTTAGTTAGCATCGGTTTGTGTTAATTAGTGAGTTTAGTTCTAGATTATGGTGTTTTATGTGGAATTTTGGTTAAGTCTTGATTGTGTTGGTAAACCCTACCCATTTAAGTGTTGTTAGGGTCACCTTAACTGAGTTTAACCCTGGATTTCACTAAAATACCATAGGGTTTACGTTTTGTGCAAAATTAGCGTTTTTAAAGCGACATTGTGACACTCTGTGATCTGCTATTGACCCAGACACTTCAGGATAAAATTGAGAAGACTGGAGCATGTACACTAGGTATAGATACCACCACAAGAACACGAGCCACCCTCTCCCTACCCAGGCCACCAATTAATTCAATCTGGCCGCAAATTGCGGCCAGGAAGGGGAGTGGGGTGCTGAGGTTTTGAGAATGGTTGTCTGCAGTGTATTGTAGTGTTTTGGCAGGTCTAGTTTTGTAAGATTTGACCTGTAGGAAAATCTGGGACAATATATTGTTTTTCTTGTCCGTTGTGTTTGCGCGATACGCGCGATACGTGAGAGGGTTCTGTGATCCAGCGTGTCGCGATGGTTTTAAACGCGTAGACACACGATTCAGCGTATCGTGCACACGCGCGTTTAGTTCGCAACGCGAGTTTCTCGTTTTGGTTCGATATCGCGTTTTACGGAATATTTGGCTTATATATGATTTCCATGTCTTATTTGCAGGTTTGCATGCAGGGACTACGGACACTGCTACACGGGGGAGCAGATGGTAGGATTCGCCTAGCGTGGAGCGTAGGTGAGTAGATTTAACATCTACAGGGGAATCTCCCGCATGGCGTTATGCGTCTGGGCTAGGATTCTAATACCTGTCGCATATTCTACGTCATTGTTAGAATTGCGCCTTTACCTTATTTCCTTGATATAGTTGTACTGTGACTAGCAGCCGTAGGACACTGCATATATTATTGACGGTACATGTTGCACGAGCACGGATTGTATGCTACACACACACCGTCAATAATTGCCATGTCACACACAACCCTTTATAGATACTATATTGCTTATCATACATGACATCTAGCTTATCGGTATACCTATAGTGTATCTTACCCTTAGTGATAGGTACATCTACACCTTGCGATACAGCTATAGGTATACCTTGCACATATTTTACTTATACCCAGTGGGGTATATCATGTCATTTGCTTACAGGTAGACATCTATACTTAGCTGTACCTTATTTATTTCGCATCCATCTGGGTTCAGCTACATATTTTCATTTATATGCTCGCATTTCATATATATCGCATATAGGTATTCCTGGATTTGCGCATTGTTATTTTGATTTCACATGATGATTTCTGGATTTGGGAACCGCGGGAGTTCATGAAATTATGCATACATTGAAAAACCCGGTTTTCTTGATATGATATTTGCGCAGCCACCATGAGATTTATCGGTTCTGATTTTATACTCCATACGAGGTGTGGTTGCCGTATGAGGGTATATGGTGGGACCCGGTATGGTTCTCCTCGGCAAGAAGATCGATGGACTTTGCTAATTGAACCTGGAGGCGGGCGAGTACCTACCGGTGACAGTACCCATTACTCGGCGGGGGATCACGGAGACACCGTTGGGAGTCATGTACGTATGCATACGTCGGAAGGCGAGGGTCAGAGCTAGGCACTCGTGCTTTCGGGATAGCGTATGATACGTGATCAGGATTTCTGTGTCGATGCTTGGCACATTGTTTTCATGATATTTCTTTTAATACCTTTGTATATATAACAGGGGATTTAGCCGTTGTTATATATACCCTTACACCAATATTAATGGAATGGGACGCTAATATATGTGTATTGACCCCATCATATTTATTTCTGCATATATATATATATTGAGGATGTTAGAAATTATTTGAGATTCGACTTGGGATATAGGTGATTCATTGAGATTGGATATTGGATATGAAAGAGATTGATGATTTGTACATTCGGGATATAGGAGATCTATTCGATATTGTACATTGAGGAGATGTGATACTTATATGATATGAGAGCCCAACTCGGAGGCTGATTTGAGGATTTGGTATTTGAGTGTCTTGATGGATTGTGATCCTACCACGATGTCAGGTTTCCGTGGAAATGACATATTCCACCCCATACCTCACACTTATCTATTTTTATGCACAGATTCATGTATTAGGAGTACCTGTTAGTCTACCCTTCATGATAGCTGCATATTTGCATTCTCATATTCCTATTGCACAGTTATTGCACACTATTGTCATGTTATTATTGCCTTACATATTGATTGTACCTGCTAGTGTACTTTCTATTATTCTGCATTCACATGACATGTTATTACTGTAATCGCATATCTTAGATTCATGTTGTATGTACATTCCTGCGATTACCTGCATATGTTATCTACTATTCACGAGTTGGCAACTCACCCCCGTTGTGCCACAGGTGTTTCAGGTTGTTCCCCAGAGTAGTCGAGGCAGGCTATTCAGTATCCATCTATCATCTTTTGCTACAGATACCGTATCAGCTCACAGTACTATTTTGCTTAGGTGGGTTAGATGATTATCTGTATTTCATATTGTACATTCGTTGTATCTTGTACTCTCCATCTACTATTATGTTGTCGACTTAGAGACTTGGTGAGGACGTTATTGTATATTATTATGGATTTGTTGTCTTTTATATACAGCTTTCTCTCTACTGTCTTTATTTCTTCGCTACGGCGTCGTATATTTGTATTGTATTCATCTTGGCTAGTTTTTACAAAAAGGGGGTGTTGCCAAAATTTTAAAGATCGAAAGTAGAACTTTTAAAGAATTTGGGTTGCGATTTCAAATGTTTCAAAAACTTATATTATCTTTTCCGTATTTTTATGGTTTAGATTTCTGGGTTTTGGCTTTCTTTTACTGCGTTACGTCTTAGGGCGTTGCGTAGTACTAGGGCCGTCACGGGCCAATTTCGGGTCGTGACACTTACATACATCAACATGTATCAATCCCAAGAGTTCATTAACTCTTTCTCTGTTTCCAATAAACAGAGCTATGGTCATCTTATCTTTGTGACATGACTGGTGAGTTTCACAAGATGTAAATTCAAACTAATTTAAATATGCATCTTTATGTAACTCCAGCTAGTCGAGTCGCATCGATATGACCTAGTCTACAATACCTCAAGAAGGATCCGTTCATTTCTGAACTCTTCCTCTTGTGTGTGTTCCGTATACTAAGAACCGTAGTTTGATTTAGAGCATCAATGCTTTTAGATAACGTGCCTGAACCGATCAACTTTTGATATAGGAAATGTTCAAAACATTATCCAACAATACAAAATTTTATCATTTCTTTACTAATAAAGAGACTGATATGATTTTGTATATCAGGTTCGGTATCTAATAACATTCGTTCAGAATCAATGTATTCTGGTAATATAAGGTGACAGTGACCAACAGACTTGGCTGCAACACTTGCACCGTTTTCTGCCTCATGAAACATATCACCCGTTCTCAGTTCTTTACCTATCTGTAGCTCTATGTAACAAATTAAATATGCGGGATCCTGATCTGGTATCACATACCCAGGACATAAAGGATACTGAGAAACGGTTCTCTGTAATGAACACACCCGAAGATGATGCATCATATGCACTTTCTTCGTTTGGGCGGCATCGGAATCTTGGTATTCCCTTATTTCCTGCTCTGTCTTATAACAATTATAAGTTGGAGCGGGACCAACGTTCCCCAGCTCAGTATAACAAGCGGGTTCGGTCAATATTCCGTATTATTATCTTGATTAAGGCGTGACATGGTCGCTACCAGGAGAGAAAGAGAAGAAAACACTCAGCGTGCGCTCTTGCAAGATCAGATTGGTTATTATTTTATCTAATCAGGATGGCTCCCACTGTTTTTATCAAATCTTTCTTCAAACCCTAAAAGGAAAGACTAGCCGGGATCAATTACAAGCTACAAGTTCGCCAATCTTTCAGCCAGGCCAGTGTCGGTAGTTTGAGGGAGGTCCCCCGTGCTTTTGCACGGACCTAATTAATGTAAATCTCGTTTTCCCAGAGGCATAACCCCGTTGACACCTTTCTAGACACCTACTTGATCGGCTAATTGTAATGTGTAAAACTCTCCCAGGAGTAACAATTACTCGCAGTGGGTATCGGGATCCAACTATCACATAGAAGGTATGCAATCTCATTCCAAATTTCAACACTTGAAATTCCCGATAATATTTTGCCCCTAACCTCCTTTGACCTTTACAAAGGCCAACAAACTATAGGATGCTAGTCAAGTTCAACCCGTCATTTCCTGATTGAATTAAACCCACCCGCACGACCCTTGACAAAGGCCAACAAGTTCGCACGACTACCCTAACCCAATCTGCATCATATGCATAAGCAGATAAGCACCAGTTAGCTACCGCACACTACGCCTTGACAAAGGCCAACAAACGCAGAACGAATACAAACTACTACTTATCTGAAATGACGGAGGGCTACGACAGGTTTTTCTGAAAACCTATTGCGTAATGAACTTGATATCGTTGCAGAATCAAATGATTTTAAAATGGAGTGTTTTTTAGGCTTTTCTAGTTTTGCTAAAGGGGTCACTCCCGGTGAAGGGATCGTCGGCCCTTTCCTCGTCGAATGAGGTGCGGGATATATCATATATATCACTGTGCAAAGCAGAAACTATAGAAGCAATCAAAAGACAAACCGAGTTTGTAGCATCTGCCAGTTATTTCTAAAGGAGTCACTCCCGGTGAAGGGATCTCGGTCCTTTCCCTATCGAATAAGGTGCAGGATGTTCTAAAAGGAACACCGTGATGCAAAGCAAGAACTGTAGCTACCTGTTTTTGAAAATTCGATTCCACAACATCTTTAGGTTTCTATTCTTTCATTAATCACATTAATGAAGTCCCATCATTTAAATCACATAAACATCACAGATAAATACGACGTACACTTATACCATCCGCATTCGCCTCGATGTCCCCTCGTGCACCGTTAGGTTAGGTAACTAACGGCAGAGCAGGGCAGGGCTAGCGTGGGTGTAAAACATAAGTAACTCCTATATAATATATCATATATACTATATACTGTATCTATCACAGAACATCACATGATCACATCACAGATATCGCAGCAGAAGAAACATATAAAATATTGGATATACTAGGACGTCCGTGACTTCAATACGAGCCAGTATAAAACACGGATTCCACGGTCGCGATGAATAGCCAAACCCACACCCCTAGACCCCTACGAGAGCGGCAAGCAACCCTACCAATTCTAGAGTTAGGAGACCCGGACTCGACTCCTCGAGTTGGTCTCCCACTGGACTCCAGAACCCGGTTACTTGTGCCCTCCTCCTTGGGTCTATCCTAGTGCGGAAAAGTAAATAATATACATCAACGATGACAACTTCCGCAACCTGGAAGTGCCCCAATAAAAAGAATATTACATACAAGTTTTTACATGAATGAAAATGAAAAACACTCATATCACATAAAAAAAACCCGGCTATTCAAACACGACGATCCAATGTAACATATCCAGCAACACATAACATCGCATATCATCAACGTAAGTAAACATGCGTATCCCAATTGTCGTTGACATATAGCAACGAAACCGGCGATATCATATATTACACTTACGGTCACAGAAAAGAAAGTGTAAAATTACAACAGTTAGAATCCGCAACTTGCATAGACATCGCATGCCTAATCAAATGAATTCCTTAGACATCGCATGCCTAACAATTATAAACCCCGCATTTTAGTATCATTATCGAAAACACTTTTCAATATCAAGTCGGGCAATTCAACAAGATTTCCGGCATCCTGATCGAATGCTCGTCGCAAACTTTAGTAGGCGGCCACACCCCCGATGCCGTCGACAAAGTGCACCAAGGCGGAACACCGTTGCCGCGAGCACCCGAACAGATGCTTTCGGCGACGGGGTTCTCCTACAGTCACTTGGTCGGGGCTATGAGGTGTAGCAATCTATTAAGTTTATCCGGCGAGTATCCGCGTACGCTACGTGATTGTGACGGACTTTTGATCACATCAAAATTCCGTGGCAACCGATCAAGTGAAACTAAAGTGTTGTGTTTATAACATTCATATCAGTTATCTCATAACTACTTGTGGATTCCAAGTATTGTATCCCATTCCAGATAAATAGAAAATGTTAAACTTTCCGATCGAACAGTCAAACACCCAAGTTTTCCCGAAACAGCTCAACACATGAAATAAGTCTTAAAACATCACTTCATGCCACAGTAGCGACGGTCCAGCCGTAGAAGGGTCAAGCCAACGCCTCACATGTGGCACGCCGTACTGCCCCAAACCCTAAGGTTCAAAGGGCAGTTCAAGACAGTCACATAATCGAGTTAAGGTTTGTTGTCTTCTAGAGGGTCCATCGCGTTACTAGCACTACTTAGAACGTTATTAAACCACGGAAAGATCCAATACTTGGAAATTTCCCGACAGGGGAAAAAGTGGGTATTTATATCCGGTCGAACTTTTTAACATGCTCTAAAAGTACCCGGAAAAAACCCAGACGAAGTTAAACTTCCCGATCGAAACACGGAGTCCCCAATACAGCCCAGAATACTCAACTCTTGAGTAAAAGTTAAAATATCCCAGAAAATACAGCACTAAAATTTAGGAATTACTGTGCAAATTACAAAAGCTGATGTGACTACTTGGCCGCGGAACCGCTGCACGAGCCATGCTCGTGCCGCGGTTCCGCCGCACTTTAGAGGAATCATGAGCACGTGCTCCACAGTAATTCTTCAAATTCCCTGCTGATTTTTCTGCATATTTTTAATTTCGAAAAAACCCAGATTTCAAAAATGTACAGAGAGCATTTTGAGATTTGGGTTTCGGTTCGATCGGACTTCTAACTCCGTCTACGCATCGCCTAAGGCTCTAGCTAGGCTCTGATACCACTGTAGGGTTCCTAGGCACACTAATGAGATCTCACAAGGCATCAAGCATGCCAAATTCAAAAATTTCCGGTGCCGAGAAATCCTAATGCGATCGTTGACTAGAGATTAGGCGAAACATGCAACTAGTTAACAACTTAACTAAGTGTGAACGGAAAATACAACCTTTGTAGATCCGGTCCTCCATCTCCATAGCTCCGTGATGATGTCCCCTCACTACGATCATCGGATCCCGGGCTCTAGCGTCGGCTTCATCGGAGAAATGGGCGGGCTAGGTCGTCGACTTCGATGCCGAAGATGATCTACGTCGAAGCTACTCAAGATCAAGCTCCAACTTCACCAAGTCATAAAACTTGTGAAGAAAACACCCTATACTACTTGGCAAGTAGTAGAGGATGAAGAAATAGGAAGTGGGTTCACTTTGGATTTGGATTTCTCACTTGGAATCATCACATAGAATTTTCTAGCCATGGTTTCTTCTCTTCATGAAGAAGATGAAGAAGAAGAAAGAAAAAGAATTATCAATAATAGAAAAACAAGTGATGGTTATCATAATGCAACCATGGTTAAGTGTAGAGAATAAACTAGGGTTAGGTGAATGGTTAGGGTTAAGGAAAGAAACAAAATGGTCAAGCTTTCAAAGCTTCATGAAGCTTCAACAAAAAAACAAAAGTAGCAACCATTTCATTTCTTGTCCAAATATAAATGAAAAGAAATAAATAAATAAGTAAATCAAACCCTAACCATTAACTTAATCATGGTTTAATCATACACACCCAAGTTTGCATGTATCATCAAACATGATACAAACTAGTGCACAAAACTATATCATATATACAATGTGCACATTCAAGTGAGAAAGTAATCTTAAGTGAACCAATATTAGTTAATGTAAAGTAATTTATCAAATATATAATTATACATTAAATCATTAAATCAACACTTTATTTAACGATCCGGTCACATCGCATATGACCGACTAATATCCAATGTATCGACTTATCGAATCAATCCTCGATTCGATAACCAGGTTATATCGCATACAACCAATCGATACATTGATCGCGAGAATAGAATACGGTATCACATACACGCATTATTCTCGGTCCCGCACATATCTCATATGCGCTCTTATTTCATTTCTCTTGAGCCAGGAAACTTCTATGTAGGACTCTAAAGACTCGTCAATACGCCGGCAGCAGGTGACGATCATATCAAACACCCACAAGCCGCAAGCGGTCTGCTAAACGTAACGGCCACCCGGGTATTGAGCGATCAGAAGATCGACGAGCAAGCCCGCTGATACTCCTGTGAATCCAACCAGTAACACTTACCGTACAGTCCGGTCTCGTCGTCTGATATGCCGCATATCTTGCCTAAGGGTGTTAAACGTCAGACCCCAATAGCTCGATAAGTCGTGTCGATATGAGGTCTATAACAGTTCAAGAAACTACTGGTAACACTTACCAGTAAATCTCAGCAACCCTGGCCAGGGATTTCCAATTATAGCCAATCGAACACAGCGCAACATCAACTCCCTATACCGGGAGATACGAATCCCCTCCTATCGCTCATTGCCTCCATGTGATTCGGGACTGTACCCAAAAGCCACCGTTTTGCACGCCCTCTTGGACGTGGTAAGGTGGAAATCAAAGCACAGTGGGAATCACACAAGACTCTATGACGATCTCGGGTCTACATACTAACCTGTACCAATGTCACCAGAGAACTGCATACTGACGTAAGGTGTAATACCATCTGGGAGTTCTCGGCGAGTCCGTCCAGTATACCCAGTCTCCACTGAGCACCCGTATATCATCTCTGATGTCAAACACCAATGGATATGGGATCATCCATCGCCCATCTGTATGGGTCGAGAAGGTATACGCTAGTCTACTCTGGTATATCGATGCCCCGTCTCGATACACCCACGACTAGGGACCTTGAAGGATGTACTTATAGACTACCATGTCCCCACTAGTATGATCTGCATCATAGTCCAGGTAGTCAAGTACACATCCTAAGGGCTTTACTAACATGTAACAGAGAGACAATCAGTATACACGTTAAGGCAAAGAGTAACCAGATAGCATACTATCATGTCGAGCAAGAAAGTCCTCCCTATATATGTCCCAGCATCCACTACAATATACATCCTATGTACAGTAATAGCCTCCAGGGCATACATATAACTAATAGGTGTGATGTCATGGTATCTGGATGACATACACAGAGTAGGAAGTAAAATTCCTACACTACGATCGGTTGTACTGTGGTCGTCACACAGTTGTTTCTCCAGACAGGATATGGACATAATATCTGACATTCTGGTTTCTAGATCTATGATTTTAGATCTAGATTTGGGTAGTTTCCCAATGTGGGTACTTTGACAGTATCTAATGGTATTTAGAATACATGACTCCTGGCATGGTGGTGTACCTTCAAGTGATGGAGTCACCCTCTCTAAAGGTGTCTTACAGACTAAAGGAGAGAGGGATGTGCATGATTGACAGATCACTTGCTTAGGCAATTGAGTCAATCGTGAGATGTCAAGTACCACACCAGATGTTGTTTTTGCACTAGATGCAATAAGTTTGTATTAATCCAATCCTGGAGAAAAATAAGGAAGCAGTTTTAGAACATAAGTACATGTTCTACGGATTTGATGACGGCAGCCTCCTTCGGGAGACGGTTATCATTCCAGGGTTCAAAGGTGACATGGTTGACAGAGTGATTGTCAGAGTTATAGTTTTCCCTCTGACGAGGGACAGTATTTTGGACAGGTGGTCCAAGAGGATACTGTGGGAGGCATGGTGCTAGATACTGATTAGGTTCAGTTATCGATACAGTCTAAGAAGTTTGGATTTGGAGTTCATTTATGAACTAGGTCCTATCAGATATCCAGACATATTCTAAGACAGGTATTACTCAATTCGGGAGATGGCTTTCTCCGCGAACTTGAGATTAAGAGAGATATAGAAAGAAATTTCAGGGTGGATCCACTCACTGAGGCTATTTCTAGAACACAATAGTTTTACAAACGGGCTTTGTGAAACTGATTAGTAGAGGTGTTGGATGTTCGGTTTCACACGGGCTGTGAGTAGTCGACATCGCAATAATTAGCCTTAAGTGCAAGTGGGAGATTGTTGGATATAGTGCCCTCAGAGTCAATTATTGGATCGCAGGTACGTGATTGCAATGATTGCGGAGGACCTATACCGGTAGGACAGTCTTATTCAAGATGATAGTATGCTATCTGGTTTACCTTTATCAGTCGTGTACAGGTTCAGGTGACTGATCACTATTACACTTTGATAGAGCCCTTAGGATCTTGCTTTACTACCAACAGTATGATGGCGATCATATACGTGAGAGTTGGGTGGTTTATAAGCATATCCTTAATTGTGGTCCCTAGTCGTGGGAGTTTCGAGACAGGGCATCGATACTCCGGAGTAGACTAGTGTATACAGTCGAGACCCCGACGAGAGGCGGTGGCCGGTCTCACAAGCCAGTGGTGTCAGTTGGATCACCTAAGATGTATACAGGTGCTCATTGTGTTATGAGTACACCGGACAGGACTCGCCGGGAACCTGCTAGTTGGTATTATACATATCGTCAGATAGCAGTTCCCTGGTGACATGTGTACAGGTTAGTTCATCGACCTGAGGTCGTCATTTGTCTCATGTGAGTTTCCACTATGCTTTGATTTCTACCCTACCACGGCTCAAAGGAGTCGTGCAAACAGGTAGTTTTTTGTTACAGTCCCGAGCCACATAGAGACACGTGAGAAGATCGGCAGGGGATTCGTCTCTCCCGGTATTGGGGGTGAGATCGCGCTGTGTCTAGGAGAGCCATTACACAAAGCCCACGGCCGTAGCAGGAGATTTACTGGTAGGTACTCCAGTAGTATCTCAGGGTGTTTTTAGGCTACACTCCGACACGACTTATACTGCTATTGGGGGTCTGACGTTACTGGCCCCCTAGGCAGATATGCGATACTCATAGACGAACGGACCGAACTATATATACATTGTCACTGTTAGGCTCAGTAGGGTTTCCAGATGAGTTCGCTCATCGGCCTCCCTTGAGGTCAGTCCATGGGCAGCCGTTACGCACAGCTAGTGCCGCTGACGGCTTGTGGTTAAACCCACTGCCAGGGTACTGACGAGTCATTAGAGTTCCCCACAGACAGTTTCCCAAGTTCAAGCGAAACGTTGTAGAGGCCGTATGGTTTTATGGCAGGGTTCGGAAAATGCACGTGCGTTTACGCACGTGTCATTTTTCGGGCAGATAATACTGGTGGGCTTTGGTTTAAGCCGGATCCGAGTATTATACTGTGTAGATATAATATCTTTGTCTCAGCTGCATTTGTATTCGGTCGTAATACAAATGCGGGTATGTTTATACTGTTACGGGGTTATCCTGAAATTCATTTCAGGATCACTTTTGGAAGTTGCCAGTTTCCAGTTTCCAGTTTCCGTATTTGACATTCGGTTAAATGTGGATTTATCTTTCCGTCACTCGGGTGAGTCATGAGGGTGAGTCGTACTTCTGGAAGCTTCTAGATGGTGAGGTGGCTTAGTGACTCTTCATGGTATTAATTGTTGCATTAATGGCTTGATGATGTGTTATTGTGACTCATCCTTTAGCATTAATGTTTCTTGTTAACCTTAGGATATTTCTTCATCCTTATTGTCACCACTTGGTTCCTACACTCACCCCCCACCCCTCTTATATTATGGCCGGCCCCTTGTGAGTGAGAGAGAGATTGATTTTGATTAAAAAGACTATGGTTTTGAGTGTATGGATTTTTGATAACTCATTTCTCATTCCATTTCATTTCGAGTGGCAACTTCATTAACCGTTCGTCCACGGCTTTGGACGAAGTGAGACAAAGTATTCTACTCATTCTCTACATCAATCTTGGTCGTCTCTTTTAGCAAACTTGATGACCGAGTTGCCTCGATTCAGAGGCGGGAGCCCGTTTGAAGATCCGTTGACGTGGTGCCACCTGGACGAGGAGATCGGAGATCGACAAGAACGGAGCAGCCGCAACCAAGCGTGGGATGATGGTTAAAGAACGAAGGACTCGGATCGTTCGTTATAACCTTTCTACCCTCTTTGTAGTTTGTTGGTTTAGCAATAATGGCAGATCCGGGTTATAGTATACGATAGCGCCAGTTAAAAGTTTTTGTTCCGTATATGTCGTCTGTTTGACGGCCGGGGCGCTACCGTAGACTTACAGATAAAGATAAACCAGATAGTATACTATCATCTTGAGTAAGACTGTCCTACCGGCATAGATCCTTCCTCAATCATTGCAATCACGTGCCTGCGATCCAATAATTGACTCTGAAGGCACTATATCCAACAATCTCCCACTTGCACTCAAGGCTAATTATTGCGATGTCACATACTCACAGCCCGTGTGATACCGAACACCCAACTCCTCTACTAATCAGTCTCACAAAGCCCGTTTGCGAAACTATTGTGTTCGAGGAATAGCCTCGGTGAGTGGATCCGCCCTGATGTTTCTTTCTATATCTCTCTTTATCTCAAGTTCGTGGAGAAAGCCATCTCCCAAAATGAGCAATACCTGTCTTAGAATATGTCTGGATATCTGATGGGTCCTAGTTCATAAATGAACTCCAAATCCAAACTTCTTAGACTGTATCGTCAACTGAACTTAATCAGTATCCTGCACCATGCCTCCCTCAGTATCCGCTTGGACCTCCAGTCCAAACAACTGTCCCTCGTCAGAGGAAAACTATAACTCTGACAGTCACTCTGTCATCCAGGTCACCTTGGAAGCCTGGAATGATAACTATCTCCCAAAAGAGGCTGTTGTTATCATATCCCTAGAACATCCACTTATGTTCTAAAACTGCTTTCGAATGTTTCTCTAGGATTGGATCAATATCATCTTATTGCATATAGTGCAAAAATAACATCCGGTGTGGTTGATTAGTCGGAAATATTGCATCTTTTAGCCGGCAATTTCCTCATCATTTGCATTCATATAGAAGTGTTCGGCATTCATATTTTACATATTAGAAAAACTGTCGCAAAATATCAGATTGCATGTGTTAGACTCTTAAACCGACATTTATAAGGAAATTGACTGCATTTCATGGCATCGCATCATCCCTATATTGCGCAACACTTGTTTTGAGATCTGTGCAGGAAAATCCAGAAGAAAGGCCAAAAATTTATATGGTACCGATCAAACATTACGCCAACTCAATGATTTCAGTTCTGGTACCAATCCAAAAGGCAAAACAAAAATCAACATATCAAAGAAAGGCCCAAGTATCAACCCAAGACCACACCAGAAGAACCAAACCCCAAGGAGCCAACATGGCCGCGGAACCGCGGCCGGAGCCGGCTTGCGCCGCGGTTCCGCGGCCGTCTTGCCACGTCAGCACCTAATCTTTGCATCAAAATTCTTCATTCAGGGCCCACATTCAGCTCATGTACTTCAAGTTCCAGAAGACTCCAGAGACTTCTGCCAGATCAGCAAGCTTTGGGATCAACACTAAACTAGCCTTGTATTCTAGAAACTTCTCCCTAAACCCTAGCTTAAACCCTAAGCTAAGCCTAACTAACTACTTCTAGAAGTCTTTCAACAAACTTTTGGAGGGAACTTCTCAAGGCCTAGGGTTTGGGAGATCTATAAATAAGACCCTAGGCTCACTTGTAAAAAAAAGGAGGATCCAATTATTGAATTCATTAGATTCATTCATTGAAATCAATAGACCCATTCACTCTCTTTCTTCATCTTCTTCTTCCATAAGTCTAGTGAGAAGGCTTGTGTGAAACCCTAACCCTAATTCCAATCAAAAGCCAAGATCCCGAGTACCCCATCAAGCAAGAAGCCTTGCAACCTTTTAGGAGCCGAGCCGTTCTTCAACAGAGTAAGTGGTCCAAGCCGACCCGCGACTCACGGAGCCGAGCGAAGCCAATTCGACAATTTAGCTCTTCCTCTTGTAGTTCTTGAGCGACTGTAATCAAATTGTTGATATAAATAAAAGGTGATATTCTTTTATCTTGTTTTCTTTAAATTCTTGCATCATGATTCAATCTAAATTTCTAGTTGTAATTCTTGTTGTGATGTTTGAGTAATACTCCGCTCGTCGAGGAGTCGAGACGATCAATAGAAAGATGATGTAATATATCTTAAATCGATTCTTGAATCCTACGAGTTTTGTAAACCCTAGCAAGTTCAAGAACCGACGACCCAATTTGTTGCGATGCTTTCTTGATTGATATCGCTGGAGATTGGGGAGTTACGATCGTTTCTTGAAATTGCTAGAGGCTAGAATGTGAATGATATCGACGAAAGAACAGGGGTTAAACGATGAAACCCTAGTTTCACAAGAAAGCCCTAACTCTCGTTGATCATCATCGATCTAGTATCAATTCTTCGAAGGACAAGAACACGATATCTCGAGATTACATCACGTCTATAGATCCGATCGATTCCTACGAGCCTCATTTAGATTCTTGACATTTGGTTGGAAATATCATCGAAACCCGATTCTCGATTGTTTATCAGTTTCTTGATTCTTGATTAGATTAGTGACACCTGAATCAATCGATAAAATCTTGAATCATGTTTTCTTTTCTTTTCGATTAACTTTTCAATTCAAACAAATCAAATATAAAAATGAATCGCACAATCCCTGTGGACGATCCGCATTCGCTTACGATCTACAACTGACACCGTAATTTATTGCGGTCAAATATAATTCTTTGATTATGAACTTTATTCAATTTTCTAATTACCGACACAAAGAAACTCTTATCGATCAAATGAAACCGTTATCGGGAATCATTTGATGTGATTTACACAGTCTTGAATTTTTACAAACAATCAAATGGCGCCGAAACTGGGGACTATTTGATTTGACTTACACAATCGGAAAATATTAACAATCAAATGGCGCCGTTGCCGGGGACGATTTGATTTGACTTACACAATCGGAAAATATTAACAATCAAATGGCGCCGTTGCCGGGGATTACGCGCTAATTCGTTTCATATTAAAGTTTGAATTGAAAGATTTATTCCATTGTTATTTTGAGATCAAAATTCGTGCAAACCCTAAACGATTTGTTGTGGTTCATTGCAAGAAAATCTGGAGCTGTTTGGCAATTGAAGAAATTTTTTTGAAAATTCCAGAGGACTAGGGAAGTGATCAGGAGTATTCTGCAAATTTTCTTTTCAAGAGAGCTGCACAGAAGACCGCGGAAGCGCGGTGGGAGCCCCCTATTGCGGCGGAACCGCGGCTTGGTGAAGCCTTCTCTGTGAAAATTTTGTCTTAGGTGATTTCTTACCTTCTCCTCTCTCCTCTTTTTAGCTCCAACTAACAATTTTCTGCAGGATTCTTTGCAAATAATCGCAGCTCGCAAATTGCAAAAATTAAATTTATGTGTGTTTTTGTTTCTTGGTTGTTTGCACTATAATACGGATATTAAGGGGCACGGCCAAATCCAAATTAGGTGGGGATTTCATTACCCTTCCTAAGCCCCGAAAAACCACAAAACTAGCATCCGCATTGACCCACATTAACTAAAAAATATCTAGAGATGACTCTAAGGACCGTCGCGCTCACTTAGGACAAAAGAAGGCCGTGGGTAATTCATTGCTTATCCACGTTTTCTTGTGGTGTCTAGGCAAGTGTGTCGAAGGCTAGTGGTTATTAATTAGGCCCACTACTTACGTAGTGGAGTACCTTCCCACTTACCTGGCACTTACCTGGCCACAGGGGGACAAAGAGGCAGTGGAGGATTCTATCCTGCGACTTGTCTTTTGGCAGTTAGGAGCGGTCTAGAGCCGAACCTAGGTGACCACTAGATTCTAGGGTTTTGTGTGCTGCATTTGTTGTGTCGCATCATTTTTTCAAAAATCCGTCCCTTTTTCAAAGCAAACACCGCATTCATTCATTTACCCCTAATTATAAGTCAACGCTGCCACTTGTACTAACCCTTTTTAGTACAAGATAGGCTGGACACGGGATTCTAGTGCCCGTTTAGTCCGCGTACCCTTTTTCGATTCCGAAGTCGATGTTTCTCCATTTACCTTTCCTTTACCCACTACCACACCCACACCGATGGATCCACCTCCATCAAACTTCCTTAACCCTAATCTGCCGCCGTCCGTTGGTGCGCGGAATCCACCCCGCATCTCTCTCCAGGAGAGGTGCTATCCACTTCGAGGTCCTCTTTCGACCTGCTTATCCACACCACCAGCCAACGGGTATAACTTTGAGATTAAACCCCAGTACATCAACCTTTTACCCAAATTCCACGGACTCGAGACTGAGGACGCTTACGTTTTCATTACCAAATTTGAAAACGTATGCGCAATGATGGGTACGTCACAACTTTCAGTGGATGCGATGCGTCTACGACTTCTTCCATTTACATTGTGCGATATAGCCGAGAAGTGGCTATATAAAACTACCGCACATTCTATTACAAATTGGGAAGAATTCGTCGCTGCATTCCTTAAGAAATTTTACCCAATACAAAAGACAGCTCGAATCCGTAGCGAACTTAATCAATTTGCCCAACTCCCTACTGAACCATTCTCTAAATGCTTTGAACGTTTCAAGGATCTATTGGTTCAGTGTCCTCATCACGGCATCCCGAGATGGGAATTGTGCCGAATCATTTATGAGGGCATTAACCCAAACACTAAACAGAGCCTTGAAAACATGTGTCAAGGTACTTTTATGACTAAGGATGATGGGGAAGCGTGGAAGTATTTAGAAGAGTTCGCTGAAAAATCACTACAGTGGGAGAGTGGAACCCAACCATTGAATAGGGGTGGCGTATTGTTGGATATATGTATGCCCTAGAGGCCATTATGTGATAGTGGATGTATCTATACATGTATATATATTCAGTTTGCATTCTTGCTCGACATGATAGTATGCTATCTGGTTTTTCTTTATCTGACAAGTTTATTTGATCATGCTTCTATTCATTCATACATGCTGATAAAGCCCTAAGGATATCGGCTTGACTACTCTGATTATGATGGAGATCATACTAGTGGGACATCTGTAGTCTATAAGTATATCCTGAAATGTCCCTAGTCGGAGGTGTATCGAAACGGGGCATCGATATACCAGAGTAGACTAGCGTATGTGATACTAGACCCATATGATGGGCGATGGATGTTCCCACATTCATCGATGTTTGACATCAAGATCATATACGGGTGCTCAGTGGTGACTGGGTACACTGGACGGACTCACCGAGAACTCCTATATGGAATTATATCTATCGTCGGATAGCAGTTCTCAGGTGACACTGGTACAGGTTAGTCTGTAGACCCGAGATCGTCATAGAGCCTTGTGTGTTCTCCCACTGTACTTTGATTACCACCCTACCACGGCTCTACTGAGTCGTGCAAGCAGGTGGCCGTTGGGTACAGTCCCGAGACACACGAAGGCAATGAGCGATAGGAGGGGTTTCGTCTCTCCCGATATTGGGAGTTGATGCTGTACTGTGCCCGACTGGTTATAGCAGCAAGTCCCTGGCCAGGGTTGCTGAGATTTGCTGATAAGTGTTATCAGTAGTTTCTCGAACTGTTATAGACCATTCACCGGCACGACTTATTGAGTTATTGGGGTCGACGTGACCATCCCTAGGCTCGATATGCAGCATATCTGACGAAGAGACCGGACTGTACGGTAGTGTTGCCGGATGGCTCGACAGGAGTTGTAACAGGTTCGCTTGTTTTCTTCTTATCGCTCAATACCCGGGTGGCCGTTACGTTTGGCTGACCGCTTGCGGCTTGGGGGTGTTTGATATGATCATCACCCACTACCGGCGTATTGACGAGTCTTAGAGTCCCACATAGGAGTTACCTAGTCCAGGCGAAACGTTGTGGTGCGCATATGCGATATGCGCTTGGACCCGATTAATATGCGTGTATGGGATACCGTATATTAATTGGGCGGCTTGCTAATGGTCGGGTCATATGTGATATGACCGGATTAGTGAATCAAGTGTTGATTCATCATTAGTTTCTCACTACAAATCCTATCTTGCTTATTTTGGATGTATGCATGCATATATGCATTTATTCTTGTTTATGTACATATTGATGTGCAAGCACACATGCATACATACATCATATATTATCATGGTTGTTTATACAATGGGAATGGTGGATGTATAAGAATTACACCATGGTTGTATTTGGATAATTATTGGATTTAAATTAAAGCAAAAGAAAATGAAAAATGGGTTAAATCACTTTAGAATTTCTACACTCTTCTAACTCAACCATGCTCACCTAACATTTAACCCATAGTTTATTTTCTTATCATGCTTTTAATTTAAAATAAAATGATATCTATATATCTAACCATGGTTGGTTAAGAGAGAGGAAAATATATATAGTTATTTTTCTTTTCTCTTTCACAAGATAATTCATTCTCTTCTTCACAAAATCCACCATCTTCATCAACCTCCATGCTTATGCTCTCTAGTTCTTATAAGAGAGTGAATCACTTATAAAAATAAGATTTTGAAGTGAGATCCATAACCACAACTCCATTCTAATCAAGTCTAGCTCACTTGATTAGAGTGTTCTCCTTGTTTTACCAAACTTGCTAGCTTGGACGGGAAGCTCCGGGTGGATCGTCGTGGACGCAAAAGGACGACAAGCGGACCTTCTTCCAACACCTTAGAGTCTAAGGAGTCAAGCAAAAACGGGAGCTACAAAGGTTGTAGCCTTCAAACCCTAATCTTTTCTAGTTTAAAGTTTAGTAAACCTAATTTTCTAGGATCGATCCACTTGCGTGTTTGTTTAGCACATTAAAAATCATAACTTTTGGACATGTGATGCTTCAAAACACCTCATAGGGTGCTAAACAAACCCTTCATTGGTATCAGAGCCGACCTAGAACGTTAGGCGACCTTTTTGCGAAGTAAAAAGTCCGATCGAAACAAAATACGACTTTTAAAATTGCTCTCTGGAAATTTTTTTAAAACTGACCTTTTTCAGAATTAAAAATTCTCAAAAAATAGAGCAGGTAAAAATTAGACAATCTGGAAATTTCGTGGCCGTGAACAGTAACTTTGGCCGCGGAAGCGCGGCATAAGCAAGCTTAGGCCGCGCATCCGCGGCCATATAAGGGGCTCTTTGACAATTTGTTGCACAGTGTTTTTCTTTACCTGCTATATTATATTCTGAGTATGTTTAATCTGAATCTGCTGTTGAAATATTCTGGAGATGTTTTTGGCCTCGTGGTTTCGATCGGATTTTTTATTTCGCTTTCTTTTCCGGGTAAACTAGAAAGTATTGAAGTTCTTGAACGAATATCATTTACTCAATATTCACGGGGTTTAAATAGTTTCGAGATATGTGCAAGTCTTTTTGCGGTGGTCCCTCTAGAAGACAACAAACCTTAACTCGATTATGTGACCGTCTCGAACTGCTCTTTGAACCCTAGGGTTTGGGGCAGTACGGCGTGCCACATGTGAGGCGTTGGCTTAACCCTTCTACGGCTGGACCGCCACTACTGTGTCACACTCCGGATCTTTTGAACCCTTCTCAAGTGTTGAGCTTTAGTGAATCTTGGGTGCTTGATTGTTCGTTCGAAAAACTTTAATACTGTCTGTTTGTCTGGAATGTGATACAATATGTGGAATTCATATGGTTTAGGCATGAAATACGAGATATGTGATATTTCGCATTTATGATGTCTAAAGAGAATCTGGATTCCAAATATTGTAGTTTTACACTTTCTTTTCTGTGACCGTAAGTGTAGTATGTTAGATATCGCCGGTTTCGTTGCTATACATCAACGACAATCGGGGTACGCATACTTACTTACGTTGATGATATGTGATATTATGTGTTGCTGAGATATGATGTGTAGGATTGTCGCGATTGAATAGCCGGGGGGGTTTTGTGAGATGAGAGCTTTATATTTTCATTCATGTAAATTCAAATGTAATGTAATATTCTTTTATTTGGGGTACTTCCAGGTTGCGGTTGTGTCACCAGTGTTGTATATTATTTACTTTTCAGCATTAGGATGGACCCAAGGAGGGGAGCACAGGTGACCGGGTTCTGGGGTTCAGTGGGAGGCCATCTCGAGGAGTCGAGACCGGGTCTCCTAAACTCCAGGATTGGTAGGGTCACTTGCCGCTCTCGTAGGGGTCCAGGGTGTGGGCTTGGCTATTGATCGCGACTGTGGAATCCGTATTTTCTATTCTGGCTAAATACTAAATACGGACGTCCTAGTATATCCCACGTTATATCTATATTTCTGCTGCCTGTGTTCTGTGAAATCTGAGACGAATGACTTATTGTATATATGATATATAGTAGACGTTGCTTATGTTTTACACCCGCGCTAGTCCCGTCCCGGTATGCCGTTAGTTAAGTAACCTAACGGTGCATAACGGAACATTGCGGCGAATGCGGATGGCATAAGCATACGTGTTATTTTCGTTTCTTTTCTGTGATTGGCTTAAGGACTTAAATGATGGGATTACATTAATGTGATTAATGTAAAGAAAATAAACCTAAAAGATGTTGTAGAATCGGATTTAAAAACTACTCGGCTTTTTATGAAAAAGCTACTTTTCAAAACTGCGGAGCTTAAGCCACTCCTTTTGAAAACTGTTTGATTCTACAACGATATCAAGTTCAAAGCGTTAAAGATTTTCTTAAAAATCATTCGCAACCCTCCGTCATTTTAGGAAGTAGAGTACTTAGTATTCGTGCTACGTTTGTTGACTTTAGTTAAGGCGTAGTGTACGGTAGCTAAGTGATGTCTTCCTACAATGCATATGATGCAGATTAATTAGGACATTCATGCGACTTTGTTGACCATAGTTAAGGGTCATATGGGTGGGTCTGATTGATCAAGAAATGACGGGTAGAACTTGACTGGTACTTATGATTTGTTGACCATAGTTAAGATCATAAGTACTAGGGGTAAAAATTGCATCGGGAATTTCAAGTGTTGAAATTTGCAATGAGATTGCATACCTTCCATGTGATGGTTGGATCCCGATCCCACTGTGGGCAATAGTTGCTCCTAGGAGAGTTTTACAGTTTGCAATTAGCTAACTCATTAGGTGTCTAGAAAGGTGTTAACGGGGCTCCGCCTCTGGGAAAACGAGGTTTACTCTAATTAGGTCCGTGCGAAAGCACGGGGAACCTCCCTCAAAGTACCGACACTGGCCTGGCTGAACGGTTAGCGAAGTTGTAGACTGTAATTAATCCTGGCTAGTTATTCTTTTTAAGGTTTGAAAGAAAACTTGATAAAAAGCAGTGGGAAACATCGATTAGACAAGATAATAAACCAATCTAATCTGTGCAAGAGCTTTCGCTGAGTGTATTCTTTTCTCTCTCTTAATAGCAGATACCAATGACTGGACTTAAGCTTCTACTAGATAAGAACAAACTGAATGGGACCAACTATAAAGACTGGCTAAGGAATCTGAAGATCGCCTTGACATATGATAAAGTATCATATGTCCTCACGGCTTCAGCCCCGCCCGTCCCAGGCCCAAAATCCTCAGTTGCGGACATTGAAGTCCGTAAGACATGGGACGCTGACTGTGCCACGGCAAAATGCCTCGCGCTTGCATCGATGGATAACACACATCAAAAGCAGCACGAGGGCATGGACATTCACGGGATATTACTCCATACAAAGGAGTTGTATGGGGAGCAGTCCCGTGTATTACGATACGAAGCATCAAGGAAACTGTTTCACATGCGGATGGCCCCTGGCACACCAGTAGCAGACCATGTTTTGAAGATGATAGCTCTTATAGAAGAGCTTGAGGACCTTGGATGGACAATGGACAATGAGCAATATATAGATATTATTCTGCAGTCCCTCCCCTCCACCTTTGCTCAATTCATAGTGAACTTTAACATGCATAGCATGGAGAAGGAACTCCCTGAACTCCTTAATATGTTAAGGAGTGCAGAGAGCACTATGAAGTCAGCAAAGACTCCCGTTATGACCATTGGACAATCTTCTTCTTCTCGCCCAAAAGCTAAGGCCAAGGGAAAGAAAAATAAGAAACCCACTAATCCTAAGGGCGGAGTCAAAAAGGCGAAGGGAAAGGGAAAGTCCACGGCTGGAGACCCGGGGAAAGGCGAGTGTTTTCATTGCCACAAGACAGGACATTGGAAGCGCAACTGCACAGAGTACTTAAGTCTCAAGAAGAAGCATGGTGATGCTTCCTCTTCAGGTGCGTTTGTGACCGAAAACTGTTTTTCTATAAACTCTGCTTCCTGGGTATTGGATACCGGTTCAGGTTCTCACATTTGCAATTCTATGCAAGGGTTGAGAAATAGCAAGGTTTTGAAGACAGGTGACCATACTCTCCGCGTTGGAAATGGTTCCAATGTACATACAGTCGCAGTGGGAGAGTATCACTTGGGGTTGCCGTCTAGATGAATTTTGATTTTGAATCCATGTTATTTTGTACCTGATATGCTATGTAATATAATATCCGTTTCTTTGTTGGACAATGAAGGGTATAATTTCGTATTGCAAAACAATGTTATGAACATTCACCTGAATCAAATGTTGGTTGGGTATGGTACACTTAAAAACGGAATATATGTCCTAAATCAACACACAGTTTTCAGTATACAACACACTAATAAAAGAAAACTTTCAGAATTAAATGAAGCTTTTCTTTGGCACTGTAGACTTGGTCATATTAACGAAACAAGACTAAACAAGTTACACAAAGATGGATATTTAAATCCTTTTGAATATAAATCTTATGCGACTTGCCAGTCTTGTATCAAGAGTAAAATGACCAAAACTCCGTTTACCGGACACGGAGAAAGAGCTACTCAGCTCCTTGGCCTCATACATAGTGATGTATGTGGGCCAATGTCTACACAGGCTAGAGGCGGTTTTTCATACTTCATTACATTCACCGACGATTTCTCAAGATTCGGTCATGTATTTTTATTAAAGCACAAGTCCGAAACTTTCGAGAAATTCGTTGAATATAAACAAGAAGTAGAAAAACAAACCGGCTTGAGTATTAAGATGCTTCGATCAGATCGAGGTGGTGAGTATCTCAGTACAGAATTTGCAAACTTCCTAAAAGAGAATGGGATTCTCTCTCAGCTCACTCCTCCTTACACACCACAGCACAACGGTGTGTCAGAACGACGGAATAGGACCCTATTAGATATGGTCCGGTCCATGATGAGTGACGCTGAGTTACCAGTCTCGTTTTGGGGGCATGCATTGGAGACTGCAGCGTTTCTGCTAAACAGGGTTCCAACCAAAGCCGTGTCTACCACGCCATATGAGATATGGAATGGGAAGAGACCATCTCTTAAAAGAATTAAGATTTGGGGTTGCCCGGCCTATGTTAAAAAGCAGAATCCGGACAAACTCGAGACACGGTCAGTCATGTGTAACTTTGTGGGATATCCAAAGAATTCTTATGGATATCTGTTCTACCACAAAGAGGAACAAAAGGTGTTTGTTTCTCAGTATGCCACATTTTTGGAAAAAGAGTTTTTCACAGATAGAGATGATGGAAAAGTGGTAGATCTGGAAGAGGTTCTGGAGACACAAACTATAAATGACGATTTGGTTGAACCGGCTGTTGCAACAGAAACTGAAGAACCTCGGCCACTCCGTAGGTCTGGTAGGACTTCTCGCCCACCGGAGAGGTACTACGGTTTCCTCATTGATGGTGACAGAGAAGATTGCATCATGGATGATGATGATCCTACCAGTTTTCAGCAAGCTATCACGAGTGGTGACTCTGTGAAGTGGCTGGATGCCATGAGATCCGAAATGGAGTCTATGTACACCAACAAAGTATGGACTTTGGACGTTGTACCCCCTGGGGTAAAACCTGTAGAGTGCAAATGGATCTTTAAAAGAAAGATTGGTGTGGATGGGCAGGTAGAGACCTATAAGGCAAGACTTGTGGCGAAAGGTTTTCGTCAAAGACCAGGTTTGGACTATGACGAAACTTTTTCGCCCGTAGCCATGCTTAAATCTATTCGGATCCTACTTGCTATTGCTGCTCACTATGACTATGAAATCTGGCAGATGAACGTTAAAACAGCATTTCTAAATGGAGATTTAGATGAATGCGTTTATATGGATCAGCCAGAAGGCTTCATTGACAGTGGGAGCAGCGAGAAAGCATGTAGATTGCTTAAATCCATATATGGGTTAAAGCAGGCATCTCGGAGTTGGAACATCTGTTTCGATGATGTTATCAAAGAGTTTGATTTCATCAAAAATCCGGATGAACCTTGTGTTTATAGGAAGGCTGTAGGAAGAGCTGTCACATTCCTCGTATTGTACGTGGATGACATTCTTCTGATAGGAAATGATATTCCTATGCTACAGTCGGTCAAATCATTCTTATCACTGAGGTTCTCCATGAAGGACCTGGGTGATGCCACATACATCCTGGGTATAAGGATCTATAGGGATAGATCCAAAAAGTTATTGGGATTGTCCCAAACCAGGTACATCAACACCATCCTAAAGAGGTTTAGTATGGAAGACTCCAAGCGGGGTGCCTTACCCGCTTGCCATGGAGTCACTCTCTCCAAGGATTCTTGTCCAAAGACCGATGAAGAGAGAGCTCGCATGAACATTATACCTTATGCTTCGGCAGTAGGATCTATAATGTATGCGATGTTATGTACACGCCCATATGTAGCTTATGCACTTAGTGTTGTAAGCAGGTATCAATCCAACCCAGAGGAGAACCACTGGACAGCTGTGAAGAACATTCTTAAGTACTTACGAAGGACTAAAGAATTGTTCTTGGTGTATGGTAATAAGGATCTCCAAATGAAGGCCTTTACCGATTCGAGCTTCCAGAGCGATAAGGATGACAGCAAATCTATCTCAGGGCTTGTATTTACCCTCAATGGAGGGGCGGTAAGTTGGAAGAGTTCCAAACAGGATACCGTTGCAGACTCTACGATGGAGGCTGAGTACATTGCTGCAAATGATGCCGCCAAGGAAGCCGTCTGGATGAAGAAGTTCGTCTCGGAGCTAGGAGTAGTTCCAACCATTATTGATCCAATACCCTTGTATTGTGATAATAATGGGGCTATGGCGTTAGCCAAGGAGCCCAGATCCCATCAGCGGTCCAGACACATCCTGAGGCGATTTCATTTGATCCGGGAGATTGTAGATCGCCGCGAGATCGAGATTAAGAGAGTAGACACAAAGAATAACGCCGCGGATCCATTCACCAAGGCCCTCCCTCAGCCGCAGCATGAGCGACTTTTTGAGCAGTTGGGTATGAGATACGCCAATAACTGGCCTTAGTGCAAGTGGGAGATTGTTGGATATATGTATGCCCTAGAGGCCATTATGTGATAGTGGATGTATCTATACATGTATATATATTCAGTTTGCATTCTTGCTCGACATGATAGTATGCTATCTGGTTTTTCTTTATCTGACATGTTTATTTGATCATGCTTCTATTCATTCATACATGCTGATAAAGCCCTAAGGATATCGGCTTGACTACTCTGATTATGATGGAGATCATACTAGTGGGACATCTGTAGTCTATAAGCATATCCTGAAATGTCCCTAGTCGGAGGTATATCGAAACGGGGCATCGATATACCAGAGTAGACTAGCGTATGTGATACTAGACCCATATAATGGGCGATGGATGTTCCCACATTCATCGATGTTTGACATCAAGATCATATACGGGTGCTCAGTGGTGACTGGGTACTGTTCATCACAGAATACTGCATTTTATACCGCCATTCTTACGCTCGGTTGTTTATAGGTAGGTACTTTTAATCCGTGTTTGTTTCATATTTACAGAGTACAGGTTTTTAGGCCAAATATTGCAATTCAAGACAAAATCTCCACAGTTACACCAAATACAGAACATCTGTCACAGCAGATAAAAGCCGGGTTCCGGTCATCCATATCCGTCCAGTGCCGAGTACCAGTTCCAGAGACAAGACATATGACAGTGGTCATTCGTGTCTCGGACAAGCACAGAGCACGAGGGGGGCAGCACAAGAATCAATGGGTGCGCGGAGCTCGAGAGAGATAGAAGTCAAAAATGAAAAAAGATAGCAATCTTGGACTAGGAATTCTGAAGATATTCTGGAAATATTATCAGAAAATACATGTACCAGACAACAGGGGACAGCAGACTAGGGCCGTACTGAAAAGCCCACACCCTAACCCTACTGTAGGGGAGCGGATCCGCGGCCATAAGGGGCTATAGGCGGCGGATCCGCGGCCGTACAGACAGTTCAGAGCATCATTTTTCAGGGTTATTTGGGTCTTTTTATCTGTGTTCTGGTGGTTGCCCTAGATCTTCAACCCTCTGCCTATAAATACAACAGATCTGAGCCAAACCAAGAGAGCTTTTCTTTAGCCTATTTTTTGTAGTTTTGTTCTTCTTTCTTCTTCTTCTTCATTCTTCCTCCATGAAATTGTAGTGAGAGCTTTTGAGTGGATGTTAATGAAGATGAGGGTTTTTTATCTTTCTTGTTAGTTTGCTCCCCCTTGAGATTCTTGCTTTCTCTTGCTCATTCAACCTCTTCATTGAGCTTGAATGGTTAAGGGTTAGTTATTGATCTCAAGGGTCGTATTTTCTCACGGGACTAGCACTTCATTTCACATGCGTTCTCTACCCTTCCCTTGATCTTGCAACCTCTTCATTGAGCTTGCAAGTTTAAGGGTTGGCTATTGTTCACATGCTTGTCTTGAGTCCTAGTTTCGTATTCTTTTTATCGCTTTTTATCACTTGCTTTTTATTACTCGCTTTTTATTACTTGCAATTTATTTCATGCACTTATATTCTTGTAATCTTTTCTTTTCTTTGTTCTTTTCTTTTGTTCTCTTTTGTTCATTTTGTGAATGTTGTATTTATTGTTGTTGTTAAGAATCCATATGATATTGTAAGTTAACATTTCTTTACCAATTCCTTTTCCCGTTATTTTCCATTTGAACTTCGCCCAAACCATACGCAAGCGCTCCGTTAGGCACCCTACCCTGACAAGGTAACGGTGATTCCTAACCGCGACCGGTTGCGTTCGATTTGGCCGGAGGCGAAAGCAAGAGGCAAGAATGGAAGGACAAGGGTAAATAAGCCGGATTCCACGAATACCGCGCTTAAATCCCCTAATCCACGTTGTTGTCGATTGCTCTAGCTTCAATTGGTCAAGACTCGGCTTAAAGGTTTTGAGTACGGATTTCTTTAGCTTACATTATCGTATCTTTTCTTAACAACTTTATACTTGCAAATAAACACATAGGTTAGAATCAAACTCATACAAATTCTTTATTGACTCGTCTAAGACAAGAAGGTAAAATACCACCATCTCCCTGTGGACCGACCCGTGCTCAACCGACTAGCTGCAAAGCGACACCGTCCTGATCACGGTTATACTTTAATTCTTTAAACATCCGACACGCCAAAAGCGTGCGATCAAATGGCGTCGTTGCCGGGGAGACGGTAGCGTATTTTCTTTCTTGTTATTCGGGTTAATATTCTTTTTGTATATAATTAAAAAAAAAATCTTTTTGTTTTTTTTGATAATTTTTGTGGGCAAGAGTGCAGATTTTTGCGTATTTGCAAACTGCAATTGTGGGGAGCAAAGTGCACATTCAAAGTTAAGGTGCTTACGAAGTACAGTTCCAAAGATCCGGGTAGTTTGACCCGCGCAAGCAAACTTTCCAAGCTTACCGGATTTGATTCAACGGGGGTTTCCTAACCCAAAAACATAACGGTACGTACTTTACTAACACCTTCTTCTCAAATCCGACGCTTCCAATATACTATTTTTTGCAGGATTCTTTGCAAGTTCGCTAGCAAACGCTAAAAATTGACTAACCCGTATTTGTTGCAGCGCCGCGCTTAAACTAAAAAACAATTGTTTGATTCTTTATAGAATTTTTGAATTGCGCATTGCATACATTAATACGGACTTAAGGGCAAGCGAACCCCACAACATACGGTAAAGGATTTCATCACCTTTTCCGTGGCCCACAAATCACGAACTTGAGCATAACGTTTACCCGCACAAAATTTAAAAGAAACTAGACTTTAAGCCTTAAGGACTTCGCGCTCACTAGGAGAAGTTAACTGTGTTTAGAACCTTTCTTAACGGTATATTGTTTACGGGGTGTCTAGGAAAGTGTTAACGGAGAAACCGCCAAAAGAGAAAGGGTTATTTAATTAAGAAACTTCGCGAAAGCGTTGGAAAACCTCCCCTTATCTCTGCACTTACCTGGCCTCGTAATCAGTGTATCTTGAGCTTGTTTCTCGACATAGTTTTACTTCGACAATCAAGTTCTGGAGCAGGTCTAGTTGACCTAGGTGAACCCTAGAACGATTAGGTGTGTGGTATTTTCGTGTCGTGATTGTTTTTGTCAATATTCTTTTTGTGTGTATATTTCATTCTTTTGTTAATATATTTCTATAAAAAAAATTCATTCATTTTCACCTCCTTTTCTCTTCCTTTCTTCCTTTCTCTCTTCATATCATGGGTACTCCACCTCGCAAAACTCTTGCCGAACTTTGGTACCCACAACCAGACATTACTTCATACGGTTCTTGTTTTGGCCGAACTTCAAACGACCCCTCCATGCCAAAAATTTCATTGAGATATCGGATAGACGCGTCTAGGACAAACAATTTGACTCCGCAATTCACTTCGTATCAACCATTTCAAACAGTCACTCCTTCTTACGTTGATACCCCTTCTTCGAGTCATATTGCCACTCCAAGACCTATGTCTATTGCTGAACGTATTGAACAATCTCGTAGCCGATCTTTCACTCCTTTCACCACTTCAAGTTCTTGGGATCAACAATTTCATTCACCTTCTTATCCAAATGTTGATCCTGCTCCTGTCCAGCCATTCAATTCCTACCAATCCTACCCTACTTTTGCGCCTTCCCTAGACATTGCTTCTACACAGCCATTTGGGGGTTTCCAGTATCCAACCAACTTCGCATCTTTTACTGAAACCCCATCACAACCTATGTCTAGCTTAGAACAATCCTTGGAAGAATTTAGGGTAGCTTCACAACAGACGATGGATTTGAATGCGTCCATGGCCGCCCTCATACAACCTAGTGATCCGGTAGCAAGTTTTCAACTAGCTCCTAATTTTTCAATGTATGATGAGGCGGCAGGACAGGCTGTGAATTTGAGTGGAGAGAGTGAGATATACCCCCTTCCAAATCAAACCTACCCGTCCTAAATTGAATCCCACAACTCCTGTTTTGAAAATCTATCGAGTATCCCACAAGATTTATCAATTGAAGATAGAATAATGAATGAGTTGTGCGACTTCGTAGTATTTGATTTACCTGATTGTGAAGGGTCCCCTCCAAGTGAAACCAATCCCAATCCTTTTCACCTCTACACCTCCATCTTAGAACCAGAATCGATTGATATCCATGCTTTTGTTGAGGTGTCGGAGAATTTTGATTTTCACTTGATTGAGGATATTGACGCTGGGAACATTTTGGATGATGAAACCGTAGATTTGGCTGAGTTTATCTCTTCAAATCATCATCCCGGGTCTTTAACTGTTTTTTCCGAACTTCATATGCGTCTTGATATTGATGATAAAGGCATGGATGAGATAAATTTTGAGGGGAATATTGAGGATAGTACTGAGGATGAAACAGTTTTAATTGATGAGTCGGATTTTCCAATTCATCCTATTCCTTCCACTGACTGTGTACACCCACCTGAACCTTTAACCGATAACCCTCCTCGATCACTTCCCTCCATTCTTTCCATCGTTCCGACCTTGCAAGAACCCGTATCACTTACATTTCATATGTCTGGTTTACCAAGTTCGGCGTACCCATGGTTTCTCACGAACCTTGAGGGATTTGACCCCATTTCTCGACGGGTTAATAGATTAGCACAATCGCTGTTTACACATCGCTCATCACAAATTGTGCTAATCTATTCACTCCATTTGCACCCTCAAGTTCGTACTCCACTTCTTTCTCCCATCCGCCATTCGTCTCTTCCACCGAGACCGGACGCCACTTCTATCCCCACACGGTCTCGCGTGTTTCTTATTTCTTTTCTCTACACTCCATTCTTTCACCAACCGTCGCTTTATAACGATAAAATTTTTGAATGGTTGGTGTTAACTTTTGGCCTGTGTAAGGCCTTGTATAGCTGGATACTGTTCTTTCCCCCCTAATCCTGAATTTCAACGCTTAACAGTGGAAACACTGTTTTACTTAAGTTTGGGGGGGACATTTTTTTGTATATATTTTTTGTTTTCCTTTTTTGTTTTGTATATAATTTGTTTTTAGGGAGCGCCGGCAATTTTGACCCTCTTGGTATAGCCTGACAGTGAGGGCACTGTCAAGTTTAAGTTTGGGGGTGTGTTCGGTAAGCTTTCTTCCTTCGCATTCATATGTATATTTTGCATCTGCATATTAAATCCATAAAATCCATAAAAATCTGAAAATTTTCTAAAAATATAAAAACTTTTTTGTCAAGTTAGCTTGTGGAAGAACTCTGATTCAACATTCGACGGTTTTTGTTTGAAAAGATAGGAATAACTAAATCCTATGTTTGGATTTTGAAAACCTGAAAGATAACTCTCCTTTGAAGTTAACTATAGCTGATATACGTCTTTACATCACACTACACGTGTTGTGAGTCTTGGAAATTAGATGACAAGTCTTTTATGTTTAAAAAGTTTTAAATAAGATAAATGATTTTCTGAGGATCAAATAGGTTTGTTCTGAAATAAGTAATATATCAAGAATAGTTTATGAAGTGAGTGAATATGAAGGAATGTTATTGATGCCTTAATTGGAACTAAGTCTGAAAAATAACCCATCTGAAACTTGATTGGAATGATTACACACCGAACCCACTAAACACGTCTTTTATCCAAAAAATAATTGAACTACCGGTTATATCTCCGTTCGTATTGAATCATCATGATTTTCACGCCAAACTGTCTTTTGTTTTTGGACCTAGGTAACTTGAGTAATTAAGTCCGCTGGGGTGTTTCTACACCTAATGCCCTAAAACCAACTGGTTTGGGTGCATTGGCCCAAAGCTCGCTAAGAAGCCTAGAAAGTCCAGTTTTAAAACAAAGTCAAGCAAGTGTTCTCTCCGAGTTAAAATTCCTAACGGTTCTTTGTGTGAGAATAATCTTGATAAAAGACAGGCTTTTATAAAAAAATTTAACGGAGATATGAAGGTCTTATTCTATGATAAAGACTATTGCACGTTCACAGAGGTGTGTATGAAATGAAAACAAGAAAAGGTGGAGTGAAAAATACGACTTAGTTTCCTATTAAGGAAGATAGAAATTCTGAAGTTGAAACCTTACTGGAAAACGAAACTTGAAAAATGCTTAACTCTTTATAAAACTTATGTGATCCTTTTAAAATTGTTATCTGGGCTTTATTGTGCGACATGATGACTTTAATCGATCTTTCTGGAACTTAACGGCACTATTTGCACTACACGTAAAGACATATAAAACCTGTAGTTAAATAAGAAGCGAGGTGTGAAAACTAAAGGTTCGATAGTCTAGACTTAGGATAATAGATTTGTTATTTTCTGAAACAAAACTTTAGGGTTTGAATCATAGTTATTTTGCAAAACTAGCTTGACCGGATTTTGTGGGTGTAATCCGCTGAAAACCCTCAGGAGACAACACTCCTCCTACTAGGGACACCTAGAGGTTTAACGGCTTGTTGCACGCGCTCAGTGCAATCGCGTTCCCTGCGAAAGTGCGGTTAGGATTTTATTTTTGTGAATAATTGGTTTTGCTCGGGACGAGCAAAGGTTAAGTTTGGGGGTATTTGTTCATCACAGAATACTGCATTTTATACCGCCATTCTTACGCTCGGTTGTTTATAGGTAGGTACTTTTAATCCGTGTTTGTTACATATTTACAGAGTACAGGTTTTTAGGCCAAATATTGCAATTCAAGACAAAATCTCCACAGTTACACCAAATACAGAACATCTGTCACAGCAGATAAAAACCGGGTTCCGGTCATCCATATCCATCCAGTGCCGAGTACCAGTTCCAGAGACAAGACATATGACAGTGGTCATTCGTGTCTCGGACAAGCACAGAGCACGAGGGGGGCAGCACAAGAATCAATGGGTGCGCGGAGCTCGAGAGAGATAGAAGTCAAAAATGAAAAAAGATAGCAATCTTGGACTAGGAATTCTGAAGATATTCTGGAAATATTATCAGAAAATACATGTACCAGATAACAGGGGACAGCAGACTAGGGCCGTACTGAAAAGCCCACACCCTAACCCTACTGTAGGGGAGCGGATCCGCGACCATAGGGGCTATAGGCGGCGGATCCGCGGCCGTACAGACAGTTCAGAGCATCATTTTTCAGGGTTATTTGGGTCTTTTTATCTGTGTTCTGGTGGTTGCCCTAGATCTTCAACCCTCTGCCTATAAATACAGCAGATCTGAGCCAAACCAAGAGAGCTTTTCTTTAGCCTCTTTTTTGTAGTTTTGTTCTTCTTTCTTCTTCTTCTTCATTCTTCCTCCATGAAATTTGTCACGACCCGAAAGAGCACGTGACTGGCCCTCGAACCATATGAAATCTATAGGACTTCATCTGATCCAAGTAAGCCAAAGCCCAGAAATCTAAAACCATTTTAAGAGTAAGTGAAGAAAACTGGTTTAAAGAAGTGAAGGAAAATATGTTTGAAGTCGAGCTTTTTAAATAACTAAGCCGAAGGTGCATTTTTAAAAGGTAAAGTCTTTTCTAAAAATTTTGGCAGAGTTTCTTTTGTAAATACTGGCCCCGAACGGGATACAACAAGCATAACATATATTCAATGATAAAAGGCATCCCCAAGCGGGAGCTAGCTCTTCGTCAATTGACGGTCACAACCACACATGCAATATAATATACAACGCCGAAAGGCGAGGATCGATCCAAAAGAAACACAGTAAGCATGAAAACCGCAATACTACTAAGCGCGACTCTAAGGCCAAATAAAACATCACTAAAGTCTGAGTCTGAAACAATAAACAAATTTGGTTGATGGAAATTCTAGATACAAAGAATAATATAAGTACAATGGTGGTTTTGATGCAAAAGGAACCACCTACCAAATGCAATTCACCCGCAAGGAAGCAATGTGCCAGAAATGCCGCAAAGGAACCTGTACGGCAAAACCTGCAAGAACTGTGGCACAACGGGGGTGAGTTGCCAACTCGTGAATAGAGAATAACTACAAGCAGAAACCGAACGCAAGACATAATCCTAGGTCAAAACGATCAGTACAAAATCCTCAATATAAAACATGCAGCCTATAACAAGGCTAGGGTAAATATCTAACCCGAGTGTAATCTCCTGTGCCTGTGTCAGTGCCTCAGGTAGCAATATAACATAAGAATGAGGTATTAATGCATGAGAACATAATACATGTAAATGAAGAAACTGTTTTCATACTTTAGTGAGATTTCCTTTGTATTTTTAAAATGAGGTATCATAATGAAATCAGCATAAAACAGTGCCTAACATCGGCACAAAACGTAATCCAAATATCCCGATATCTCTGTATCCCAATCACAAAATCTAGGGCGCCGTCAGTCCAGACCGGCCCCTACCATCAATCTCAAGACCACGACGGTATCCTCCGGATATCCGACGCGTCAGGTAAAATCACCGGTCGGTAGTGCTCCCCTGCCAGGCTCAACGTCATCACCACATTCATCTTGCCCCGGGGTACCGCACCGGGTCCACCATGTACCCGAAACGGTTCATCCGTCTCCTCGAATCGGGTTTCCAAATCCATCAGCAAACTCATGGTGGACGACTCATACATCATGGGAAAACCGCACTTTTTATTTTAAAAGAGAGAAAATGTTTATCTGTGTTTTTGCGGTTTTCCTCCAAATCCAGAAAATCTCACGGAAATCCAAATCCAAAACCTCAGTAACACGTAAAATAGTGAATATATGCATGAGAATCCATGAATGCGGCATAACAATGAATATCAGTATGCATGAAGTAGCAGGTAATAACTACAATGTCTAAACTATTAGCTAATAGGTTATGTCAAGCAATAGTATTTTCTAAGGTGTACGTGACATGGCAATTACCGATGAAGATGTGTGTGAGCCGGCAAGTAAGTGTACGTGGTACATACGCAACATCGGTAATGGTGCTGGTGTCCTAACAGCATGATATCAATAATGGAGTATGAAACATAATATAAGAATGCGATGCAAAGCGAACCACAAAAAAAGTGGGAGCTGAATCTAGACGCAACTATAACTAATCTGCATTAATCTAATATAAGTCCTACAAATGGTGCCTTTTGAAATATCACGAATCATGGGGTTTTGAAAATAGGGGCTACGGTGTTTTTATGAAAAGTTACGCCTTTTGAAATATCCGTAGATCCCTTGACCTGTCTTTTAAAATACCCACGACCCGCTAGTTTTGAAATAGGTAGGAGTCTAATCTAATCTAACAACTACACTAAACTATACAGCTGAACTAACAAACTGAGCTACAGGTAAGGAAACCTCCTAACATCTGAGTCGATATATATATAGATATAATAGTCGGTGATTCCGCCTCAATAGTATCGCGTACGATACAGTATATCATATGACATCCTCAAGTCATGAGTGCAGATCTATCATCAATGTAAAGCTCATACGGTAAATTGTCGTACGGCATCCCAATAGCTGGGTATGGGTCAATATCACACTATCTCATCACACTTCAGGTATCACTATCAACATATCATATAATCTGGGGTACTACTCTATGTCTAGTATAAATCGATACCATCAATAAAGTATGCATGCGGGGGTAAACACACATCCCAAGCCCGCAAGAATCACATTTCGTATCCCAAATATGAATCATATCACATCACCGATCTCTCGGCACAAAGCCCAATATCATTGACTCATCTCCAAAGTCATCCAATATCATCAACACAGTGCCAGTATAAGTAATATGCAAGGGTGTGCGTGTAGGTGTAATTCTATTCTAGGGTTCGCGACTATGAACTACACTAGTCACTTCTAACCCTACACTATCCATAATACACTTAACTATCATATATAATAACAACTACGGACTGCGGGGGTGCTATACGCCATCCACCCGACTTCCCCCAGTAGATATAATCTACTCACCTAGCGTCTTCATTTGTGGACGTCGCCACGCGCTTGCTTGTCGTCCCGAAGTCTTCATGGGGTACCTACACATCAAAATATCGTATATGCGCATTAAAACCAAATCAAAGCTAAAACGGCACATGAAATCCAAAATGATACGATAAGAGGCCTATAGGTTAAAACCCATGGCACGCCTTCAAAACCATCAACACATCCTCTATATCGTCGTATAAACGCCAAATAGTCGAGGCAAAACACAATCCACAATTGCAGAATTAAAAATACGGAATACGGAAACATGAATCTAAAACAGCAACTTAGGAAATATGTCCCAGATTTTACCCTAGGTCACTTTATACAAATCTATATATACCAGGGGTCTAACATGAACATGTAGGAGCTACAGAACCAATACGAGCCAAAATGGTGGGACCCAGGCCGCAATTTGCAGCCAATGGGGATAAATTGGCGGCCGGGAAGAAGAAGTGGGAGCTGGGGTCTTGGGGTTAGCTTCCTGGGTGCCTGCACGTGTCACTGTCCAATCAATTTTAATTTAGGGTGTCTCGGGTGATAGCAGATTCAATATACCCTTCACAGATTTCATAAATTCCACGATATCGGTTTCTAAAATCCGTATTATGGTTTAAGCTTCAGGTTTTGGGTTTCCAATTCATACACTAGGGTGATGGTATAACTTCTACTGACCTCAATTCCATATTACAACCCATAAATCATCACAACCCTAACTAGGTTATCCACAAGTCCACAATATCACACAATATCGATTCGATCTTAATATGGGGGTAAAGGAAATGCATAAACTAAGTTTAAGGTCCAGAAAATACCTCATTTGGCAACTCAAGAATTTTCTTGAGTTGCCCCTAGTGGCCAAAATCCTTGCTTCTTTAGCACCAAGTGTAGATCTAGGGATTGTGCACACATTTAATGAAATGGAGATTGGGTTTTGAGGTTGTTTTAGAGGTGTTTTGGAGCTTGAAGAGGGGAGGGAAAGGAGGTGCAGGAGCAGCAGCAGGAGAAGGGAGAAGAGGGAGGGAAATGAGGGGAGAAATGGTTAAGTCCTTAGTCAATGAAGCCCATACCTCTCTCTCTCACCAACTACCCATTTCTTTATTCTTTTCCTTTTCTTTTTCCTTTTAAAACCCTTCTCACTCAAATAGTAAACCCAAATGAAAAGCATGGCAAGAAAATGCACAAGTGTGAAAAAGTGATATGTGCATGTGTTGCACAAAAAGCTAAAAACCGATTAGTGATTTTTAATCGCGATTAGCACTAAATTAGTGTCAAATTAATCACAAAAACTTTAAAATGTCATAATTCTCTAATTTACCCTATTTTAGAATTTTCCAAAATTTTCCAAAATTTTTCCCCATTTATTTGTATTTAATAATTCCAAAATATTAAAATATTCAATAAAATAATATTAAATTATAAAAATTCCCAAAATTAACATTTTGTCTTTTTTGAAATGTTACAATCTACCCCCCTTAAAGAAATTCGGTCCCCGAATTTAAATTTAAACCCCCAATACTAAAACAATTTTTGTAATACTCCAATTTGTCAGGGCTCCGAAGACATCAATACATAGAGAATATCCTATGCGTCTGGTGCGCAAGGAATCAAAATCCATATGTGTCATACAGGTGTACAAAACAACATCTAGGTGCAACGGGTGTGCACGAAACATCTGTCATAGGCAACGTGTGTGCCTGACAGCAACCAAATCAGGTGCATGTAACATGCACGAAGAATCCCGATTTAGTGCATCTGGCGTGCACCAAAATCGTATATCAAAACACTAAAGGTGCATGAAAACTCTGCTGGAAGTGTAAATCAAATCACTGTATAAGGTGGGCGTGAATTCACAATCAAAACCTCGAATGTAATAACTATGCGCAAAATATAAATATCCAGTGGGTGCATGAAACAAATATCATGAAACTCAGTCATCAAAACTAAATCATGCAAACAGAACGCCCAAAATACCGAAATCCAAAATGACGGATACGTGATAATCGAATCACAAAATCACAAATCATAGTACCGTCGTCGGTAGTTCCTCCTTCGAGGTCGAGAAGGAGTCGGTGCATCCACTGCTAGCAGCGCAAGATATCTACTTGCCTCTTGCTCACGGTCTGGCGCCCTCTGACTCTGGGTCCTTATCTTCTCTGAGGATTACCTATCTCGCAGTCAATCGGCTCATCGGCCCTGTCAGGTGTGCTAACGGGGACGATTCCGTTCTGGCACTTCTCTGGTCACCTATCGGTCAATCCTCACGACCACTCGTGAGGCAGCCCATCACTGGCGTCGGCCTCTGGCTCTCTGAATGCACGTCACATATCTGATCCTGGGTGCAAATATCATTGCAGCAATGTCCTGGAAGGAATCCTGCTCAAGGTTTCTTCCGATCTTGCCTATGCCGAACTGTACAGAGGCTGGCTTTCCTGCATAATCTCTTCTCACTCGATAGACATCTGTGTCCTCAGCACAATATTTCTCGGAATCTGGTTGCATCCTAATGCCTCTGTAAGCATATCTGACCTCTGGTCTCGACGGGAAGCAATGACAGCTCGTCAGCGTCTCGCCCGAACCTCTGGTTCCACCTGTCTCTATCGTCGTCCACTATGACGTCACGCCATGCATATCTACGCACTGCACTGTTCTCGGCCACGGTCAATCTGAAGTCTCTCACACAGACTCGAAATCGCGTACTCTGTAGCTTCATCATTCTGTAGAAGATGTCAGGCCGAACAGGCCCTCGGGAACACGTCCCAACCATCGGAGGAATACTCAATACTCGTCCGTCCTTGATCGATTCGCAACGCATCTGGGTAAGTTCCTTTATCCGAATCTGGTCAACTACCTCGTCGACAATGCTAACTCTGGCCTGCTGGTTGTGCGCAATATGACCACTCCTGGGTCAGGTCTTCTCGTATAGTATTCCAGAAAGGTCATGTCGAAGTCTCTCTCAAATCTCATCCCTGCCGAATTGCCCAGAAGTCAGCATCCCTTGCTGAAGCAAATTCTTGTTCCGGAACGGCTGCATACTTATCGCGCTTCTTTCTGGAAGATATATCCATATACAACGCCTCTGGGTGCGTATCACATCTCTAATGTCAGCGGAGTGGGACGTCATCTCGTCGAAATCTCTTGCGAACTCTTTTCTTCACCCTGCTTTAATGTCGACTGATTCGGACTCGTCTCATCGTGGCTGCATGGACTATGCTCCAACGGCTATACTCGTATCTGGAGTCTCCCAAGCAATGCATCCCATCACATGATATTCGAATGATGTCGAAACATTCGATCGACTCGTCAGAACCTTATAATCCCCCAAGAGATCAACATCTTGAGTACAGTTTAATAGTATCGAGTACATGCCTCAGCGTCGGTGGTCCAGCCGTAGAAGGGCAAACCCAAGCCTCACTAATGGCGCCGCGGAACTGCCGTAAACCCTAAGGTTCAAAGGCTTTCACACGGTCATTAAGTCGAGTTAGGGTTTCATTCTTCTAGAGGGTCCATAGAATCACCTGCATGTCTTTCCGTATACTTTAAACTTGGAAAATGGGCTCCTGACATTCGATCGTCTCAATCAACTCTCAACGAATCTGCGTGAAGTCGTCTCTAGCTGGAATCAATCTATCTGATGACCTCGCATCGGTAAACGGACGAACCAAATGTCCTAGTCATTCATCCTCAGGTGACTGGCGACTCGCTATCATCTCTCTAAGTATATGCTCACGCTGCAGCAGCTCCAACCATCTGGGCGATATCTCGTCATTTGCAGCAGCAACTGGCTCATTCACCTGCACGCCGAACAGCGCCTCAATCCTCCAGGAAAGACGACGCATTGGCGGTCATCTCTGAATCGGTCTGCCCTAGATCTGAGTAAGACTCTCCACACTGGAAATCTTCAACTCAACTAGGCCCGCTCCGGTGCATAAATCGGACGAATCACCTTCGTCTCTCAAATCGAGTAGACTAGCTATAATCTGTCTCATATCTGTCTGGAAGCTCCGACAATCTAAGCTCGTAAGCTCCGAAAGCGACATCCCGTCAATCTCAGCAACAACTGGTCCCTCTGTCTGCACGGTAGGCGACATCATAATCTCTGAGTTATGATGTACATCAACAGTCCTCTCTCAACTGGCAGCTCTAACAATGGCCCGATCATCCGGTGCAAAACCAAGCACTCTCCTCCACTTGAGGTCACAGTCATCAATACTAACTCGAGACGTTCCCATGTCACCAGAAAACACAATGGTCAGCCCTCGTACCAGACGAGCTCGCACTGACCGTAACCCTAGCAGCAGCCCAAACTGCGCTCAAACATGGCGACAGGAACCTCAATCGAGTATCGAATAGAGCAGATCAATGGCAAGAAAGGAAACAACAGATCCAGAGTGGATACACGATCATAAGAAGGAACAGCATCAATGAAGGTATGATCATGGACTAATAGAATCGGGGATCTCAAATGGATGTATAATCATGGATATAAAGAGAATCACTGATCTCGAAAATATGTACATCCTAAGGTTCCTTAAGCGGAGTGGCGTGTCGTAAGTATGCCGCGGAACATACCAACGGTACGTCACTCTACTTTAGTCACCTATTCCATCAACCAAGGGTCATCCTATACGACGAAAGTTCGGGTCTAATACCCCCTCGACTAAGTCTAAGTTCCGTAAGGTCAAGCCTAAGTTCCGTATATATATAAACGCCCTAGGCTCCACATAGTCAAACTTAGACTCGAACCAAGGTCAACCTAGCGCTCTGATACCAACTTTGTCACGACCCGAAAGAGCACGTGACTGGCCCTCGAACCATATGAAATCTATAGGAATTCATCTGATCCAAGTAAGCCAAAGCCCAGAAATCTAAAACCATTTTAAGAGTAAGTGAAGAAAACTGGTTTAAAGAAGTGAAGGAAAATATGTTTGAAGTCGAGCTTTTTAAATAACTAAGCCGAAGGTGCATTTTTAAAAGGTAAAGTCTTTTCTAAAAATTTTGGCAGAGTTTCTTTTGTAAATACTGGCCCCGAACGGGATACAACAAGCATAACATATATTCAATGATAAAAGGCATCCCCAAGCGGGAGCTAGCTCTTCGTCAATTGACGGTCACAACCACACATGCAATATAATATACAACGCCGAAAGGCGAGGATCGATCCAAAAGAAACACAGTAAGCATGAAAACCGCAATACTACTAAGCGCGACTCTAAGGCCAAATAAAACATCACTAAAGTCTGAGTCTGAAACAATAAACAAATTTGGTTGATGGAAATTCTAGATACAAAGAATAATATAAGTACAATGGTGGTTTTGATGCAAAAGGAACCACCTACCAAATGCAATTCACCCGCAAGGAAGCAATGTGCCAGAAATGCCGCAAAGGAACCTGTACGGCAAAACCTGCAAGAACTGTGGCACAACGGGGGTGAGTTGCCAACTCGTGAATAGAGAATAACTACAAGCAGAAACCGAACGCAAGACATAATCCTAGGTCAAAACGATCAGTACAAAATCCTCAATATAAAACATGCAGCCTATAACAAGGCTAGGGTAAATATCTAACCCGAGTGTAATCTCCTGTGCCTGTGTCAGTGCCTCAGGTAGCAATATAACATAAGAATGAGGTATTAATGCATGAGAACATAATACATGTAAATGAAGAAACTGTTTTCATACTTTAGTGAGATTTCCTTTGTATTTTTAAAATGAGGTATCATAATGAAATCAGCATAAAACAGTGCCTAACATCGGCACAAAACGTAATCCAAATATCCCGATATCTCTGTATCCCAATCACAAAATCTAGGGCGCCGTCAGTCCAGACCGGCCCCTACCATCAATCTCAAGACCACGACGGTATCCTCCGGATATCCGACGCGTCAGGTAAAATCACCGGTCGGTAGTGCTCCCCTGCCAGGCTCAACGTCATCACCACATTCATCTTGCCCCGGGGTACCGCACCGGGTCCACCATGTACCCGAAACGGTTCATCCGTCTCCTCGAATCGGGTTTCCAAATCCATCAGCAAACTCATGGTGGACGACTCATACATCATGGGAAAACCGCACTTTTTATTTTAAAAGAGAGAAAATGTTTATCTGTGTTTTTGCGGTTTTCCTCCAAATCCAGAAAATCTCACGGAAATCCAAATCCAAAACCTCAGTAACACGTAAAATAGTGAATATATGCATGAGAATCCATGAATGCGGCATAACAATGAATATCAGTATGCATGAAGTAGCAGGTAATAACTACAATGTCTAAACTATTAGCTAATAGGTTATGTCAAGCAATAGTATTTTCTAAGGTGTACGTGACATGGCAATTACCGATGAAGATGTGTGTGAGCCGGCAAGTAAGTGTACGTGGTACATACGCAACATCGGTAATGGTGCTGGTGTCCTAACAGCATGATATCAATAATGGAGTATGAAACATAATATAAGAATGCGATGCAAAGCGAACCACAAAAAAAGTGGGAGCTGAATCTAGACGCAACTATAACTAATCTGCATTAATCTAATATAAGTCCTACAAATGGTGCCTTTTGAAATATCACGAATCATGGGGTTTTGAAAATAGGGGCTACGGTGTTTTTATGAAAAGTTACGCCTTTTGAAATATCCGTAGATCCCTTGACCTGTCTTTTAAAATACCCACGACCCGCTAGTTTTGAAATAGGTAGGAGTCTAATCTAATCTAACAACTACACTAAACTATACAGCTGAACTAACAAACTGAGCTACAGGTAAGGAAACCTCCTAACATCTGAGTCGATATATATATAGATATAATAGTCGGTGATTCCGCCTCAATAGTATCGCGTACGATACAGTATATCATATGACATCCTCAAGTCATGAGTGCAGATCTATCATCAATGTAAAGCTCATACGGTAAATTGTCGTACGGCATCCCAATAGCTGGGTATGGGTCAATATCACACTATCTCATCACACTTCAGGTATCACTATCAACATATCATATAATCTGGGGTACTACTCTATGTCTAGTATAAATCGATACCATCAATAAAGTATGCATGCGGGGGTAAACACACATCCCAAGCCCGCAAGAATCACATTTCGTATCCCAAATATGAATCATATCACATCACCGATCTCTCGGCACAAAGCCCAATATCATTGACTCATCTCCAAAGTCATCCAATATCATCAACACAGTGCCAGTATAAGTAATATGCAAGGGTGTGCGTGTAGGTGTAATTCTATTCTAGGGTTCGCGACTATGAACTACACTAGTCACTTCTAACCCTACACTATCCATAATACACTTAACTATCATATATAATAACAACTACGGACTGCGGGGGTGCTATACGCCATCCACCCGACTTCCCCCAGTAGATATAATCTACTCACCTAGCGTCTTCATTTGTGGACGTCGCCACGCGCTTGCTTGTCGTCCCGAAGTCTTCATGGGGTACCTACACATCAAAATATCGTATATGCGCATTAAAACCAAATCAAAGCTAAAACGGCACATGAAATCCAAAATGATACGATAAGAGGCCTATAGGTTAAAACCCATGGCACGCCTTCAAAACCATCAACACATCCTCTATATCGTCGTATAAACGCCAAATAGTCGAGGCAAAACACAATCCACAATTGCAGAATTAAAAATACGGAATACGGAAACATGAATCTAAAACAGCAACTTAGGAAATATGTCCCAGATTTTACCCTAGGTCACTTTATACAAATCTATATATACCAGGGGTCTAACATGAACATGTAGGAGCTACAGAACCAATACGAGCCAAAATGGTGGGACCCAGGCCGCAATTTGCAGCCAATGGGGATAAATTGGCGGCCGGGAAGAAGAAGTGGGAGCTGGGGTCTTGGGGTTAGCTTCCTGGGTGCCTGCACGTGTCACTGTCCAATCAATTTTAATTTAGGGTGTCTCGGGTGATAGCAGATTCAATATACCCTTCACAGATTTCATAAATTCCACGATATCGGTTTCTAAAATCCGTATTATGGTTTAAGCTTCAGGTTTTGGGTTTCCAATTCATACACTAGGGTGATGGTATAACTTCTACTGACCTCAATTCCATATTACAACCCATAAATCATCACAACCCTAACTAGGTTATCCACAAGTCCACAATATCACACAATATCGATTCGATCTTAATATGGGGGTAAAGGAAATGCATAAACTAAGTTTAAGGTCCAGAAAATACCTCATTTGGCAACTCAAGAATTTTCTTGAGTTGCCCCTAGTGGCCAAAATCCTTGCTTCTTTAGCACCAAGTGTAGATCTAGGGATTGTGCACACATTTAATGAAATGGAGATTGGGTTTTTAGGTTGTTTTAGAGGTGTTTTGGAGCTTGAAGAGGGGAGGGAAAGGAGGTGCAGGAGCAGCAGCAGGAGAAGGGAGAAGAGGGAGGGAAATGAGGGGAGAAATGGTTAAGTCCTTAGTCAATGAAGCCCATACCTCTCTCTCTCACCAACTACCCATTTCTTTATTCTTTTCCTTTTCTTTTTCCTTTTAAAACCCTTCTCACTCAAATAGTAAACCCAAATGAAAAGCATGGCAAGAAAATGCACAAGTGTGAAAAAGTGATATGTGCATGTGTTGCACAAAAAGCTAAAAACCGATTAGTGATTTTTAATCGCGATTAGCACTAAATTAGTGTCAAATTAATCACAAAAACTTTAAAATGTCATAATTCTCTAATTTACCCTATTTTAGAATTTTCCAAAATTTTCCAAAATTTTTCCCCATTTATTTGTATTTAATAATTCCAAAATATTAAAATATTCAATAAAATAATATTAAATTATAAAAATTCCCAAAATTAACATTTTGTCTTTTTTGAAATGTTACAAAATTGTAGTGAGAGCTTTTGAGTGGATGTTAATGAAGATGAGGGTTTTTTATCTTTCTTGTTAGTTTGCTCCCCCTTGAGATTCTTGCTTTCTCTTGCTCATTCAACCTCTTCATTGAGCTTGAATGGTTAAGGGTTAGTTATTGATCTCAAGGGTCGTATTTTCTCACGGGACTAGCACTTCATTTCACATGCGTTCTCTACCCTTCCCTTGATCTTGCAACCTCTTCATTGAGCTTGCAAGTTTAAGGGTTGGCTATTGATCACATGCTTGTCTTGAGTCCTAGTTTCGTATTCTTTTTATCGCTTTTTATCACTTGCTTTTTATTACTTGCAATTTATTTCATGCACTTAAATTCCATGCACTTATATTCTTGTAATCTTTTCTTTTCTTTGTTCTTTTCTTTTGTTCTCTTTTGTTCATTTTGTGAATGTTGTATTTATTGTTGTTGTTAAGAATCCATATGATATTGTAAGTTAACATTTCTTTACCAATTCCTTTTCCCGTTATTTTCCATTTGAACTTCGCCCAAACCATACGCAAGCGCTCCGTTAGGCACCCTACCCTGACAAGGTAACGGTGATTCCTAACCGCGACCGGTTGCGTTCGATTTGGCCGGAGGTGAAAGCAAGAGACAAGAACGGAAGGACAAGGGTAAATAAGCCGGATTCCACGAATACCGCGCTTAAATCCCCTAATCCACGTTGTTGCCGATTGCTCTAGCTTCAATTGGTCAAGACTCGGCTCAAAGGTTTTGAGTACGGATTTCTTTAGCTTACATTATCGTATCTTTTCTTAACAACTTTATACTTGCAAATAAACACATAGGTTAGAATCAAACTCATACAAATTCTTTATTGACTCGTCTAAGACAAGAAGGTAAAATACCACCTTCTCCCTGTGGACCGACCCGTGCTCAACCGGCTAGCTGCAAAGCGACACCGTCCTGATCACGGTTATACTTTAATTCTTTGAACATCCGACACACCAAAAGCGTGCGATCAGGTACACTCGACGGACTCACCGAGAACTCCTATATGGAATTATATCTATCGTCGGATAGCAGTTCTCAGGTGACACTGGTACAGGTTAGTCTGTAGACCCGAGATCGTCATAGAGCCTTGTGTGTTCTCCCACTGTACTTTGATTACCACCCTACCACGGCTCTACTGAGTCGTGCAAGCAGGTGGCCGTTGGGTACAGTCCCGAGACACACGAAGGCAATGAGCGATAGGATGGGTTTCGTCTCTCCCGATATTGGGAGTTGATGCTGTACTGTGCCCGACTGGTTATAGCAGCAAGTCCCTGGCCAGGGCTGCTGAGATTTGCTGATAAGTGTTATCAGTAGTTTCTCGAACTGTTATAGACCATTCACCGGCACGACTTATTGAGTTATTGGGGTCGACGTGACCATCCCTAGGCTCGATATGCAGCATATCTAACGAAGAGACCGGACTGTACGGTAGTGTTGCCGGATGGCTCGACAGGAGTTGTAACAGGTTCGCTTGTTTTCTTCTTATCGCTCAATACCCGGGTGGCCGTTACGTTTGGCTGACCGCTTGCGGCTTGGGGGTGTTTGATATGATCATCACCCACTACCGGCGTATTGACGAGTCTTAGAGTCCCACATAGGAGTTACCTAGTCCAGGCGAAACGTTGTGGTGCGCATATGCGATATGCGCTTGGACCCGATTAATATGCGTGTATGGGATACCGTATATTAATTGGGCGGCTTGCTAATGGTCGGGTCATATGTGATATGACCGGATTAGTGAATCAAGTGTTGATTCATCATTAGTTTCTCACTACAAATCCTATCTTGCTTATTTTGGATGTATGCATGCATATATGCATTTATTCTTTTTTATGTACATATTGATGTGCAAGCACACATGCATACATACATCATATATTATCATGGTTGTTTATACAATGGGAATGGTGGATGTATAAGAATTACACCATGGTTGTATTTGGATAATTATTGGATTTAAATTAAAGCAAAAGAAAATGAAAAATGGGTTAAATCACTTTAGAATTTCTACACTCTTCTAACTCAACCATGCTCACCTAACATTTAACCCATAGTTTATTTTCTTATCATGCTTTTAATTTAAAATAAAATGATATCTATATATCTAACCATGGTTGGTTAAGAGAGAGGAAAATATATATAGTTATTTTTCTTTTCTCTTTCACAAGATAATTCATTCTCTTCTTCACAAAATCCACCATCTTCATCAACCTCCATGCTTATGCTCTCTAGTTCTTATAAGAGAGTGAATCACTTATAAAAATAAGATTTTGAAGTGAGATCCATAACCACAACTCCATTCTAATCAAGTCTAGCTCACTTGATTAGAGTGTTCTCCTTGTTTTACCAAACTTGCTAGCTTGGACGGGAAGCTCCGGGTGGATCGTCGTGGACGCAAAAGGACGACGAGCGGACCTTCTTCCAACACCTTAGAGTCTAAGGAGTCAAGCAAAAACGGGAGCTACAAAGGTTGTAGCCTTCAAACCCTAATCTTTTCTAGTTTAAAGTTTAGTAAACCTAATTTTCTAGGATCGATCCACTTGCGTGTTTGTTTAGCACATTAAAAATCATAACTTTTGGACATGTGATGCTTCAAAACACCTCATAGGGTGCTAAACAAACCTTTCAGCGTACACCAAATAGATGTGTCCATAGGTGTTCGAGCTGAGATAGCAGCAATGCAAAAGAAGCTCGACGCTATGGAACACAAATTTTCTGCAGCCTCCCTAAACCCAATGTCGCTCCCCAAAACTGTTTGAGGGTGCTGTTCTGATCCGTCTCATTTAACGGAAGAATGTCCATTAAACTCTGTGTTTCAAGGTCACGAGCATTCTAATGCCGCATTTCAACGACCTAGAAACGATCCATATTCTTCCACGTACAATCAGGGTTGGAGGAATCACCCGAATTTCGCTTGGAACCAAAACCAATCTCAAAACACGGTTCCAAACACGAATAATTTTCAAAGGGCTCTTCCTCCACCACAACAGCAACCCCTTCAACTCACTCAGCACCCCTACTAGTCACAAAATTTTCAAAACCAGGGCAACACTCCTGCACAGTCTAATCCTATGCAGTCGTCCTGTTCTGACGAATTCTCTCAATTCACTCAGACCATGAAATCACTTTTATCAAATTTCATAGAGGTTTCGACTGAGGTTAGATCTTCCGTCAGTGATATAAAGAAAAGCTCAGCATCCCAAGCTGAGAGTATCAGATCGATGGAAGCTGAAATCGCACGCCTTAAAGCCGAAATGAGTGCGAGAGAAAAAGGGAAACTTCCATCTCAACCCCTACAGAATCCTGGGCATTACAATGTAAATGCCATCACAACTTTGAGATCGGGAAGAGTGCTGAACAATCATGTCGGGGAAGGTATTGATGATATTGAAAATCATATCAACACCCCGGCTGAAACCTTTCCACACACACACACTTCTCCTTCTGATTCTTCTTCTTCTACCACACCATCTTCTCGCGAGCCTATTCTCCATTTCCCACTAGGCTCGACACCTCAACCCAACCCTTATAGTTCTCCACAGACGGTCTCCACACCTCTTTTGGGATCTCGTCTTCCCCCTCTTCCTTCTCCTATGATGGACCCAGCGCTTATTGCGAAAGCTCCTTACCCGAATCGGTTAAGGGGTAATAGAACAAGTCCTCATATGGAGAAAATTATGGAAATGTTCAAACAGGTTAACATCAATATCCCTCTCCTAAATGCAATTCAACAAGTCCCCGCTTATGCGAAAATTCTTAAGGACTTGTGCACTAGGAAGAGGAAGACCCAAGTGCCGAAGAAGGTCTTCATGGATAATAATATGACCATTGGCGCAAGTGTTAACCTCTTTCCATATTCTGTCTATGAGCAACTAGGGATTGGAGAGCTGAAACCAGCTCACTGCACTCTCCAGATGGCAGACCGATCTATCACCAAACCAAGGGGTGAATTAGAGGATGTGTTGATAAAGGTCGGGGAATTTGTTTTCCCTGTAGACTTCATTGTGCTCGACACACATCCTGTAGCAAACCCCCGGGGCCAAATTCCGGTGATTCTGGGTCGTCCTTTCCTTGCCACTTCCAACGCTGTTATAAACTGTAGAAACGGTTCAATGAACTTATCATTTGGAAATATGACCATTGAACTAAACATCTACAAAGTTGGAAGTCAGCCATCAGAACCCTCTGCTCATATTTTAGATGGGTGCTCTGTCCATGAGATCGCTCCCGATAGTTATGGAGCTGAGGAACTATGCTTTACTGATCTCGATGACATTACCACATCTCTGTTTGATTTCACACAAGATCTTAGTAAGGACACTTTTCCTACACTTGAGTCCTGCACTTCTGACTTTTCTCCACCCGAGTCTGTATCTTTCACAGGCTCTGAGCTTCTTTGTAAATCCAAAAATCACTCAATGATCCCTCCTTCTATCATTTCTCCACCCGAATTAGATCTCAAAATTTTACCGTCTCATCTGAAATATGCTTATTTAGGTGAGAAGGAATCTTTACCGGTTATAATATCCGCTTCTCTAGCATTAGAGCAAGAGAATGCACTTTTATCGGTATTGAGATCTAACAAAGAGGCGTTTGGTTGGAGTATGGCGGACATCAAAGGGATTAGTCCCTTGATAGTTGAACATCATATACATGTGATGGATGATGCCAGACCAACCCGAGAACCACAGAGACGGTTGAATCCCGTCATGAAGGAAGCGGTAATGAAAGAGATCGTCAAATGCTTAGATAATGGTATTATATACCCCCATCTCCGATAGCCAATGGGTGAGTCCTATACATGTCGTTCCTAAGAAATCCGGCATCACTGTTATAACCAATGAGGCAAATGAGTTGATTCAGACACGCGCCCAAACTGGGTGGCGTGTATGTATCGATTATAGAAAACTCAATGCTGCCATGAGGAAAGACCACTTTCCTCTACCATTCATTGATCAAATGCTGGAACGCTTAGCGGGACGAGAGTATTATTGTTTTATGGACGGATACTCAGGCTATAATCAGGTCCCCATCGCCAAAAAGGATCAAGATAAAATCACTTTTACTTGTCCTTTTGGTACCTTTGCTTACAGTCGCATGCCCTTTGGGTTATGCAATGCTCCCGCTACCTTTCAGGGGTGTATGATGGGGATATTCTCTGATATGGTAGAGAATTTTCTGGAGATCTTTATGGACGATTTCTCGATTTTTGGAAACTCTTTTTCTGATTGCCTTTCGAATCTTGACGATGTTCTTACTCGTTGCAAAGAGAAGAACTTGACTTTGAACTGGGAAAAATGCCATTTTATGGTCCAAGAAGGAATTGTTCTTGGACATGTTATTTCACAGAAAGGCATCGAGGTTGACAGAGCTAAGATAGATGTCATTCAAAACCTCCCTCATCGCAAAACCGTCAAAGATATTCGATCTTTCCTTGGCCATGCGGGCTTTTATAGGAGATTTATTAAGGATTTTAGCAAAATTGCTAGACCTTTAACTCTTCTCCTGGCCAAGGATACGACCTTCCATTTTGACTCGGACTGCGAGACAGCTTTCGACTCACTTAAACACTCACTCACTTCAGCCCCCGTTTTATCATCACCAAATTAGGACTACCCCTTTGAGCTAATGTGTGATGCATCCAACTTTGCAGTAGGTGCAGTCTTAGGACAGCACATCGAAAAGATGCCACACGTGATATACTATGCTAGTAAGACCCTGAATGATGCGCAAATCAATTTTACAACCACAGAAAAAGAACTTTTAGCGGTTGTATTTGCATTAGAAAAATTCAGGTCTTACTTAATTGGCTCACCTATAGTTGTGTATACTGACCATTCCGCTTTAAAACATCTTCTGGCGAAGAAAGATGCAAAAGGTCGACTAATACGTTGGATCCTTCTGTTACAAGAATTCAATCTTGTTATCAAAGATAAGAAAGGATGTGAAAACGTAGTAGCTGACCATCTTTCACGGATCTCTTCTTCCCCTGTGACCCTGCCGATCAATGACTCGTTTCCTGACGAGCAACTCTTGAGCGTATCCAATGAACCATGGTTCAGGGATATTGTGAACTATCATGCCACGGGACTGACACCCAGCGATTGGTCAAAACAGGACAAATACCATTTTCTATCCCAAGTAAAACACTTTTACTGGGACGAGCCCTATTTGTTTAAATATTGTCCTGATCAGATCATTCGCCGATATGTCCCGAATGAAGAGTTCAAGAGTGTTCTTTCTTTTTGTCATGATCAGGCCTGTGGGGGTCACTTCGGTCCTAGAAAAATGGCAGAGAAGGTTTTGCAATGTGTATTTTATTGGCCGACCTTATTCAAGGACGCATTTGACCATTGCAAAACCTGTACACAATGTCAGTATACGGGTAGAATCTCCCAGAGGAATGAAATGCCTCAGCAACCCATCTTGGTTGTTGAAATATTCGATGTTTGGGGCATTGATTTTATGGGTCCATTTCCCAACTCCTTTGGGAATTTGTACATACTGCTGGCGGTTGATTATGTCTCAAAGTGGGTAGAAGCCATTCCATGCCACACTAATGACAAGAAAGTTGTCATAAATTTCTTGAAAGAGAATATCTTTTCTCGATTTGGACACCCACGCGCTATCATTAGCGATAATGGGACACATTTCTGCAACAGATCTTTCGAGACTCTGATGCGGAAATACTCAATCAACCACCGACTTTCTACACCCTATCACCCCCAAACAAGCGGGCAGGCTGAAATCTCAAACAGACAAATCAAACTTATCCTGGAGAAAACTGTTGCTAAAAATAGAAAAGACTGGTCGACCAAACTGACTGATGCTCTTTGGGCATTCCGAACTGCATATAAAACCGACCTAGGGATGTCTCCATATAGGATAGTGTTTGGGAAAGCATGTCATTTACCTGTCGAGATAGAGCATAAAGCATTGTGGGCTATTAAGGAAATTAATTTTGACCTGAAAGAAGCTTGCACCTTTCGGAAGCTGCAACTTAATGAGCTAAGCAAACTCCGCGATGAAGCTTATGATAACGCTGTAATCATAAAGAATAGGACTAAGGTTTTTCACGATAAAAACATTTTGAGGAAAACATTTTCACCTGGTCAACAAGTCCTTCTTTATGATTCACGATTACACCTTCACGCGGGTAAGCTCCGATCTCGATGGAAGGGACCTTTTATTGTGCGGTCTGTATATCCGTACGGGGCAGTAGTGGTAGAAAATGTTAAAAACGGCACCTTTTTCAAAGTAAATGGACATAGACTAAAGCCGTATTTTTCCACTGACCCCACGAAAGAGCTCCTGTTCTTACAGGAGCCAGTTTATTTGGATTAAAATTCCTCCGTCTCACCTTCATGTCCAGTATATCATTGCATCATCTTTTGAATGGAGGTGAGTGAAAAGAGTAAGTTTGGGGGAAGTTCTTCACTTATATATTTTTCCCCCACTAATAATTCCTCCCAGACTTACAGGTTTTGTAGATATAGCTGTTGGCAACAGTGAGGACACTGTTGAAAACAAGTTTGGGGGAGGTTTGTGCTTATTTCTGCATCGTTTGCATATCATTTGCATAAGCACAAAACATTTCTTTTAAAATCCATAAAAATTTAAAAATTTTCAAAATCCATAAAAATTTAAAATTTTCAAGTATAAAAATAATTTTAATATTTACACTTTTTGTATATAAATAAGATAATAAAAGTTTAGATAGCGAAAAATTACATCCATGAGATTAGAAAAATTTAAGAAAACCAAGAAAATTAGAAGTTTTCTTATACGAACTAGTAATAAGTAGTTATGAGCCGTTGTTCCAAGGGTTAGTAAGATGAAGGACGTCACTAATCTGAGGATAAAAATAAGTCTGAAAAATAATTTCTATTCTGGAAGCCAAACATTTTGAACGTTGATACCTTGCTATTCGCACTTACACACGTCTTGAAGCCTGAGATAGTAGAGGATACCTTGAAATGCTCTTCTCTTAAAGCCGATGTATGAAGGAAATAAAAAGAAAAAAAATGAATAAAAAAAAATATATAAAGTGGTGAGAAAAATGGACACTGGTTTTGTTATCACCGAGGGCAATAAAAATGTATAGCGGGGGTGCTTCTTCACCTAGTGCCCTAAGGCCAACTGGTCTGGGAGTCACTGCTATGCCTGAGGTGGTGCAAGACGAGGAAAATACACCAAGTAAGCAAGCACAGGAGTAATCGGTCGGTTAGTACCTCAAGAAGTATTAACGGTCGCATGAAAGTGTGTGAGCAATCTCATCTAAATATTCATTAATTAAAAAGTACTGAGGCTGATGGGCAAGAGTATGATAGCTTGAATTGAACTCTCCGGGTGTAGGGATGTCCTTTATACACACGCAGGGTGATATGATCGATGTTTGGAAAAAAGATAGGAATGAAGAATAAGATGATGTTTTATTGAGGGAGGACGTGATTTCTAACATCTTTTCATGACCATTAAGATAGGGCTCATGACAACCGAAAAGCTAGCTTAGTTGGAAACCCTAATTTTCAAGGCTTTTCTTCTACGATTCTTTTCTTTAAATGTAATATTCATGATCTTTTCTTTTATTATTGGATTTTGTGGGTGTAATCCGCTGAAAACCCTTAGGAGACAACACTCCTCCTACTAGGGACACCTAAAGGTTTAAACTTGTTGCACATGCTCAGTGCAATCGTGTTGCCTACGAAAGTGTGCTAGTTAGTTTTTCTCTTTCTTTATTTTATCCTTCTCTTTTTAATAAAAAGTTCGCTCGAGACGATCGAAATTAAGTTTGGGGGAATTTGATTAGTCGGAAATATTGCATCTTTTAGCCGGCAATTTCCTCATCATATGCATTCATATAGAAGTGTTCGGCATTCATATTTCACATATTAGAAAAACTGTCGCAAAATATCAGATTGCATGTGTTAGACTCTTAAACCGACATTTATAAGGAAATTGACTGCATTCATGGCATCGCATCATCCCTATATTGCGCAACACTTGTTTTGAGATCTGTGCAGGAAAATCCAGAAGAAAGGCCAAAAATTTATATGGTACCGATCAAATATTACGCCAACTCAATGATTTCAGTTCTGGTACCAATCCAAAAGGCAAAACAAAAATCAACATATCAAATAAAGGCCCAAGTATCAACCCAAGACCACACCAGAAGAACCAAACCCCAAGGAGCCAACATGGCCGCGGAACCGCGGCCGGAGCCGGCTTGCACCGCGGTTCCGCGGCCGTCTTGCCACGTCAGCACCTAATCTTTGCATCAAAATTCTTCATTCAGGGCCCACATTCAGCTCATGTACTTCAAGTTCCAGAAGACTCCAGAGACTTCTGCCAGATCAGCAAGCTTTGGGATCAACACTAAACTAGCCTTGTATTCTAGAAACTTCTCCCGAAACCCTAGCTTAAACCCTAAGCTAAGCCTAACTAACTACTTCTAGAAGTCTTTCAACAAACTTTTGGAGGGAACTTCTCAAGGCCCAGGGTTTGGGAGATCTATAAATAAGACCCTAGGCTCACTTGTAAAAAAAAGGAGGATCCAATTATTGAATTCATTAGATTCATTCATTGAAATCAATAGACCCATTCACTCTCTTTCTTCATCTTCTTCTTCCATAAGTCTAGTGAGAAGGCTTGTGTGAAACCCTAACCCTAATTCCAATTAAAAGCCAAGATCCCGAGTACCCCATCAAGCAAGAAGCCTTGCAACCTTTTAGGAGCCGAGCCGTTCTTCAACAGAGCAAGTGGTCCAAGCCGACCCGCGACTCACGGAGCCGAGCGAAGCCAATTCGACAATTTAGTTCTTCCTCTTGTAGTTCTTGAGCAACTGTAATCAAATTGTTGATATAAATAAAAGGTGATATTCTTTTATCTTGTTTTCTTTAAATTCTTGCATCATGATTCAATCTAAATTTCTAGTTGTAATTCTTATTGTGATGTTTGAGTAATACTCCGCTCGTCGAGGAGTCGAGACGATCAATAGAAAGATGATGTAATATATCTTAAATCGATTCTTGAATCCTACGAGTTTTGTAAACCCTAGCAAGTTCAAGAACCGACGACCCAATTTGTTGCGATGCTTTCTTGATTGATATCGCTCGAGATTGGGGAGTTACGATCGTTTCTTGAAATTGCTAGAGGCTAGAATGTGAATGATATCGACGAAAGAACAGGGGTTAAACGATGAAACCCTAGTTTCACGAGAAAGCCCTAACTCTCGTCGATCATCATCGATCTAGTATCAATTCTTCGAAGGACAAGAACACGATATCTCGAGATTACATCACGTCTATAGATCCGATCGATTCCTACGAGCCTCATTTAGATTCTTGACATTTGGTTGGAAATATCATCGAAACCCGATTCACGATTGTTTATCAGTTTCTTGATTCTTGATTAGATTAGTGACACCTGAATCAATCGATAAAATCTTGAATCATGTTTTCTTTTCTTTTCGATTAACTTTTCAATTTAAACAAATCAAATATAAAAACGAATCGCATAATCCCTGTGGACGATCCGCACTCGCTTACGATCTACAACTGACACCGTAATTGATTGCGGTCAAATATAATTCTTTGATTGTGAACTTTATTCAATTTTCTAATTACCGACACAAAGAAACTCTTATTGATCAAATGAAACCGTTATCGGGAATCATTTGATGTGATTTACACAGTCTTGAATTTTTACAAACAATCAAATGGCGCCGAAACCGGGGATTATTTGATTTGACTTACACAATCGGAAAATATTAACAATCAGTGGTACTTGACATCTCATGATCAACTCAATTTCCTAAGCAAGTGATCTTCCAATCATGCACATCCCTCTCCCCTTTAGTCTGTAAGACACCTTTAGAGAGGGTGACTCCATCACCTGTAGGTACACTACCGTGCCAGGAGTCGTCCATTCTAAAACACCTTTAGAATGCTGTCTAAGTACCCAGATTGGGAAACTACCCAAATCTAGATCTAAAACCATCGATCTAGTAACCAGAATGCCTGATATAATATCCAAGTCCAATGTGGAGAAACCACTATGTGACAAACAAAGTATAACCGATCGTAGTGCAGGAATTTCACTTCCTACTCTGTGTATGTCATCCAAATACCAAGACATCACACCCTACTACCTTCTTAACAGATCCATCCTCTATTCTGATGAAGTCAAACCTATGACTGTCACATCAAAAATAGATGATCTATCTCCGCTATATCTGCTTTAGTCTATAAATAGACGTAAGCTACTTGTCCACTATGCTTCTGATGCTCCCACTGACTATGACAACCCTCTGGCAGAGTCGTATACACGTACACTTCAAAAGCTAGTTTAGAACGACGCTATACTAATCCTCCTGCCGGGTCTCACAGTCTGGAGCAACAGCAATGGAAAGTCTGGGTAAACAAGAACCTCTCTGTCACCGTCCTTGAGGCTACCGAAGTACCTCTCGGGTGCCTGAGGTTACCCACCATATCTGGGAAGTGGCCTGATTGGTAGAGTTTTTGCGTGCTTAGTTAATTACCGCAATCAAGACGGTTTCACTTGTAGCTAGCCGGTTGAGTACGGGTCGTCCGCAGGGAGATGGGGATCTTTTTCTATGTGCTTTAACGAGTTAAGTCCAAATATCCAGGTTTGTTTTTAGATTAACTATGTGCTAAAATGATATATAAAGAGAGCTTGTTAGGGTTAGGATTAGGTTAGTTTGAGTTAGGAGTCGCTCACTTCTTTCGTTGCCACTCTTAGTATCGGTGTTACGGTAATCGGCAACAACGGGGATTAGCACGACTAGGAAGGAACTTGCGAGTATAAGCTAGGCTTTCCAACGCATAAGTTCTTCCTTTTGGTGCTTGTCCGTCCGTTCTTGGCTATTAGCCTTAACCTCCGGTTAATTCAACCACAACCGGTCTCACTAAGGAATCACCGCTATCATGTAGGATAGGGTGCCGTAGGGAGCGGATTGTGGTTCAATTAACGGGAGTCCGAATTAAGATGTTGGGCAAGAAAAGAGTGAGAGAGATTTCCTTCTCTCAAACTTTCCTTATCCTACCCTAAAAAGTATGAAAACTACTCACCCATTATAAGAAAAATAAAACAAAAGGAGGAAGATAGAAAGAAAGAGGTTAGAAGATTACAACTAGCTATTTGAGACCTCACCTTGGCAAGGATCAAGCATAAGTATCATTGTTGTTAAGGATAAAGAAAAACTAGAAGAAGAAAGAAACAAACAACAAATAATAACAACTAGATTAGCAAAATGAAAATTACAAGCAATTATAATTAACAATAAGACAAGCATGGTAACAACAAGAACTCTTTATTCATCACTTCACTCACAAAAGCTCACTACAACGTTTTAATGGAGAAGAGATGAGAAGAGGAAGAAGAACAACATGTATTCTAAAATCTAAATACAAGAATAAGCACTCTTGGTTTTGGCAAGTTCTGGACTATTTATAGGCAGGGAACTGGAAACCTAGGGCAACAATCTGCCCCCATATAGAATGACCAAAATACCCCTGAAAAATCTCCTTCTGAGGAGCCCGTACGGCCGCGGTTCCGCGGCCTAAGCATGCTTATGCCGCGGAACCGCGGCCATTATGTGGAGTTAGGCCATGAAATTTGGTAGTTTTCCCTGGTTTTTAGTACTCTTCAGTGTGGTATATGTTGTTTCTCAGAATCTCTTCACAATATTTCTAGAATTTCAGCAGAACAAAAGGTGATGTAATGTGGATCTTTTGTCATGATTTTTCTTGAGCTCCGCGTAGATATGTTGGATCTTGTGTTGACATTGAGCTTTGTGCATGAAAATGACATCGATTTGCCATTTTGTCCCTTAAACTGGTGTGCGGCAACATACGGATAGAGAGCGGAGACCCGTGTTTTATCTGTGGTTGGCAGTAATCCGGATTTTGTCGTGCTTTTCCATGAATTTCATTGTTTAGAGCTGAGAACCTGTATCCTGCAATTAACTAGCAAACACGGCTCAAGAGTACCTACCGATAAGCAATGTGATAAAAATTGGACGGTATAAAAATGCAAAAATCTGATATGAACATGGCCAATGGAATGTCAATCCATATTGAATCTTTAGGTCCTATTAAATTTTCAGTAATCGTTTGCGGTTCTGGAATCACTTCCAGTTCTACCATACTCCCAGTACTGCTTTCTGAAAAAATCCATTTTACTAAAACTGTGGCGAGTCAAGAACAATATCACTATTGATCTTCCAGATGGTAGAAAGTTAACCCTCGTCATAGCCAGGGTCAACCTACAAACAGCCATTACAGAAACGTGCCTTGAGTTATCCAGAGTCTGGTTTTAAGCATACGCCGGACAACTCCCCGTACCTTAACATCGTTAAGATATGAACCTTTATATATCCAATATAGAAACAGAGGCACTGATTTAATTGGAACCAGATTCAAATCATGCAGCTGTCTCCAGTGCATGTCAACTAAATGGAGAGAGGCCGATCAGGATTACTCAACTTAGGAATACATCCAGATATGAGTAACCTGAAAGAGAAGCAAGTTCTCATAATCATTACTATCAACTGAATACCATACACAAGTATCTACATCTTCGATTACCTTGAAGAATCCTGATACTTGCAACGTCTGGTTCTCTACTTTATTCTTATACCTATAACTTCTCAAAACTTGGATCTTGTATTTCTATGAAACACATGTCTAAGAACTAGAGAAGTCATAAGTAAACAGAATATACTACGAGTACCAACCTCTCTATCCTCATGGACACTGGACAATATACAATACTCTGTATAAGTCCCCTGAGTCTAATAACTCATTCCCTGTGTGTCGTAGGTTAAAAATTGTACTTATGGTTAAGAAGAATTACACCGCTGTTTAATGCTCCATACCTAACCATCAACTGATATAGGTAAATGTCATGGACATAATTTCAAAAAGTTATATATCACTTTATAAAAATAAACGTACAGATATATCAATTTGAAATTGGTGCATAACAACGGATATTCAAAACCAAATATTTGTCGTCCGGCAAACAACCCGGGCGATTTCCTCAAATATCACCAATTACAACGAATCCCGGTATAATGAGGATGATCACCCAATTCCCAATAACTTACTCCCACTCATCATCTGTAAAACCATACAGATGTGAGAATCAAACCTGGTAAATACATATCCTGGAGCAAGTACTAATTGGGAAATCAGTTTTCTTTTAACAATACACAGTGAAACTGAAACATATAAATGTTTCGAAGGGGTATCCGGTTATTCCTAGTAATGCCTCTTCCATTATCAGATTCACAACTATAACCGTATATTTCTTTGCCATCTCTCCAAATCCCTTTATATGTCTTTTAATCATTACCTTCTGTATACCCCCTTTAGGCCAAATGGTTTCCTTCCTTCCTTACCATTCGGCACCAGCCTATGGTTTGGAAGAAGACTATCCATTAAGCGTAATAGGTGTACTGTCCTAATCTTAGGAGCACTCGCAACCCGAGAGAAGGTAAAGATAAAAGACAACTGAATAAAACCTTATTCCTATTTCTCCTGAACCAGAATCCATCCTCGAACTGGAACAAGTTCCTTCGAGTTCGTATATAACCATACGATGGAATATCCAAATAACTGTGGATCTTCGTAGTGATACGGAGTGTCCTTGAGAAATACAAAGGTGAAGTAGGACTGGCGATGAAATACTTGGTTTGGTCGTGAATAGCAGTCGTAGTTTACTTTGCCCTCTTACTAATCCCTTTATTTGTCTTTACTTATTACCTTCTGTACACCATCGTTAGGCTAAATGGTTTTCTTCATTCCCCACCGTTCGGCACCTGCCTATGGTTTGGAAGAAGACTATCCAATTAGCGTAATAGGTGTACCGTCCTAATCCAAGGAACACTCGCAACCTGAGAGAAGGTAAAAGGAAAAGACAACTGAATAGTTCTATTCATTTTCTCCAGAACCGGAAACCATCCTCGAATAAGTTCCTTCGAGTTTGTATATAACCATACGAAGGATTTATCCAATGGAAGTGGATGTTCGTAGTAATACGGGGTGTTCTGGAGAAAAGGGTAAAAGTAGGACTGGCAATGAGGTATGCAACTCTGACAATCCAAAAGCCAGTATTTTAAGAAGGTTCAGTTAACTTGGTCACTGAGTCATAGTCTGGGGTCGGGCCATGGTCGTTGCCAAAGAGAGAAAAAAAGAAACACTCTGCGTGCACTCTAACCTTGATCAGAATGGTTATTAATTTATCTAATCAGGAAACCTCCCACTGTAACCTCAAATTCTCCTCCAACCCTGAAAGAAGAATTAGTCGGGATCACCCGAGGAGTAAACCAACTCATCAGTGGGAATCGGGATCCAGCTATCATCGTATGATAACGTGATGGAATCCACTCACGTTATCACACTCCAGAAGGTATGCGCATATCTGGCAAGTTTCAGTTTCTTTAGAAACTCCCGATGTGATTTTTACCCCTAGGACCCAAGTGACCTTGACAAATAATCAACAAATCAAAAGGTCCTAAACAAGTTCAACCCGTCATTATCTTGATTGCGTTAAACCCACCCGCACGACCCTTGACGAATAATCAACAAAGTCGTACGACCGTCCTAACCAATCCACATATCCATGCGACAGAAAAGCATTACAGAGCTACCACACACTACGCTTCGGCAAATAGCAACGACAAACGTAGCGCGAATGCTAAGCAATACTAATCTGAAATGACGGAGGGCTACGAATGGTTTTTGGCGAAAAACCTTTAACCTAATGAACTTGATATTGTTGAAGGAACCGGATAACTTTTTATAAAAATATAGTGGCGAAAACCTTTGCTAAAGAGGTCACTCCCGGTGAAAGGATCTCGGCTCTTTCCCCGTAGAATGAGGTGCAGGATATTCCAGCTGAATACCACGATGCAAAACAAAAAGTAATCGGCTATAGTGAAGTTATTACCCTGACGCAAACTTATGTCCAAGGGGTCACTCCCGGTGAAGGGATCTCGGCCCTTGCCTCGTCGACTGAGGTGCAGGATATTCCAACTGAATACCACCGTGCAAAACAAAAGAAAACGTCCTTGCAATAACAGCTTTTTGAGAAATGTTCCAACAACATCGAACATGTTTGTTTAGCTTGCATTGATCCAAATCAATGCAGTCCCATCAATTAATTACACTACAAAAGAACGAAAATACGATGTACGTATATGCCATCCGCATTCGCCACTGGGTCCCGTCATCACCCGTTAGGTTACTTAACTAACGACAGAGCGGGGACTGGACTAGCACGGGTGTAAAACATATACAACATCTACTAGTATATATATCAATATATAATATTCGCTCAAGGCGTCATAAATGCAACATCACAAAAATGTAATAAGCATCACGGAACAATACAGATAATCTGGAAGCCCCGGGTTTCACAGAGCCGCAACTGAAACCCGACGTTCCCCTGGTCGTGTTGATAGCCTGTGCAATGAAATCCTAGACCCCTACAGGCACGGCAAGTTACCCGCCAAAACCTGAAGAGAGGCAGCCCCCTTCAACAAAGTGAATGGACCACCCAGCACTTCACGAAATCCGGTAACTTGAGCACCCCTCCTTGGGTCAACCTGTACCCCCTACAAGTGCGGCGAATAGCCCGCCAATTCTAGAGTGAAGCCCCCTCCATCTCAAAGCCATGAGATGCGGGCCCGTTGCCCTCTAGAACCCGGCTATCCGTGCACCCCACCGCGGGATAATCCTAGTACAGAAAGTAAAAATATATACAACGGGTACATCGACCTCAGCCCGGTCGTGCCCTAAAAGAATAATATACAAACAGGAAGTGACGGAAGTCCACATGTCAGACACTCGCCCCGCAATATCAAATGTACAAATACAACCAAACTGCACTACCATTGCATCCAGGCTATCCACCACGACAAATCCACAACATCACAGCACAACACAGAACATCAACGTGAATGTCACGTTCACAAATCCGTCTAAAAGAACTATAGCAATTAGACAAGATTTACCGCTCGAATGACATTCACGGCCGCAGATATAATGTAAATACTGTGAACTAACATATTTAAAAATTTTGATCGACAAAATTTCCCGAAGTGGGCCCCAAGTACAATTCCCAGTACTCAAAATAATCTGGGCCAAAACCAAAATTACCAGAAACCCCATTTCCAAGTCAGAAACCACTGTAGGAAAATTGGTGGACTGATGCTACAGTACGGCGGCGGAACCGCAGCCAAAACATGGGTACGGCCGCGGTTCCGCGCTGCTACAGTGGAATCAGTGAACCAATTTTTCTCAGATTTCTTTAAAAAAGCCTGCCTGATTTTCTGCAACACTCCAAATAATTTTTTGACGATAAAAAAAATTCGACAGAAACTGTTAAATTGGAATCGCAGTTTTGGAAATTTTGATCGATCGATATTTTAAATACGTTAGAACAAGCTAGTAAAGGTTAATGGCGTGGCTCTGATACCATGTAAGTATACGGTAGCGCCCCGGCCGTCTGTTCGAGGCCAAAATGCGGAAACGAAAACTTTTCATAACTAGAAACCGGCGTTGTCGTATACTTTAAATCTGGATCGAACCATTAACCTACAACTTGCAACTAGAGAAGGGTTGGAAAGGCTATACCGATCGATCCGTGTCCTTCGGTCTTTGGCCACTATCCCAAGCTCCTCGTGGCATCTCCGGTCTCGATCTCCTCGTCAGAAAGAGCACCACATTTTCGAGTCTTTTTACGGGCTCCCGCTTCATCCAAAGCAACTCGGGCATGAAGTTCGCTAGCCGACGTGTCCAAGGCGAAGTAGAGAATGTGTGTGACAACTTTGTCTCTTGCATCCATTGTATGGATGGAGGTTGAAGGTGATGCCATCCATGGAAATGGTGAGCTAGAGGTAGAAGAAGAAGAAGAAGCATTTTCTTTTCTTTTGTGTTGCTATGATAAAAAATGAGAGAGAGAGAGAGAGCAAGAATGAAATAATACAAGAAAAAACATATCTATCATGGCTGCCCTTCTCTCTCTTTCTCTCATTTCATCACTCAAATCCATCACAAAATGTGACATATGCACAATAAAAGAGACCATGAGTCACTAGGTTGCATGTGTCATAATAAATGCACCTCATGATGATTTCTAGCTCATAATTTCCATATGCAAACATTAATCTAAATGTTTGCAACAATAAAAAGATACGGCAACATCTAAAGTAAACTCGTGACGGATCACAAGGATACCCCTCACCTGTATATACATACCTGCATCTGCATTCCGACTGAATGCGAATACGATGAGACTAAAGTAATCCAGCAAATCTAATACTAGGATCCGGTTTAAACCAAAGCCCACTAGTATGATCCGTCCGATCATGATCCGTGCACTACTGCACGTATATGATCGAACCCTGCCATATATCATACAGCCTCTACAACGTTTCGCCCGAAACTTGAGAAACAGTCTGTGGGGGACTCTAAAGACTCGTCAATACACTGGCTGTGGATTTAACCACTAGCACGTCAGAGGTATTAGCCGTACGTAACAGGCTACCAGGTATTGACCAAAAGGAAGGTCGATGAGTGAACTCATCCTGACACCCTACTGAGCCTGTCAGTGACAATATCCGTACAGTCTGGTCCGTTCGTCTATGAGCATCGCATGGCGGGCCTAGGGGTTGGTAAAAGTCAGACTCCTAAAAGCGGTATAAGTCGTGTCGGAGTGTAGCCCAGAACACCCTGAGATACTACTGGAATACCTACCAGTAAATCTCCTGCCTTGGCCAAGGACTTCGTGTAATGGCTCTCCTAGACACAGCGCGATCTCACCCCCAATACCGGGAGAGACGAAACCCCTGCCGATCCTCTCACTGCCTCCATGTGGCTCGGGACTATACCCAACTAAAACCTGTTTGCACGAATCCTTTGAGCCGTGGTAGGATAGTAATCAAAGCACAGTGGGAACTCACACGAGACAAATGACGATCTCAGGTCGATGAACTAACCTGTACACATGTCACCAGGGAACTGCTATCTGACGTCAGGTATAATACCAACTAGCATGTTCCCGGCGAGTCTTGTCCGGTGTACTCATAACTCAATGAGCACCTGTATACATCTTAGGTGAACCAACTGACACCAATGGCTTCTGAGACCGGCCACCGCCCCTCGTCGGGGTCTCGACTGTATACACTAGTCTACTAATGGAGTATCGATGCCCTGTCTCGAAACTCCCACGACTAGGGACCACTTTAAGGATGTGCTTATAGACCCCAGCTCCCACGTATATGATCGCCATCATACTGCTGGCAGTCAAGCAAGAATCCTAAGGGCTCTATCAACGTGTAATAGCGACATGTAAGGTCACCTGAAGCAGTACACGATGATAAAGATAAACCAGATAGCATACTATCATCTTGAGTAAGATTGTCCTACCAGCATAGGTCCTCCCTCAATCATTGCAATCATGTGCCTGCGATCCAATAATTGACTCTGAGGGTACTATATCCAATAGTAATTTAGTTGTTTTAGTTTCTATTTTAGTTTAGAATTGGTTTTGTGGTGATTAGTGAAGTAAGAAATTTCTAGAGAAGGTTTGGGTGTTTGCATGGGATCATGATCTGTAGTAGGTGTCTACAAGACCCTTAGTGGTGTTTTACTGGCCGAGACCATAGATTAGCACCAAAACACGAAGTTATAATTTCTCGATATCAGTTAAATTGCAGATTGTGAATGTATATGGGAATCTGGAGTAACCCGGAGACACTAAAATTTATTTAGTAAACACAGAGAGATGAGCAGGTGATCTAGAAGCTAACTCCAAGACCCGAGGCCCCCATTCTTTTCCCAGGCCGCAAATTAATTCCTCCAGGCCACAATTTGCGGCCTGATCAGGGTAGAATTGGGTGATGTTTGGTCCATGGGTTCCTTATCTGATACCTAGAGCAACCCTGTGTGCAAAATCCCTTAGTTTGGCCTATACTGAAATCTGGGAGTGGTTTTCCTAGGTTGTTGTTTTCATGTTTTGCGATTCTGAAACTTGGGTTTTGGTATTCGATATTGTATTTGGTCGTTTGATATTTGTACGTCAACGACGATAGATAATTGGTTGATTTTGCATGCGTAGGCTATAGGTTCTAACCTATAGGCGATCCATGTGCTGTATTGGTTTTCCGGACTTGATGTTAATAGCATTTGCGATTGTGAATTTATTGTAGGTACCATCGCGTGGATTCCGAGACAATGAAGCCATCGTCTACAGCCGAACAAGAAGATCCGCAGGTGAGTAGATTTATATCTACGGGGAAGTCGGGTGGATAGCGTATAGCACCCCCGCAACTTTGATGGAAACCGATATATAGGATATGGTTAGAGAAACCATTTTAAAAACTTAGGAATATAATAAAAGAATTAGTAGGAGATAAGGAACACCATGACTTAAAGTTATAGCTTATGGTTTAAGTGACATGATACAGCCGAACAAGAAGATCCGCAGGTGAGTAGATTTATATCTACGGGGAAGTCGGGTGGATGGCGTATAGCACCCCCGCAACTTTGATGGAAACCGATATATAGGATATGGTTAGAGAAACCATTTTAAAAACTTAGGAATATAATAAAAGAATTAGTAGGAGATAAGGAACACCATGACTTAAAGTTATAGCTTATGGTTTAAGTGACATGATATGAGAGGAATGATGTCTCGAATTGATATACATAGGATATGAAAAGTGAATGTGAATCACGACTTATAGGTATGTAGTTATAAGAGAATATGTATAAGATTTATAGTAGCATGATATGAGATTGTTATGGATGTGACACGGGGATATAGGAATATGGATATATATAGTGTGGTGAATCACGAGTGATATGCCGTACGAGACGTTAGGTCCGTACCTCAGTGTCATATAGGTTGATAGGATCCCGATTGGTTTAATGCCGCCGTACGATGATTTACCGTACGTGATGAGTTTTATAATGATTGATTCATACCCTTGACAAGAGGATACCGTACGGTGGATCATACCGTACGTGATGTTGTGAGGCTGGATGCCGATTGATAGATTCACTGACTCGGTCATGTTAAATACGTATGCCTTATAGCGTTTAGCTGACAATTTACTTTATGCTACGTTCACGTCATTCTCATTGCATTATATTTACCTGTGCTAGTACACTTACACCATTATCGATGATGCGTATGTTACACTTACACAGATTGGCCGGCTCACACACTTCATCATCTATAATTACTATGTCACTCACACAGTAGGATTGCTACGTCATGCTATTATATTGCTATGCTCACACTATGATGATATGCCCATGCTCACATTACTGTTCCATATTGCATGATATACGGATATGCTTATATTCTGTTATATGTTGCATACATCATGCTTTCGATTATACGCACTGAAATATGCCGTTTTCATGAGATTTCTGGATTTGAGAACCGTGGTTAGTTCAAAAGAAAGTATGTATTGTTTTAAAATCCCGGTTTCTCTTGATATGATATTTCAGTGCGTCCACCATGCGTTTTCTCGGTTCTGAGACGTGTGATATGTGAAACCCGGTTTGAAGAGTTGGATGATCCGTTTGCGGGTTCATGGTGGACCCGTTATGGTACCCCGGGGGGAGAATCGATGGTTGTGCAGTAGACGATGAGCCTGGCAGAGGGAATACTACCTACCGGTGATTGGTTGGACCTGGCGGTTATCCGGAGGATACCGACCGGAGTCGAGAGATGGATATTGGGTCGACCCGTTCTGTCGGAGCCCGAGGGCCGATTCCGCAAACGAAGCCCGTAGTCCAATCCGGACTGACGGCGCCCGAGATATATAAGGATTTACATGTCGATGTTGGACACGGGTTTCATGATGTTTCGAGTGTCGATGCTGGACACTCAGGTTCCATGATTTTGATGTGTCACGAGACACACACGTTGATTTATATCCTCATACTTTCATGCATATGCTTTTATGATATTTACATGCAGGATGTTGTTGTGTCACTGGTTGACACGTAGATGAGATCCACATGCTTACAGGCATTGGTTATATGGTTGGATAATATCCACATGCTGGTAGGCATTTATTTATGTTGTTGGCACATATGTAGATACGGTCACCCTAGATATCATAATATTACCATTATGATACAGTTGACCTAGAAGTCGTTGTTCATTCGATTTCAATCTGTTGATGTTTTTCTACCCACGAGTTGGCAACTCACCCCCGTTGTGCCACAGTTCTTGTAGGTTGACCGCATGGATCGGTAGCGGCATCGCTGGCACATAGCTGTATTCAGGTGTTTTGCTTTGGTAGGTGGTACATGTCAGATCGTACCCCTTTTGTATTTATTATTTCTGTTGTATCTAGTTAACTCCATCAAATCATAAACTGGTATTTGTATAAGTAGTGAGACTTAGCAAAACTTATAGTTGCGAGACTTGAGCGATGGGTATATGTTCTCTTGGTGGGTTTGATGTCTTGATTATTTCTTTATCTTTTGTGGTGATCTTCGCCGTTGGGCGTCGTATATATATACTATCTTGAGTGGTTGTGATTCCGCCGATTGGCGTAGAGCTAGCTCCCGCTTGGGGATGCCTTTTATATTATCTTGTATTTGTGGTTTTGGATCAAAATATACAAAGGAGGCGCTGCCCAAATTTTTAAAAGACGAAACATATTTTTCAGTTAGTAAAATAAACTTGCATTTTTCATGTTCCCTTTTCTATGCATTTAAGAAAATATTTGATTTCATCATACCTTTATTTCAAAACTTCACCTCTTTTATTTTCTTAAAAAAGTTTAGATTTCTGGGTTTCGGCTTACTTGAATTACGTTAGGCCTTTAGACGTTGCGTGATTTAAGTGCCGGCCACGAGCTAAATTTTGGGTCGTGACACCCTGCTTCGGGCGAAACGATATAGAGCCCGTATGGTTTTACGGCAGGGTTCCGATCATATACGTGTACTGGCTACACGGATGTTGTTCGGACGGATAATACTAGTGGGCTTTGGTTTAAGCCGGATCCTATTATTATATTATTGGATTGTTATTATCTCATTGTATTCGTATTTTTCGGAATACGAATACGGGTATTTATATACGGTGAGGGCATTCTTGTAATTTCATAATACATGCTTCTAGATGGGGACACCTCATTATTTGAATTTATCTATTTTTAGAAATAGATTAATGAGGTGAAAATTGGAAATATTTGTGGCATGGGGTGAAGCATGGCTCATTACATTTGTTTATTGGTTTGTGTTTACTATTGAAACATGATTGCTATTTTCAATTGGAAAATAATCCATACTTCATGTGAGATAATGAGTGAGCCATCCTTGACTTGCCAAAACTTAGTTCATTTGCTCATTTCCTTTCTATCTCCATTTTCTCCTCCTTCTTCCTCAAAACCCTAACCTTCACATGTGTTGTGAGCCATAGGGTTATATGAGATAAAACACTCCATTGGACATTCTACATCTTCTAAGCTACCTAGCTTAGCAAACTATGTACCTTAGTTACCTCGGTTTAGAGGTTGGAGCTTGAAGTATAGTCTCTCGGGTGGATCGTCTTCGACACGAGGAGGCCGACGTTTCAAGCACGATCCGATCATCGAGGAGCTAAAGAGGAGGAGGAGGAGAAGAAGACCCAAAGGACTTGTTAACAAGGAGGTGTAAAATCCTAACATAGTAGTTACAACCGCCTGGTAGATATAGCTAGTTAAGGTTTCCGTAAAGATCCTGGAGTTAAAGTCGGTGATGCAAAGTATAAAAATCGTTTTTTTTGTAAATTCCGCCTCCCCACAAATACGTGGGGTGTGCGACATTGACTTACAACTAGTAGGGTCATCATCGCATGATGCAAGCCACCTAGTCACCGTCTTCGAGAAAAACCGAAGTATCTCTCGGGTGGCTGAGATCACCTACTAAATCTGTGGAGTTGCTATGGTCTGTCCGGGTCAATTGGATCATCTGGTTACTTTAAACTTGCAGTAACCGTTTGTGATTCTGAAATCACTTCTAGTTCTTGTTAGTGTATATGCCCTAGAGGCCATTACTGTATCATACTAGCTTGTATATTACTTGATGGAAGCTTGGGATATTCACAGTTGTATAGACAATCTTGCTCAAAATGGTAGTATGCTACTTGGTTTGTCTCTACTTCAATGTGTGCATGTGTTTCTTTTAGCATATCGCTTATATACATATTAGTAGAGCCCTTAGGATCTTTGCTTGATTACCAGCGTTGTGATGGTGCTCACACTCGTGGGGGCTGGGTAATCCATAAGCACATCCTTATACAGGTCCCTAGTCGTTGGACTATCGAGACAGGGCATCGATACTCCGGAGTAGACTAGCGTATGCGCTTCTCATCCCAGCGGGGGAGACGGTCTGTCCCACAGCCGTCAGTACGTCGTACTTGAGATAGTATGCGGGTGCTCGTTAGGTTACGAGTACACTGGACAGGACTCGTCGGGAACTGTTGGTTGGTATTATACCTATCGTCAGTTATCAATTCCCAGGTGACATGAGTACAGCTTAGTCCGCTGACTTGACATTGTCACTTCGCCTCGAGTGTGTTCCCACTGTACTTAGATTACTACCCTACCACGGCTCAAAGGAGTCGTGCAAACAGGTAGTAGTTGGGTGCAGTCCCGAAACACTTGGAGGCAGTGACGGTTAGACAGGATTCTTCTCTCCCGGTATTGGGGGTTGACATCGCGCTGTGTCTAGGAGAGCCATTACACAAGTAGTCCCTGGCCAGGGCAAGCGAGATATACTGGTAAGTTTCCAGTGTTATCTCAGGGTGTTCTGGGCTACACTCCGACACGACTTGTATCGCTATTAGGGGACTGACGTTCACCGCCCCCTAGGCCCACCATGCGATGTATCAGACGAACAGACCGGACTGTACGGAGATTGTCACATACAGGCTCAGTAGGAGTTCGGATGGGTTTACCTCATCGGCCTTCTTATCGACATCTACCTGGGGACCGTTACGTACAGCTAGTGCCGCTTGCGGTCTGTGGTTAAACCCACTGCCAGCGTAGTGTCGAGTCTTTAGAGTCCCACACAGAGAGTTTCCCTGCATTGAGCGAAACGTGTAGAGGCTGTATGGTTTTACGGCAGGGCTTCGATCACTTACGTGCACTTGTGTGCGTATGCTGTTCGGGCAGGCAATACTAGTGGGCTTTGGATTAAGCCAGATCCTAGTATTGCACAGATGGATTTGATTTGTCTTCTGTGCATTCACATTCTATGGAATGCGGATGCGGGTGTGTATGCACAGTTTTGAGGAGCGATGAAGGAGGAGGTGCCCCATTAGGGTTTTGGTAGTTGGTTCGGCCAAAACCGTAATGTGGCACACTCATTAGGGTTTTGACAATTCGTTTGGTCAAAACCGTTATGAGCCGGAGACATTGTTTACTAATCCTTTTAGTGATAGATTAGTGATGGTTAATTGCATTGACCATTTGACCACTTAAATCTCTCTTGACTTTGTTGACCCGTTGACCGTGTCGACCATTGACCTTCAAGAGAGATCCACACTCTTCTTTCAATTTCTTTTTATTTCTTGTTATTTCTTGTGTAATGATAATGGTCAATTCAATGTGCCATCAACTCTTTCATGATAGGATTAGTAATGATGATTATTGTGTATTATTACAACCATGGTTCATTTCATTTGGGCTTAATCTTTTCATTATTCTCTTCTCATTCTCTCTCTTGAAATGAGAAGAAAAGAAAAGCTCCATGGTTGCTAACCTTTCTCCTTCTTCTTCCTCCTCTTGATCTTATCTTTTGATCTCATGTGTTGAGAGAAAAAGATCCCACAAATACAAATACATCCATACATCTCCTCTATACATTCTAGGGCTTCTTGACTAGCAATCACTTTGCCCTAGTTGCCTTGGCTTGAGGCGGAGCTTAGTGTACAACTCTCGGGTGGATCGTCTTCGACTCAAGAAGGCCGCGGAGGTGCCCAAGGTCCGGATCGACGCTTGGAGCTTGGATGGACGAGTGGGACAGCGGGATGAAGACCCGAAGGACCGGTTCCATGAGGTATACTTTCTACAGCACAGTAGCTAAAACATCTTTGTGTTTACTAGTTTCTAGTTTAGCAAAGATCCGACTTTTAGTCCATGTTGCCTTGCGCCAAAATCATTGTTTTTCGCTGTTTCCGCCTCCCCGTAAGCACCGGGGTGAGCAACGTGGACTTACAGTGGTATCAGAGCCTAGCTAAACATAAACTAGTAAGTTAGCAAAGTGTTTAGAATATCGATCGGAAAAAAAAAGTCGCAAAACACGGCCGGAAAAACCAAGTTTCTGTCGAAATTTTATACTGCTCTAAAAATTTTTTAACATACATGAAAATTCAACTCAGGGTTTTTTAAAACCGCAGAAGAAAACCGGTCCACTGATCCGATCAAACCGCCGCGGTTCCGCGGCAATAGCATGCTATTGCAGTGGTTCCGCGGCCGATTTGACTCGGTCGTGGACCGGGTTTCTTGCAGTGTTTTTATTTGGCAATTTTGGGATTTTTAGGACATGTTTTTTCTACCCAGATTTTCCAGAAAGCAAATTGACTTTTGGGGTGGTTAAAAATCCGTATTTTGATCGATATTCCGTACTCTTTGGCTAATGAATATTATCTGTGATGTGATATATGTATTGAACGTCCGCTAATCGCTATACGTCGATTAGTGGGGGTTATACATATCTGTGATCTGTAATGTTGATGGTTTGTGTATATGAACTCGGTGGATTGTCGCGGATGAATAGCCAGGAATGGGTGTGAGATGAGAGTTTCTTTTTCTTTCATTCATTGTAAAATTTGTAAATTGATGTAATATTATTTATTTGTCCGCACAACCGGGTCGGGGTTGTAGCCGTCATTGTATAATTTCTTTTTACTGTTTTTGCACCTAGGATAGACCCAAGGTGGGGTGCACAAACTACCGGGTATCTCGATGTGCCGAGTGGCCTACTCACGGTGTTGAGGGAGGTTGCTTCACTTCGGGTACTTGGCGGGTAGTTTGCCGCACCCGTAGAGGTCTAGGGTGGGGTTTGGCTATTCATCGCGACCGTGTAATCCGTTTTTCGTTGCAGGCTAGAACGAATCGCGGATTCCTAGTATATCCAAAATGTTCATCTGTGATCTGTAATGTCTATCATTGCTATATATCTATATATGATATCTATTTAGGCGTTGCTTATGTTTTTCAGCCGCGCTAGCCCAGCCCCCGCTCTGTCGTTAGTTAAGTAACCTAACGGGTGATGACGGGGCCCCGTGGCGAATGCGAATGGCATAAGCGTACGTCATATTTTGGTTGTTTTCTGCAATGGTAGGATTAAATGATGGGACGCATTAAAAGAACTAATGCAAGAAAATAAACCAAGTAAAAGTCGATTGGAACACTTTCAAAACCACTCGGTTCTTTTCAAAAACCAGCTTTTTATACGCGGAGCTTGAACCACTCCTTTTAAAAGCTATCTCGTTCCATCGATTATATCAAGTTCACTACGTTCACGGTTTCGCCAAAACCATTCGTAGCCCTCCGTCATTTCGTATGGATATTCAATAGTATTCAAGCTATGTTTGTTGACCTTCGTCAAGGCATAGTGATTGGTAGCTGTTGGGTGTTCATATGTAGCATAGATAGATGCGTTGGTTTGGGACAGTCGTATTACCTTGTTGACCTTCGTCAAGGGTATGTGCGGGTGGGTTCAAATTAACCTGGATAATGACGGGTAGAACTTGACATGTGACTTATGATTTGTTGACCTTCGCCAAGGTCATAAGAGCATGGGGAAAAAATCCACATCGGGAGTTTCAAAAGTACTGAAACTTGCTAGCGCTGCATACCATTTGGAGTGTGATGATTCTGGTAGGATTCCTTCGGTTTTATCACGCGATGATATTTGTATCCCGATCCTACTGTGAGTATAAGCTACTCCTCGGGAAATCTCTCACTTAACGATCAATGTTATAAACCTAGTAGGTGTCTAGAAAGGTGTTAGCGGGGCTACGCCCACAGGGAAAAGAGGTTACTTAATTAAGGAACTTCGCAAAAGCGTTGGAAAACCTCCCTCGAAGTACCGACACTGGCCTGGCTGAACGGTTAAGCAAGTATTGTACGGTGAGATAGATCCTGACTAGTTCTTCCTTTATGGTTTGAGGAGGGATTCGAGAGACAGTGGGAGCCATCCTGTTTAGATAAATTAAAAACCAATCTAAACTTGCAAGAGCATCATGCTAAGTGTTTTCTTCTCTCTCTCTTAATTGCAGCGACCCAGTGACCGCACCTAGGTTACATCTAGATAATAAAATGACTGAATCTGACTGTTATGACTGGCAAAGGTCTGTCCAGATGTCCATTGCCCATGACAAGCTGGGACACCTCTTGACTGATCCAACCCCTGCCGTCTCAGGTCCAGTTTCCCCTGTCACGGATATTGATATCCGTAGGACATCGGAAGAAGACTGTGCGAAAGCCAAGTGCCTCGTGTTAGCCTCAGTTGATGGTTTATACCAGAGGCAGCACGAGAAGATGGACTCGGCTTCTATCTTCCTCTATAACAAAGTTTTATATGGAGAGCAATCTCGTATCGCAAGATATGAGACCTCGAACGAATTGCTTCCAGCGAGGTTGGCTATCAGGTCATCTGTAGGAGGCAACGTCCTTACAGAGACCAGCTCTTTTGAGCTCCAGGACCTGAAGACCACGTTGAAGAACGGGTCAGATGCTGACTTAGTTCAACAGTCTCTACCTACTTGTTAGTAATATGTATGCCCTAGAGGCCATTACTGTACATACGATGTATATTGTAGTGGATGCTAGGACATATATAGGGAGGACTTTCTTGCTCGACATGATAGTATGCTATCTGGTTGTACTTTATCTTAACATGTACTCTGATTGTCTCTATATTACATGTTGATAAAGCCCTTAGGATATGTACTCGACTACTGGAACTATGATGAGATCATACTAGTGGGGGCCACGGTAGTCGACGAGTACATCCTATAACTGTTCCTAGTCGAGGGTGTATCGAAACAGGGCATCGATGCACCAGAGTAGACTAGCGTATACGCATCTTGACCTATATGATGGGCGATGGATGATCCCATATCCATCGGTGTTTGACATCAAGGATGGTGTACGGGTGCTCAGTGGAGACTGGGTACACTGGACGGACTCGCCGAGAACTCCCAGATGGTATTATACCATACGTCAGATGGCAGTTTTCCGGTGACACTGGTACAGAGTAGTCTGTTGACCCGAGATCGTCATAGAGTCTTGTGTGGTTCCCACTGTGCTTTGATTTCCATCATACCATGTCCAAGAGGGCGTGCAAAAAGGTGGCTTTTGGGTACAGTCCCGAATCACATGGAGGCAATAAGCGATAGGAGGGGATTCGTCTCTCCCGGTATAGGGAGTTGATGTTGTGCTGTGTTCGATTGGCTATAACCGGAAATCCCTGGCCAGGGTTGCTGAGATTTACTGGTAAGTGTTATCAGTAGTTTCTCGAACTGTTATAGACCTCATATCGACACGACTTATCGAGCTACTGGGGTCCGACGTTTACCACCCCTAGGCGAGATATGCGACATATCAGACGACGAGACCGGACTGTACGGGAGTGTTACTGTTTGGATTCACAGGAGAAGTTACAGGCTTGCTTGTTGATCTTCTGAGCGCTCAATACCTGGTTAGCTGTTACGTTTAGCTGACCGCTTGCAGCTTGTGGGTGTTTGATATGATCATCACCTACTGCCGGCGTATTGACGATTCTTTAGAGTCCTACACAGAGGTTTCTTGACTCAGGCAAAACGGAGTAGGGGCACATATGTGATATGTGCGGGACCGAGGATAATACGATATGTGATACCGTATTATGTTCTCGCGATATTTGATATCAGCCGGGTTATCGGATCAAGTGTTGATTCGATGAATCGGTACGGATAAATATTAGTCGGTTATATGCGATATAGCCGGATTGTCGGATCAAGTGTTGATTCGATAATTTAATGTATAATAATATATATGATATATTAAAAGACATTAACTAATATTTGCTCACTAAAAGATTCTTTTTCTCACTCGGGTAATACATTGATATATATGCGATATATGTTAATTGTATTATTTTATTTTGTTACGATAAATATTGTATATGTGATATATAATATTGTAACATGATATGATAAATAATGCAAATTATTTAGTAAAGATTAATCATGATTAGGGTTTGGATTAGGGTTAAACTTTCTAGATGTTTTTAGAAGGTTTCCTTTTTGTTTTGTGAAAGATATTTGTGTGTGACTCATTCTTAACTCAACCCAAACCCTAACCCTTGGTCAATTCTCTACAATGGTTAAGTGAACCATGGTTGCATAATTCTATCATATCTCCTTTTCCTATTCATCACAAAGAGATAATTCATTATTCATCATCTTCTTCCTTCTTCTTCTTTGCTTGAAAATGGTTTCTTGCTTTGATTTTGTGATGGATAAATGTGAGAAAAATATAAATAATGAGAGCAAAAATCCTACTTCATCATCCTCATCTTCCCTTGCCATTTAGATGAGGGTGTTCACATCATTTCATGAGTGTTAGCTTGTGTTAAAGAAATTTCGAGGAAGATCATCTTAGTATCGAAGATCGGAAGCAAAGGTTGCGTCTTTCTCTTCGTGGAACCTCTTGAGAGCCCGGAACCCGATGATCGCAGCGAAGGGACCACAACACGGAGCATATGAAGTGAAGGACCGGATCTACAAAGGTTGTAATCCCTCTCACTTAGTGTTAAAATGTTTAGCATGCTTATTTTCGCCTAATCTCTAGTTTAAAGTTCCGTATTCGGGTTGTTCGGCACGGCTAAATTTTAAATCGGGCATGGTTGATGCCTCGTAGACCCTTGTGCGCGTGCCTAGCAACCCTACAGTGGTATCAGAGCCAAGCTAGAGCTTTAGGCGAAGTCTAGACGAAGTTTAAAGTCCGACCGAACCCGGAACCCCGACTCCAAAATGCTCTCTGGAAATTTTCTGAAAATTTGGATTTTTGTCAATTAAAAGTTTCTAAAAAATTCAGCAGGGTCTAATTAGAATTACTGTGAAATTCGAGGGGGTAATTCGTCAAAAGTGCGGCGGAACCGCGGCAGAAGCCTGGCTTCTGCGGCGGTTCCGCGGCCACTTGATGACGTCACCCCTCCTATTTTGCACAGTAATTCCTATTACACAGTGCTGAGTTCTCTGGAATGTTTTAATTTTTATTCGACGGTTGAGTTTTCTGGAGTTGTTTTGGGGATTCGATGTTTTGATCGGAGTATTAGATTTTGTCTATGTAGTTTTCCGGATAACTTTTAGAAACTGTTAAAAAGTTCGAACGGATATCAATAACTCACTTTTTCTCCTGTCGGAAAATTTTTCCAAAAGTTGGATTTTTCCTCGTGTTTAAGAATGTTCTAAGTCGTGCAAGTAACTCGATGGACCCTCTAGAAGACAACAAACGTTAACTCGATTATGTGACCGTCTTGAACTACTCTTTGAACCTTAGGGTTTGGGGCAGTACGGCGTGCCACATGTGAGGCGTTGGCTTGACCCTTCTACGGCTGGACCATTGGTACTGTGGCATGTAATGGATGTTTTTAAACTGTTTTCAAGTGTTGAAATATATTGGGGAAATCTTGGGTGCTTGATGATTCGATCGGAAAGTTTAACTTTTTCTATTTATCTGGAATGTGATACAATACTTGGAATCCACTGGTAGTTATGAGATAACTGATTTGAATATTATAAACATAGCAGTTTAGTCTCAGATGATCGGTTGCCACGGAATTTTGATGCGATCAAAAGTCCGTCGCAATCACGCAGCGTACGCGGATACTCGCCGGGTAATTAAGTTTGCGACGAGCATTCGATCAGGACATCGGGAATCTTGTTGAATTGGCCGACTTGATATTGAAAAGAGTTTTCGATAATGAGACTAAAATGCGGGGTTTATAATTGTTAGGCATGTGATGTCTAAGGAATTCATTTGGTTAGGCATGCGATGTCTAAGGAGGTTGCGGATTCCAACTGTTGTAGTTTTACACTTTCTTTTCTGTGACCGTAAGCGTAGTATGTGGTGTATCGCCGGCTTCGTTGCTATACATCAACGACAATCGGGATACGCATACTTGCTTACGTTGATGATATGAGTTATTATGTGTTCCTGTGATATGTTGTATTGGATCGTCGCGTTTGAATAGCCGGGGGTTTTATGTGAGATGAGATTTTTTCTTTTTCATTCATGTAAAATTCATTTGTATGTAATATTCTTTTATTAGGGCACTTCCAGGTAGCGGAAGATGTCACCGTTGTATATTATTTACTTTTCCGCATTAGGTAGACCCAAGGAGGGGAGCACAAGTAACCGGGTTCTAGGGTCCAGTGGGAGACCATCTCGAGGAGTCGAGACCGGGTCTCTTAACCCTAGAATTGGCAGTGTTACTTGCCGCTCTCGTAGGGGTCTAGGGATGTGGGTTTGGCTATTCATCACGACCGTGGAATCCGTGTTTTATACTGGCTCGTATTGAAAACACGGACGTCCTAGTATATCCAATATTTCATATATGTTCTTCTGCTGCAATGTTCTGTGATGAGATCATATTACTGCCTGTGACGAATGTTTATATTATATATATGAGATATATGTTATATTGCAGATTTCGTTTCAAAAGAGATGCTTATGAAGCATAATTAAAATGGGACTTCATTAATGAGATTAATGAATTAAAAGAAACCTAAGATGTTGTAGAAACTTGTTTAAATTAAAAAACTGATAGCTCTAATTGTTGCTTTGCATAGCGGTGTTCCTTGTAGAACATCCAGCACCTTATTCGATAAGGAAAGGACCGAGATCCCTTCACCGGGAGTGACTCCTTTAGCAATAATTGGCAGATGCTACAACCCTCGGTTTGTCTTTTGATTGCTTCTATAGTTTCTGCTTTGCACAACGGTATATATGATATATCCTGCACCTTATTCGATGAGGAAAGGGCCGACGATCCCTTCACCGGGAGTGACCCCTTTAGCAAAACTAGAAAAGCCTCAAAAGCATTCCATTTAAAATCACTCGATTCTACAACGATATCAAGTTCATTACGCAAAGGGTTTTCTGAAAAACCCGTCGTAGCCCTCCGTCATTTCAGATAAGGACTGTTTAGTATTCGTGCTGCGTTTGTTGGCCTTTGTCAAGGCGTAGTGTGCGGTAGCTGAATAGTACTTATCTGCTTATGCATATGATGCAGATTGGATTAGGGTAGTCGTGCGACCTTGTTGGCCTTTGTCAAGGGCCGTACGGGTGGCTTTAATACAATCAAGAAATGACGGGTTGAACTTGACTAGCAGCCTATGGTTTGTTGGCCTTTGTCAAGGTCATAGGACGCTTGGGGCGAAATATTATTGGGAATTTCAAGTGTTGAAATTTGCAATAGGATTGCATACCTTCTATGAGATAGTTGGATCCCGATACCCGCTGCGAGTAAGAGTTACTCCTGGGAGAGTTTTACACATTACAATTAGCCGATCAAGTAGGTGTCTAGAAAGGTGTTAACGGGGTTACGCCTCTGGGAAAACGAGGTTTACTTTAATTAGGTTCGTGCGAAAGCACGGGGGACCTCCCTCAAAGTACCGACACTGGCCTGGCTGAAAGATTGGCGAACTTGTAGCGTGTAATTAATCCCGGCTAGTCTTTCCTTTTAGGGTTTGAAGGAAGATTTGACTAAAACAGTGGGAGACATCCTGATTAGATATATTATATAACCAATCTAATCTTGCAAGAGCATACGCTAAGTGTTTTCTTCTCTCTCTCTCCAGATAGCGACTATATCACGCCTTAATCAAGATAATAAAACGGATATATTGAACGAACCCGCTTGTTATACTGAGCTGGGGAACGTTGGTCCCGCTCCAACTTATAATTGTTATAAGACAGAGCAGGAAATTGGGGAATACCAGATTTCCCGTGCCGCCCAAACGAAGAAAGTGCATGTTTATGCATCTCCTTCGGGTGCGTTCATTACAAAGAATTATTTCTTTGTATCCTCTACGTCCTGGGTATTAGATACCGGATCAGGATCCCGTATATGTAATTTGTTACATGGGCTACAGATAGGTAGAGAACTGAGAACGGGTGAAAAGTTTCATGAGACAGAAAACGGTGCAAGTGTTGCAGCCAAGTCTGTTGGTCACTATCACCCTGTATTACCAGAATACATTGATTCTGAACAAATGTTATTAGATACCGAACCTGTATACAAAATCATATCAGTCTCTTTATTAGTAAAGAAAGGATATAATTTTGTATTGTTGGATAATGTTTTGAACATTTCCTATATCAAGAGTTGATCGGTTCAGGCACGTTATCTAAAAGCATTGACGTTCTAAATCAAACTACAGTTCTAAGTATACGGAACACACATAAGAGGAAGAGTTCAGAAATGAACGAATCCTTCTTGAGGTATTGTAGACTAGGTCATATCAATGCGACCCGACTAGCTAAGTTACATATAGATGCATATTTAAATTAGTTTGAATTTACATCTTGTGAAACTTGCCGGTCATGTCACAAAGATAAGATGACCACAGCTCTGTTTATTGGAAACAGAGAAAGAGTTAGTGAACTTTTGGGATTGATACATGCTGATGTATGAAAGTCCCCTGTCTACACATGCCAAGATCGGTTCTTTATACTTCATTACATTCTCTGATAATCTCTCAAGATTCAGACATATGTTCCTGTTGAAACACAAGTCCAAACCTTTTGAGATATTCACAGAATATAAGTTAGAAGTAGAGAACCAAAATACGGGTATAAGTATTATGTCCTTTGATGAGATCAAGGAGGAGAATACTTGAGCACGGAATTCCTGGACTATTCTAAAGGAGAATGAGATTCTCTCTCAGCATTACTCCTCCGTATACACCATAGCACGATGGTATATCGGGGCGGAGCAAACTCACCCTATGTGATATGGTGTGCTCTATGATGAGTACTACTGAGTTTCCTATTTCCTTTTGGGAGTTATGCACTTGTGAAGCTGCATACCTATTGAATGTGGATTCAATAGTTACCAACAAACCTCAGCCTCTCCGCCGATCTAGTAGGGTTCCTCACCCACCTGAGAGATACTTCGGTTTCTCTATGACAGAGAGAGCGAGGATTGCATCATGAGATGATGACCCAACTATTTTCGAGCTAGCCATCAGGAGTGGGACTCTGTAAGAATGGCTGGATGCTTATCGATCTGAGATGGAATCCTTATACACCGACAAAGTATGGACTTTGGTTGCTTTATCTGAAGGGTTAAATCCCCATCAGGAGCGAGTATATCTTGAGAAGATTACTTGGTGTACATGGAAAAGTTGAGACTTTCAAAGCTATGCTTAAGTCCATCCAGATCCTACTTGCCACGGCTACATACCATGACTACAATATCTGGTGGTTGGGTGTCATGACTGCTTTTCTAAATGATGTTTTAGAAAAGAGCGTCTATAAGTACACAGCCAGAGGGCTTCGTAGACAGTGGGAGCAGCGGAAACGTGTGCAAGATGTTTTATATGATAAAACAAGCATCGCGGAGTTGGAACATCTGTTTTGATATGATAGTCAAAGAGTTTGACTTCATCAAAATGGTAGATGAACCTTGTATATACGAAAAGGTAGTAGAGAGTATGGTGGTGATCCTCGTAGAGTACATGGATGACATACTCTTTATAGGGAAGGAGTTTCCTATGCTACGATCGGTCAATCTCCGCTTATCACAAGGATTCTCCATATAGGATCAAAGCGATACCTCCTAAATCCGGGGTTTTGGATCTATGAGATAGATCTAATTAGATGTTAGGATACTCACTAGTTGTAGTGAGAAGGTATCAATCGATCCTGGGGAGAATCACTGGAAAGGTTCCAGGGTGATAAGGACGACTGAATGTCAGTCGCAGGCATTGTCTTTACCCTCAGTGGAGGGACGGTATGTTGGAAGAGTTCCAAGCTAGATACCATAACATACTAGATGATTAAAGGCAAGATACATCGTTACCAAGGATGCTACCAAAAGAGGCAATCTGGATATTTATAAGTTCATAAGATGAACTTCGTTCCTACCATTGTGTGACAATGGAGTTGTGGCTTTAGCCAAGGAACTGCCGTCCCATCAGAAATCCAGATATAATTCTTAGGCAGTATCACCTGATCATGGAGATGGTTGATCTCCAGGGAGATCGAGGTTAGGAGAGTAGACACAGAGGAAAACAGCGCGGATCCACTGACAAAGGCCTTTTTCCCAGTAGAGACTTTTATGGGATGGTTGAGTATGAGATACTTCAACCGCAGCTAATTGTTGGGTATGCGATACCATAACAGATGGCCCTAGTGCAAGTGGGAGATTGTTAGTAATATGTATGCCCTAGAGGCCATTACTGTACATACGATGTATATTGTAGTGGATGCTAGGACATATATAGGGAGGACTTTCTTGCTCGACATGATAGTATGCTATCTGGTTGTACTTTATCTTAACATGTACTCTGATTGTCTCTATATTACATGTTGATAAAGCCCTTAGGATATGTACTCGACTACTGGGACTATGATGAGATCATACTGGTGGGGGCCACGGTAGTCGACGAGTACATCCTATAACTGTTCCTAGTCGAGGGTGTATCGAGACAGGGCATCGATGCACCAGAGTAGACTAGCGTATACGCATCTTGACCCATATGATGGGCGATGGATGATCCCATATCCATCGGTGTTTGACATCAAGGATGGTGTACGGGTGCTCAGTGGAGACTGGGTACACTGGACGGACTCGCCGAGAACTCCCAGAAGGTATTATACCATACGTCAGATGGCAGTTCTCCGGTGACACTGGTACAAAGTAGTATGTTGACCTGAGATCGTCATAGAGTCTTGTGTGGTTTCCACTGTGCTTTGATTTCCATCATACCACGTCCAAGAGGGCGTGCAAAAAGGTGGCTTTTGGGTACAGTCCCGAATCACATGGAGGCAATGAGCGATAGGAGGGGATTCGTCTCTCCCGGTATAGGGAGTTGATGTTGTGCTGTGTTCGATTGGCTGTAACCGGAAATCCCTGGCCAGGGTTGCTGAGATTTACTGGTAAGTGTTATCAGTAGTTTCTCGAACTGTTATAGACCTCATATCGACACGACTTATCGAGCTACTGGGGTCTGACGTTTACCACCCCTAGGCGAGATATGCGACATATCAGACGACGAGACCGGACTGTACGGGAGTGTTACTGTTTGGATTCACAGGAGAAGTTACAGGCTTGCTTGTTGATCTTCTGAGCGCTCAATACCTGGGTAGCTGTTACGTTTAGCTGACCGCTTGCAGCTTGTGGGTGTTTGATATGATCATCACCTACTGCCGGCGTATTGACAATTCTTTAGAGTCCTACACAGAGGTTTCTTGACTCAGGCAAAACGGAGTAGGGGCACATATGTGATATGTGCGGGACCGAGGATAATGCGATATGTGATACCGTATTATGTTCTCGCGATATTTGATATCAGCCGGGTCATCGGATCAAGTGTTGATTCGATGAATCGGTACGGATAAATATTAGTCGGTTATATGCGATATAGCCGGATTGTCGGATCAAGTGTTGATTCGATAATTTAATGTATAATAATATATATGATATATTAAAAGACATTAACTAATATTTGCTCACTAAAAGATTCTTTTTCTCACTCGGGTAATACATTGATATATATGCGATATATGTTAATTGTATTATTTTATTTTGTTACGATAAATATTGTATATGTGATATATAATATTGTAACATGATATGATAAATAATGCAACTTATTTAGTAAAGATTAATCATGATTAGGGTTTGGATTAGGGTTAAACTTTCTAGATGTTTCTAGAAGGTTTCCTTTTTGTTTTGTGAAAGATATTTGTGTGTGACTCATTCTTAACTCAACCCAAACCCTAACCCTTGGTCAATTCTCTACAATGGTTAAGTGAACCATGGTTGCATAATTCTATCATATCTCCTTTTCCTATTCATCACAAAGAGATAATTCATTATTCATCATCTTCTTCCTTCTTCTTCTTTGCTTGAAAATGGTTTCTTGCTTTGATTTTGTGATGGATAAATGTGAGAAAAATATAAATAAAGAGAGAAAAAATCCTACTTCATCATCCTCATCTTCCCTTGCCATTTAGATGAGGGTGTTCACATCATTTCATGAGTGTTAGCTTGTGTTAAAGAAACTTCGAGGTAGATCATCTTAGTATCGAAGATCGGAAGCAAAGGTTGCGTCTTTCTCTTCGTGGAACCTCTTGAGAGCCCGGAACCCGATGATCGCAGCGAAGGGACCACAACACGGAGCATATGAAGTGAAGGACCGGATCTACAAAGGTTGTAATCCCTCTCACTTAGTGTTAAAATGTTTAGCATGCTTATTTTCGCCTAATCTCTAGTTTAAAGTTCCGTATTCGGGTTGTTCGGCACGGCTAAATTTTAAATCGGGCATGGTTGATGCCTCGTAGACCCTTGTGCGCGTGCCTAGCAACCCTACACTACTACCCTGAAGGAAACCAGGGAAGTAGAAAGAAAGAGAAGGGCAGAAGTTTCGGGAATGGATGCAGTAAAAGAGGGATGTTCCTATTGTTACGGGAATGAACATGGACAGAAGGATTGCAGGGCTTGCAAAGCCAGTAGCCAGAATTCGAAGCATGTTGTGGTTTCGGATTCGGGTGTGTTTGTAATAGAGAACTGTATGTCAGTTAACCCTACTTCCTGGGTATTGGATACCGGATCAGGATCTCATATCTGTAATTCGTTACAGGCTCTGAGAAACCGTAGGGTTATCAGGAAAGGTGATATGACTCTCAGGGTTGCTAACGGAATGAGCATGTATGCTGAATCCGTAGCGGAATATCATCTAGGACTGACAACTGGGCAGATATTGATTCTGCGTAACTGTTTTTATGTACCAGGTGCGACTTGTAATATCATATCTGTATCCTTGATTTCTAAGGAAGGATATGATTTTACTTTTGTAAGCGATGTAGTAAACATCCACCTAAATCAAGTCATGATTGGGTCAGGTACATTACAAAACGGAATATATGTATTGAATCAAGCTCAGATCTTCAGTGTCCAGAACACACTTAAAAGAAAGTCTCCGGAAACAAATCAGGCTTTCTTATGGCATTGTAGACTGGGTCATATTAATGAGACACGGTTAACAAAGTTACATAAAGAGGGATACTTGAATCCGTTTGAGTATCAGTCTTATGCCACTTGTGAATCTTGTCTCATGGGAAAGATGACAAAGACTCCGTTCACTGGACACGGAGAAAGAGCAAGCGAGCTCTTGGGACTCATACACAGTGATGTGTGTGGTCCAATGTCTACACATACGCGAAGTGGTTATTCATACTTCATTACTTTCACAGATGATTTCTCTAGGTATGGGCATGTCTTCTTGATGAAGCACAAATCCGAGACCTTTGAGAAATTTCAGGAATACAAGAATGAAGTTGAAAAACAAACAAGCAAAAGTATCAAGACACTAAGATCTGATCGAGGTGGTGAATACTTGAGTGCTGAGTTTCTGGGCTACTTAAAAGAGAATGGAATTCTCTCTCAGCTTACTCCTCCATACACACCACAACACAACGATGTATCGAAAAGGCGGAATCGAACCCTATTGGATATGGTTCGTTCCATGATGAGTAAGGCTGAGTTACCGCGATCCTTCTGGGGTTATGCGCTAGAAACAGCAGCATATCTCTTGAACAAGGCTCCAACCAAGACTGTGCCTACCACCCCATATCAGATGTGGAGTGGGAAGAAACCCTGTCTTAAGTACCTTAAGACATGGAGATGTCCAGCTTTTGTAAAAAAGCAGCATGCGGACAAGCTCAAGGCACGCTCAGTACCGTGTAAGTTTGTGGGATACCCAAAGAACTCCAGGGGGTATCTTTTCTATTCCGCAGAGGAACAAAAGGTTTTTGTTTCTCAGCATGCCCACTTCTTGGAAACTGAATTTTTAGAAAATCAGATAAGTGGGAGCGCAATTGAACTGGAAGAAATTCCAGAACCGCAAGCTGTTACTGAAACCTTGGTAGAACCAGAAGGTTCAGGAGAACCGGACATTCCAGCGCCACTCCGCAGGAGTAGTAGGTAGTCTCATCCGCCCGAGAGATACTACGGTTTTCTCATAGACGGGGATAGAGAGGATTGCACCATGGATTATGGTGAGCCTACTAGCTTCCAACAAGCCATCCAGAGCGGCGACTCGGTAAAATGGCTGGATGCAATGCGGGCCGAGATGGAGTCCATGTACACCAACAAAGTTTGGACTTTGGACTTTGCTCCAGAAGGGGTAAAACCCGCAGGCTGCAAATGGATCTTCAGAAAGAAGATTGGTGTAGATGGGCAGGTTGAGACCTATAAAGCTAGACTTGTTGCAAAGGGTTTTCGTCAAAGACCTGGTTTGGTCTATGATGAGACCTTTTCTCCAGTGGCTATGCTGAAATCCATTCGGATCCTTCTTGCCATTGCTGCCTTCCACGATTATGAAATCTGGCAGATGGACGTAAAGACGGCTTTCCTAAATGGAAATTTGGAAGAGTGCGTCTATATGGATCAGCCGGAGGGATTCATTCAGAGTGGGAGCAGCGGTAGAGTGTGCAAGTTGCTCAAGTCCATTTATGGACTTAAGCAGGCATCGCGGAGTTGGAACATCTGCTTTGATGATACTGTCAAAGAATTCGACTTTATCAAAAACCCAGATGAACCATGCATTTACAGTAAGATTGTAGGGAGAACTGTAGTATTCCTCGTCTTGTACGTGGATGACATTCTCCTAATAGGAAATGATATTCCTATGCTACAGTCAGTCAAAGGATTCTTATCGCAAAGGTTCTCCATGAAGGACCTGGGCGATGCCAACTACATTCTGGGGATCCAGATCTATCGTGATAGATCTAAGAGGATGTTGGGACTCTCACAGTCAAGGTACATCGACACCATACTGAAAAGATTCAGTATGGAAGATTCCAAGCTCGGTAATTTACCGGCTTGTCACGGGATCACCCTCTCCAAAGAGATGTCTCCCAAGACTGATTTAGAAAGGGATCGCATGTCTATTATACCCTACGCTTCTGCGGTAGGCTCTATAATGTATGCGATGTTGTGTACCAGACCAGATGTAGCATACGCATTAAGCGTTGTAAGCCGGTATCAGTCGAACCCAGGGAAGAAACACTGGATAGCGGTAAAGAACATTCTCAAGTACCTGAGAAGGACTAAGGAGATGTTCTTGGTGTATGGCGGAAAAGACCTCTAGCTCGAGGCCTTTGCTGACTCCAGCTTCCAGAGTGACAAGGATGACTCCAAGTCCATGTCGGGTTATGTCTTTACCCTCAATGGAGGGGCGGTTTGCTGGAAGAGTTCCAAGCAGGAGACCGTTGCAGACTCAACTATGGAAGCGGAGTACATAGCTTCTTGCGATGCCACAAAGGAAGCTGTCTGGATGAAGAAGTTCCTTACGGAGCTTCAGGTGGTTCCTACCATTGTTGATCCAATACCGCTGTATTGCGACAACAACGGCGCTATAGCTTTAGCGAAAGAACCCAGGTCCCATTAGAAGTCCAGGCACATTTTGAGGCGGTACCACCTGATCAGGGAGATCGTAGATCGCCGGGAGATCGAGGTGAAGAGAGTAAATACGGAGAACAACACTGCAGATCCACTCACGAAGGCCCTACCCCAGACTTAGTTCGAGCGGCTGATCGAGATGATAGGTCTTCGATACGCTAGTACATGGCCTTAGTGCAAGTGGGAGATTGTTAGTGTATATGCCCTAGAGGCCATTACTGTATCATACTAGCTTGTATATTACTTGATGGAAGCTTGGGATATTCACAGTTGTATAGACAATCTTGCTCAAAATGGTAGTATGCTATTTGGTTTGTCTCTACTTCAATGTGTGCATGTGTTTCTTTTAGCATATCGCTTATATACATATTAGTAGAGCCCTTAGGATCTTTGCTTGATTACCAGCGTTGTGATGGCGCTCACACTCGTGGGGGCTGGGTAATCCATAAGCACATCCTTATACAGGTCCCTAGTCGTTGGACTATCGAGACGGGGCATCGATACTCCGGAGTAGACTAGCGTATGCGCTTCTCATCCCAGCGGGGGAGACGGTCTGTCCCACAGCCGTCAGTACGTCGTACTTGAGATAGTATGCGGGTGCTCGTTAGGTTACGAGTACACTGGACAGGACTCGTCGGGAACTGTTGGTTGGTATTATACCTATCGTCAGTTATCAGTTCCCAGGTGACATGAGTACAGCTTAGTCCGCTGACTTGACACTGTCACTTCGCCTCGAGTGTGTTCCCACTGTACTTAGATTACTACCCTACCACGGCTCAAAGGAGTCGTGCAAACAGGTAGTCGTTGGGTGCAGTCCCGAAGCACTTGGAGGCAGTGACAGTTAGACAGGATTCGTCTCTCCCGGTATTGGGGGTTGACATCGCGCTGTGTCTAGGAGAGCCATTACACAAGTAGTCCCTGGCCAGGGCAAGCGAGATATACTGGTAGGTTTCCAGTGTTATCTCAGGGTGTTCTGGGCTACACTCCAACACGACTTGTACCGCTATTAGGGGACTGACGTTCACCGCCCCCCTAGGCCCGCCATGCGATGTATCAGACGAACATACCGGACTGTACGGAGATTGTCACATACAGGCTCAGTAGGAGTTCGGATGGGTTTACCTCGTCGGCCTTCTTATCGACATCTACCTGGGGACCGTTACGTACAGCTAGTGCCGCTTACGGTCTGTGGTTAAACCCACTGCCAGCGTAGTGTCGAGTCTTTAGAGTCCCACACAGAGAGTTTCCCTGCACTGAGCGAAACGTGTAGAGGCCGTATGGTTTTACGGCAGGGCTTCGATCACTTACGTGCACTTGTGTGTGTATGCTGTTCGGGCAGGCAATACTAGTGGGCTTTGGATTAAGCCAGATCCTAGTATTGCACAGATGGATTTGATTTCTCTTCTGTGCATTCGCATTCTACGGAATGCGGATGCGGGTGTGTATGCACAGTTTTAAGGAGCGATGAAGGATGAGGTGCCCCATTAGGGTTTTGGCAGTTGGTTCGGCCAAAACCGTAATGTGGCACACTCCTTAAGGTTTTGACAATTCGTTTGGTCAAAACCGTTATGAGCCGGAGACATTGTTTACTAATCCTTTTAGTGATAGATTAGTGATGGCTAATTGCATTGACCATTTGACCACTTAAATCTCTCTTGACTTTGTTGACCCGTTGACCGTGTTGACCATTGACCTTCAAGAGAGATCCACACTCTTCTTTCAATTTCTTTTTATTTCTTGTGTTATGATAATGGTCAATTCAATGTGCCCTCAACTCTTTCATGATAGGATTAGTAATGATGATTATTGTGTATTATTGCAACCATGGTTCATTTCATTTGGGCTTAATCTTTTCATTATTCTCTTCTCATTCTCTCTCTTGAAATGAGAAGAAAAGAAAAGCTCCATGGTTGCTAACATTTCTCCTTCTTCTTCCTCCTCTTGATCTTATCTTTTGATCTCATGTGTTGAGAGAAAAAGACCCCACAAATACAATTACATCCATACATCTCCTCTACACATTCTAGGGCTTCTTGACTAGCAATCACTTTGCCCTAGTTGCCTTGGCTTGAGGCGGAGCTTAGTGTACAACTCTCAGATGGATCGTTTTCGACTCAAGAAGGCCGCGGAGGTGCCCAAGGTTCGGATCGACGCTTGGAGCTTGGATGGACGAGTGGGACAGCGGGATGAAGACCCGAAAGACCGGTTCCGTGAGGTATACTTTCTACAGCACAGTAGCTAAAAGCTCTTAGTGTTTACTAGTTTCTAGTTTAGCAAAGATCCGAATTTTAGTCCATTTTGCCTTGCGCCAAAATCATTGTTTTTCTCCGTTTCCGCCTCCCCGTAAGCACCGGGATGAGCAACGTGGACTTACAGTTCTACCATATTCCCACTAATTTCTTTTACAAGAAATCCCTTAATCCAGAAGGTGTCGAGTCAAGAACAAAACACTTTTGAACTTGAAAATGGTAAAATCTATCCCTCGCGAAATCTTGGGATAACCCACAGACTGTTATTTCCGAAACGTACCTCGAGTTTATCCGGATTATGGGTTTAAAGACGAACCGAATAACCCCATATCTTAATAATTTTAAGATGAACACTATTCTATATCACATATAGAAAATAGGCACTTGTTTAAGTGGAACCAGTATCAATTGATATGCATTTATTTCTAATGCATCCCCAAAATTGAAGAAGGCAACTCAATATTACTCATCTTGGAGCGCACCCGCGGATAAGCAATCTGAAAGAGAATCACATTCTCACTACGGAATACCTAGTACCAACCCCATGTCCGTATGGATATCGAACGACTTACATCAATATGTACAAGTCCCTAAAGTTCACTAACTCGTTTTCCGTATGTTGTTAATTGAAAACATTCTTTTGGTCAAAAGAAACCAAAAGTTTGCTGTTTAGGCAAAACTTGATGATTTTCCTCAATAGCAACAATTGCTCCGAAAACCGATATTGAGGAAAAAATCATTCATTCTCAATTCTTTGCTCTTTCTCAGTATCTGTAACGCCCTATAGATGTGAGATTCTAATCCGGTATCTTTATACCCAGAAGTTAGAGTTTATTAAGAAATAGTTTCTCAAGACCCAGACGCACGGGAAATTCGAAACACAAAAAATGTTGCAGTGGGTTTAGTCGGGTATTCTGAGTATTGCATTATAGTTTATATGAGATCAGAAAGATTGCATTACAGTAATCCATTTACATTATGGAAAAACAACTTCGAAATCGATTGAAATATGACTTTAAAAGAAATGAAAATTTGATCCGGCAACTGACTCGCTAGAAATGTCATGTTGTTTCTAAAGGCTGTCTTCTCTCGGCTTTATTTTGGTCCAGCCTACTGAGAATTGTTAATAATTAATAAAGAAATAAAATATTATAATAAATGCTAATATAAGATATAGATGAGATTTTTTGAGTGGAGCTTTTCCCTGCTTGTTCTTGGTGAAACAAAGGTATCTGAGAAAATTCTACATGCAATTAATACACAAGAAAAATATAGATTCGCTTTCAAGTGTAAAAAAGAAACGTGGAGAGGCAGACCGTTGGAGATCTGGGCCGGGTGGGCCCGACCGAACCCGGTTTAGGCGCCGGGCCGTCCACGTCAGATCTACATTGTTACGAATTGGTTTGGGGCCCGCCGCCGTTACCGTCTCAAATGGACGGCCGTGATCGGGACGTCGCTGTCTGACAGCGACGCAGGGCCCACCACCTGATCGGATCCCCTACTCCTCCTCCTCCTTGCCCTTTTGCTATCAATCCTCTCATTTTTTTATTCATTTTGTATTTCTTTGTTTATTTTATTTTAATTATTATTTTTTGTGGAAATAGACGTACGCGATGGAATGGGGGCTAAAGGGGACTCCGAGTGGGACCCAACGAGATGGAAGCAATCCTCAATTTATGTGAGCGATTTTGTTTCCCAAAAATTTTCAAATTTGAAGGGGCATAAGGAATAGAGGACTGCTATTACTCTATTAGTATTGTATTTACCGAATATCTCACTCACGTAACATGACTTTTCAATAATTTTTACACCTATATAGGGGACCTAGAGATGCATTGCTCTAGCGTAATCAAACCGAACATCCGCCTTCAAAGGAAATTTCATTGGCCGATAAAAGCGCTAACTTTACAAGTAATTCAACAATCAACATGGTGCGTACATGGTGCATGTTGATATGAAAGTATAAGAAGTTTTCACGCCAAATTTTTAATGGTTTCCTTATTCATTTACGTGGCGCCCTAAAAATGAGAAATGTTCAATTACAAAAAAAACAAAAAAAATCGGTTAATTTGATAAATAATTGATGACATCTGATACAGCATGAAATATCCCGTATGGGCCTATATATCAAGAGAACGATTCAACGTGATGATTTATCTAAGGCCCATAAATGGACAACGAGCCTATGGATTTAAAAATACCCGCGTCTAGATGACAAAGATCCACTCACGTCTAGTTGCGGGACCCAAGATAACCGAATGGATCCTTCCCGATCGTATCACAACCGTAAGGAACAAGACCGAACCAGACGCCCTTTGAGAGGTCCACTTGTACCATTAATGTATGTATAAGGAAAAACCTTATATAAACCCTTTTACTTGAAGCTGAAGCTGAAGGTATTCACTCCTGGGTTTTAGAGTGGAAAAAAGAGTGAATATCTTTAGTTACATCAAAAGGTGGCTGAATTAAGCACCGAAGGAGGACCCCGAAGGAAATCTACGGAAGTTTTTTGTTTTGCAGGTTAATAATTCAGACTTGTACCTTTGCCGCAGCAATCCTATTACAAATTCATTGGCGCGCTCAAGATACAGAAGATCTTATTGCATCAACAACCAAAAAACATGCAAGTCAAGGGTTTTTTTTCCCCAATAGGTGTCGGGTCTGGACTTGGAACCGATCCAAACCTATTGATAAAATCGAGTTCTCGTATAAATATGTTTGGACCCCGATTCGAGTCGACCAAGACTTGTTTAATGCCTTTATAAATAGGTTGTGTCCGCTTTTCTTCGATTGAGACCCATTTTGGCTCGACCCACTTATCTTTTATTCAAGCAAGCAATTTATTAGTCATCTTATTAGTCATTAGTCGTTGATTTATATCAGTCCCAATTTTGAGAAATAATATTATCAATGGTTCTAATTTATTTTCTACTAATTTCTTGCAGGTGTGATACACATGTATAATTGATATAACTGCAAACTCAAACTTAAGAGACACATAAATAGTTAGATAATTGCAGTAAGAGATGGTTTTATTTGATTTTAAATACCCAAGCGCACAAAATGTTTCATTGGCTTAAAATTCTTCTACAAAATCAAAACAAATTCAGAAACAAATAAATTTTTTTTAAAGAATTGGAAAAAGAACATACATCTAGATTTAAATAAAAGCATTAAGAATATATGTGATAACCATCTTTTATCATACCATTATATTTCTCTGACAAAAGTACTCTGAAAATTTTTTGAAGTGGGAACAAAGTAATATCATTGTTCTCTACCTATTCTTCTTTTGGCATCCTTTTCTCATCTTTTCTTCTTTTACATTTTGTGTTTAGTTCAAAACAATATTTGTTATTTTATTGGAGGGAGTTTTACCATAAGGTTGTTTTTATTAGAAAATTATTTATTAGGATAAATAGCAGAGAATACCCTTCATAGTTATCCTGAAAGCAGGAAATACCATTTACTTTTTGAAACCAACATTTTGGCTCCTTCAACTTCAATTGATTCCGAAAACACCTTTTATTTAAATATTAAATTAAAATATTTATATGAAGGGTCTTATTTATATACCCCAAGAATTTATGATAATTTGATGTACCTCCTTTATTCTTCGATAGTACTTATACCCTCTAAATTCTTTAAAATTTTTTAGATATCCCTGACAACATTAAATGATAGTTAATTTTGACAAAAATCATTTAACAAACGTAAATATCCTCGCGGTCTCTTCTTATTTCTCACATGCTCTCAAATAACAAGAAAAAAAGATTGTTTGATCGAGTTGGGTTTTCTTTATAAGATTTGATTGATTTATGCTTTTAAATTCCCAAACGTAAATCGTTTTAATTTTAATAAAATCATATTTAATACGTGTCCAGTAGGAATCGAACCTGGTTGCTCTGATACCATGTGAAATGTCGCTGCAACTGTACCAAAACTCCAAAATTATAATGAGGGTTGAGAGAATATATTTTATATTCTAATATGCCCCCGTAGAATACCATGTTAAACTCGGTTTGGACCAACAACACATGGATACACACATGGATGCGCATGGGCTTTTAATATGGTGGGACTTCATCCAAAAGACTCAAGACTTATGAAGGTTTATCACATCTTATAGCTTAAACTCATATGCATCCCACATTTTTCTCGATGTAGGACTATGCTAACTATATTCTCAACACTCTTTCACGTGCGACGACGTGGACAAAAAGGACTTCGCGTTCGAAAGCTCAAATCTCATATGCGCGTGGACAAACAAACACCTGAGCTCTGATACCATGCGCAATGTCCCTGCCGCTGTACCAAAACTCTGAAATTATGATGAGCGTTGAGCGAATATATTTTATATTCTAACACGCCCCTACAGAGGAAGGCCTTTTGGGCCGAAACCTGTGTCTATTTGGAACGATGTTTTTAATTTGATAAAACCGTATTTAATATACGTTCGGTGGGAATCGAATCTGGATTACTCTTATACCATGTGAAATGTCTCTACTACTGTACCAAAACTCCGAAGTGATAATGATGGTTGAGAAAATATATTTTATATTCTGATACACCCCCGCAGGTCGAAGGCCCTTTGGGCAGAAATCTGAGATTTTGCATGACGGTATTTTTAATATTAATAAAACCGCATTTAATACACGCCTAGTGGGAATCGAACATGGGTTTCTCTAATACCATGTGAAATATTAATGCCGCTGCACCAAAACTCCGAAATTATGATGATGGTTGAGAGAATATATTTTATATTCTAACAGTAAGATTCGATTGATTTGGATTATTTTAGGTTAAGAATTGCATAATGTTAAGTTACTTTTGGGTTAGAATTTACTAAAACTTGGATTATTTTATATTAGGATTTTTTGGTTTGGGAGTAAATAACTAAAAAGTCGAGATGATAAGAAAAAAAGAATTTATGAGAACAAAAAAGATGATATGAGAATTAGAATGAATTAGACGAAAATATGAGAAGAAAGAAGATGAAGGTGGAGTTTTGTTCGGTTATAATGAAGATGATAGAGAAGAAGAAGATGATGATGATAAAAGGGTAACGTTGATATTAAATAAATAAATTAAAATGAAAAAATAGACTTAAAGTCATATAGCCAGTTTAGGGGTGTTTTAAAAAAATAAAGAATTTTGAGAGTGTGAACAATATCGAAAAATAATGGGAGGTATATATGAAAGAGAGAGAAATAAATATTTTAAATTAAATATTTATAAAGGGTTTTTTGGGGATCAATTAAAGTTGATGAGGGCAGACTGCTGGTTTTAAGAAGTTAGAGGTATTTCCAGCCATTTAGCATACTTATTATGTTAAATTAGTTTTATTTTTGTTACTGTCATATTAAATCAGTTTTATATTATGTTATGCGCTTTCGGTTTATCATTCACTCTTTTCTTCTTCATTTTTACCTCATGGTTTATGTTTTCAATTTATACCCTAAAGATGCCATGGCATTTAATTAATGTCCGTAAGAACAAAATTTTTTTTATATTGGAACACTCGAGAGTTGAAGCTATAATAGTTGAGAGGAGATTTTTAAATTTCACTCATAAGTTTCTAAATAAAAACTAGATAAAGTGGTTCTTTTAAATCGATCCGACTTAGCTATTGATGGATGCAGATGGTTCAGGTCCATTCCATATTTATCCCGACCCGTTAGATAAATGGTCTGGGTCTATAAAAATTAAACGGAACCAACGAGTTTATCTCAAATTGTTAAATTGTAGCCGTTTTTCGTTGTGGGTGTCGAACCCGCACTCGTTCTTTTAGGAAGGAAAAATTGATATGAGAAAATTCATGAGATTGTCGGATCTTCTTTAATTAACCATGGGTTAGTACCGACCTTCTCCATTCATCTCTTGCTTACGTGTCACCAAGGCATTCCACGTGTCAGATCCTTTAAAGCTAGCTGACGCCACTACAACCCTCGTCTCCCCCTTCTCTAAAATTCACGGCCTCACTCACACATCACCAGCCTCTTCCCCGCTCTCTCTCTCTCTCTCAGAAAATCAAATAGCCATCACCATGATCGGCGCCTACCCGTTCGGATCGGATCCCTCATCCTCATCCGCCCCCGACATCGACAACCTCCTCGCCGGCGCTGGGTACCGCGTGCGCTCCTCCGACCTCCGCCACGTGGCGCTGGGCCTGGAGCTCCTCGACTCGGCGACGGCGGAGCCCACGGTCCCCGATGGGGTTCACTACAACCCCTCCGACCTCACCGCCTGGGTCGACTCCATGCTCTCCGGGTTCTCCTCCCCCCCAAATCATCCCAGCCTTGGCCGTCCCCTCCCTCCTCCTCTGCCTCCTGCCGACACGTGGACGGGCCAGATCTGCCCACCTCAGCAGCAGCAGCAGAAGCAGCACACGGCCCCCATGGTGAACAGCAGCAGCCTCGACGACGAGGAGAACTCGAGCATCCACCTGGTCCACCTCCTCATGTCCACCGCGGACGCAGTCCAGCGAGGCGAGGCCCCACTGGCCGCCTCCCTCATCGACGACATGCGCCGCATCCTGACACGCGTCACCACCGCCTTCGGCATAGGCAAGGTCGCCGGCTACTTCATCGACGCCCTCAGCCTCCGCCTCATCAACCAGTCCTCTTTGGTGATCAACTCCTTCGATCTCGAGGTCCTCTACCACAATTTCTACGAGTCCGCCCCTTACCTGAAGTTCGCCCACTTCACCGCCAACCAGGCCATCCTCGAGGCCTTCGACGGCCACGACCGCGTCCACGTCGTCGACTTCAACCTCATGCAAGGCCTCCAGTGGCCCGCCCTAATCCAGGCCCTAGCCCTCCGTCCCGGTGGCCCCCCCTCCTTCCGACTCACCGGCATCGGCCTCCCCTCCCCCGACGGCCGCGACTCCCTCCGCGAGGTCGGCCTCCGCCTCGCCGAGCTTGCCCGCTCCGTGCACGTGCGCTTCGCCTTCCGCGGCGTCGCGGCCAACCGGCTGGACGACGTCAAGCCTTGGATGCTGCAGGTGGCTGCCGGGGAGGCCGTCGCCGTGAACTCGGTGACGCAGCTGCACAAGCTGCTCGGCGAGGCCGAGGAGGGCCCTGCGGAGCCGGTTGAGCCTGTCTTGAGCTGGATCGCCGGCCTGAAGCCCAAGATTGTGACGCTGATCGAGCAGGAGGCGGACCACAACAAGCCGGCCTTCCTGGACCGGTTCACCGAGGCCCTGTTCTACTACTCGACCGTCTTCGACTCGCTCGAGATGGGCCGGGCCCACCACAACCAGCACCAGCAGTCGGCGCAATTGGCGGAGATCTACCTGCAGCGAGAGATATGCAACATCGTATGCTGCGAAGGCCTGAACCGGGTCGAGAGGCACGAGCCGCTGGCGAAATGGCGGGTCCGGATGAGCCGGGCGGGTCTAACACCGGTTCATTTGGGTTCGAACGCGTTCAAGCAGGCGAGGATGCTGCTTACATTGTTCTCCGGGGAAGGGTACGGGGTCGACGAGGTGGACGGGTGCTTGATGCTCGGTTGGCATAGCCGGCCGCTGATGTCAGCTTCAGCATGGCGGGCCGGGGACGACGATGACATCATGGAGGACGGATTTGTTGCTGAGAATGGTAGAGATGCCACGGCGGTTAATATACAGTAATAAGGACGACCGTGCTGGTAGCAGTAGCGGCAGCAAGATGTTGGCACAACATTGTATAGGGAGCTTGTAAATTAATGAAGCCTCATCGATTTAATATAAGATCAGTTTATTAAATTTGGGGATGATTTGTTTTGCCTATTTTTCTCATTGGGTTCAGACTATGAAGATGCACTTGACCATAAATGAAGGTTACAGCTGAAATTATACATAGTACAATCAAACAGTTTCTTTAAACATGAAACACATGGAAATAAAACTGAAACAATTTTCCCCTTTTTTCTAATGAAATTATTATTAGTGAATAGAATTTCTAAGATTGTAAGAACCAAAATAGGCTAAATTTAGAGTGTGGGATAATCTCAAATGCCAATGGCTTGTGAGTTCAGTCTGCGGTTTCATGCGCACACCCAAATAGCAGAGCGAGCAGTAGTCCACACTGGTTGATTTTAATTTCACCAAAAACAACGAGCCTCATCCAATTCATTGAATAAAATATAATAAAATAAAATAAAATACTCCGTATATATAGCAACATAAAAGTGGCGCAGAAACCTGTAACTTTCAGGGTGGGACCCAAAGCGTTGGCACATTTTCAGATTTAGATTCTTCTCATGCTTTGCTGCTCGCTCCCTACCGGCTACAAACGCATATCCCCATTCAACAGATGCACGTGCTTCACGTGATGTTGTCACTGATTTTTTAAAACCGTGATATCGAACCGGGCTCATGTATGGTTTTACGGTCCGAGGATGCTCTTTCCCCGTCGAGCCAAGCCAGCTTTCGCTAATAGATCGAATGCCCCATGTCTCTATAAATGAAATAAGAGAAATTTTCGGGTCAGCTGATATAGGAATGAAAACTCTTCTAAGATGGTTAAAATTCAACAATCTTTTGATTGTTCTTACAGTGGCCGGCATCATTCATCTTGATCAACATGCTCTAACATATAAACATGTAAAAATCAGGTGATATCAACATTTTTTGCACTTGTATTGGTCGGTCACAAATTTAACAAACTTTCAATGATACTATAACATCTTCCATAGCCAAAATCAACAGGAAATCAAAATCACATAAAATTGACCTACATATGGTTTAGGCTATGAAAATCAAGATGGTCGATACCACTAATTAAACGATGTGAGATTAATGTTTAACCAAGCTAGCAGAGAAACTCTCCTATGTTCGTTGATATATTTTTCATAAATAAAGTCTAAAGGCACGGCTCGTTTCTCTAAGAAGCCGAACTCGAATCGGAAGTAAATTGTTTGGCACTAGATCAAACTTGGTATTGACATGATAAAGGATAATTAAAGCCAATAAAAAGTATGTTTACTTGCTCTACCATTTCGTACTTGAGTTTCAAAATCAAATACAACCAAAATAAATGAGACGGATGGAACACAAACCAGTCCAGGCCAAACCATGGACGATATCGAAGAGAGCTTGAGCTAGACCGAAATTAACCAAGCTGCACAGCACTTGAGTAAACTGAACCGGGTTCATGACCATTGCTTGCATTCGGCCGTTGGGCTTTGGGTCCCATTTCTTTTTAATAAAAAGGAGATCTATTATCTAGTTTGGGGAATGGGTATACCCCAAGAGTATCACGTGCCACAGTTTCCGAGCCTAGTTTAGGTTACAGCTGGAAGGTCACATGTGGACGCTGGGACCACGGAATCTCACGTGCGGTGTCCCCCTCTTCTCACGTGTGATGTTCACGTGTCTTATGTTAGTCGAGAGCTACACAAAAATGTGAGAGATTTGGGTTTATATAGGCTTCAGGAATCAATTGAAATTTCACGCTCATGCTCCGGTATATTTCAAATTATTTTTTTTGAAACCTACGCCCAAGGTAGATGGAACTTGTGACCCTCTCGTCTTGGAGAGTAAATTGATACCAACTGAGCTAAGCCTAGTTGATGCTCTTGTGTCATTAGTTGAAGTGAGAATTGATACATCACGTTACAAAACATCTATCTGGAGATAAACAACGAAAGAAAAGTATTTGAATCGAAATACTTTTCATATCTGAACTAAATAACCCATGAGCTATCCGATTAAGCCGCGTAGATGAATGATCGAAAACCAAGGTTTTAAATATCGGATATCAGAATCATATATCAGATGGGCATTGCCAATATCGGATAGCAGTATGATACGATATATTGCCGATACAAGTTATATAGTGGATGTTTGTCACGACCCGAAAGTACGGAACATGACCGGCACTTAAACTACGAACGTCTCGAGGCGTACGTAATCTAAGTAAACCGAAAACCCAGAAATCCAAACCAATAAAAGTAGTAGAGTGAAGGAAAACCAATTTAAAATCAAGTAGTTTTAATAGCATAAGCCAAGTTATACGGTTTTAAAAACATCAAGTATTTCCTGAAAATTTCGGCAGAGTCTCCTTTGTAAAAACTGTCTCCCAAACGGGATACAACATGAATAGTATACAAAATCAATAAAAAGGCATCCCCAAGCGGGAGCTAGCTCTTCGTCAATCGACGGTCACAACCACACAAGCAATATAATATACAACGCTAAGGGCGGGGATCAAAACTCAAAAGGAACTCAAAACAACAAGAAAACCATAGAAATACAACGCGCGACTCTAAGGTCGAAAGAATAACATCACTGGTCTCTATCTCAAAAATAACACATGTTTGGTTGATGGAACTTCTAGATATAACAGAATAATAATATACAAGATATATAATGGGGGGTACGATACAAGTAAATCCACCTACTAGCAAATCACCCGAAAGAAACTATGCCCGTAAGCCGTAAAGAAACCTGTCGGCAAACCTGCAAGAAACTGAGGCACAACGGGGGAGAGTTGCCAACTCGTGAATAGAAAAACATCTACGGAAAGAAATCGCATAAATAACGCAACCTAGGTCAATGATCATAATATAACCTCAATTATATATATAACATGCAACCTATAACAAGGCTAGGGTAAATATCTAACCCGAGTGTAATCTCATGTGCCAGTGTCAGTGCCTCAGGTAGCAATATATCATATGAATGCATGAAAACAGAATACATGCAAGTGAAGAACTGTTTGCATAATTTAGTGAGATTTCCTTTGTATATTTTAAAATGAGGTATCATAATGAAATCAGCATAAAAGAGTGCCTAGCATCGGCACAAAACGTAATCCCAATATCTCGATATCTCTGTATCACAGTCTCTGTACCTCAATATCTCGAAATCTCAATATCTCAATCATAATATCTAGGGCGCCGTTGTAAGTGCACGGCGGCGCCCCGGCCGTCAATCCGACGGCCAAGTGCGGAAGCGGTGATAAACTTTAATTTTACTTGAACTGGCAAACCGCCGCGCACTAATACCGGATCGAACCACTAACTAGTCCTAGCTATCAACAAGAAAGGGAAGAGAGATATACCGACAGATCCGAGTCCTCCGGTCTTCTCGTCGTCGTCCTAATCTCCTGCGGAATGTCCCGTCTCCTCCTCGTCGCCGGAAGTGCACCACATCGCCTACTTCTTTTACGGGCTCCCACCTCAATGCCGAGGCAACTCGGGCACGAAGCTGGCTAGTCGACGTGCCCAAGATTTGCTGTAGAATATCTAGTGAGCAAGTCTCATTTTGGGGTTTGTGGAATTGCCTTTTGTGGAGGAATTGAAGTGAACCGTTTTTGGAGAGGGAGTTGTAGCGATTTCTCCAAGCTCAAGATACAAAAATCCCACACCATGAAATGAACCCCCATCCATTCTCAAGGAATGGCCCCCCCCCTTTGGTGTGATTGGAGAGAGAAAGAGTAAGGTCAAGGGGGTGTGTGGAATGCAATGATGCAAGCAAGTGATGATGAAAGAATCCAATGATCACAACCATAACCCACACTCCAAAACAAGTAATCAACAACCATGATTGCTACAAAAAGTCAAGCAATCATGAAGCATGGAAGGTCAAGGGATGGGCTCCATCATGAAACCATCATGATAAAACAAAAATGCAAAAACCCCCTCCACAACCACTTATTTGCAACAATGCAAATAAGCCCTCCTCCACCAATCTTCGGCCAATGAACGGAACAATGGAAATCGGCCGAAACGGAAAGTAAACTGGCAACTCCAGAAAACTGGTCCCGTAATAAATTACAGGAAAACCCCGATAGTGTGCATACACACCCGCATCTGTATTTCGACCGAAATACAAATGCAATGAGACAATATCTCCACTGTACTATACTAGGATCCGGCTTAAACCAAAGCCGGCCAGTATTATCCGTTCGATCCTGATCCGTGCAATACCGCACGTATCTGATCGAACCCTGCCATATAACCATACGGCCTAAAGTACAAACTGTCAGATCCTGATCCGTGCAATACCGCACGTATCTGATCGGACCTTGCCATATCTCCATACGGCCTCTACAACCTTTTGCCCGAAAGCTGAGTAACAGAATGTGGGGGACTCTAAAGACTCGTCAACACCTTGGTTGTGGATTTAACCACTAGCACGTCAGAGGTATAAGCCAATATGTAACGGGCTACCAGGTATTGACTAAAAGGGACGTCTGTGAGCGAACTCAGCCTGACAACCCTACTGAGCCTGACAGTGACAATATCCGTACAGTCCGGTCCGTTCGTCTATGAGTATCGCATGGCGGGCCTAGGGGGTTGGTAAAAGTCAGACCCCCAAAAGCGGTACAAGTCGTGTCGGAGTGTAGCCCAGAACACCCTGAGATACTACTAGAATGCCTACCAGTAAATCTCCTTACCTTGGCCAAGGACTTCGTGTAATGGCTCTCCTAGACACAGCACGACCTCACCCCCAATACCGGGAGAGACGAACCCCTGAAGATACGCTCACTGCCTCTATGTGGCTCGGGACTGTACCCAACTAAAACCTGTTTGCACGACTCCTTTGAGCCGTGGTAGGGTAGTAATCAAAGTACAGTGGGAACTCACACGAGACAAATGACGATCCCCAGGTCGATGAACTAACCTGCACACATGTCACCAGGGAACTGCCATCTGACGTCTGGTATATGACCAACTAGCATGTTCCCGGCGAGTCCTGTCCGGTGTACTCATAACCCAATGAGCACCTGTATACACCTTAGGTGATCCAACTGACACCAGTGGCTTGTGAGACCGGCCACCGCCCCTCGTCGGGGTCTCGACTGTATACACTAGTCTACTCTGGAGTATCGATGCCCTGTCTCGAAACTCACACGACTAGGGACCATTTAAGGATATGCTTATAGACCCCAAGCTCCCACTTATATGATCACCCTCATACTGTTGGTGGTCAAGCAAGAATCCTAGGGGCTCTATCAACGTGTAATAGCGACTTGTCAGGTCACCTAAAGCAGTACACGATGATAAAGGTAAACCAGATAGCATACTATCATCTCGAGTAAGACTTTCCTACCGGGATAGGTCCTCCATCAATCATTGCAATCACGTACCTGTGACCTAATAATTGACTCTGAGGGCACTATCTCCAACAATCTCCCACTTGCACTCAAGGCCAATTATTGCGATGTCGCATACTCACAGCCCGTGTGATACCGAACACCCAACTCCTCTACTAGTCAGTCTCACAAAGCTCGTTTGCGAAACTATTGCGTTCGAGGAACAGCCTCAGTGAGTGGATCCGCTTTGTTGTTTCTTTCTATGTCTCTCTCTGTCTCAAGTTCGCGGAGAAACCCATCTCCCGAAATGAGCAATACCTGTCTTAGAATGTGTCTGGATGTCTGATGGGACATAGCTCATAAATGAACTCCAAATCCAAACTTCTTAGACTGTATCGTCAACTGAACTTAATCAGTATCCTGTGCCATGCCACCCTCAGTATTGCCTTGGACCACCTGTCCAAAATACTGCCCCTCATCAGAAGGAAAAATATAATTCTGACAACCTTCTTGTCGTCCATGTCACCTTGGAAGTCTGGAATGATAACTGTTTTCCGAATAAAGCTGTCGTTATCATATCCCTAGAACATCCACTTATGTTCTAAAACTGCTTCCGACTGTTTCTCCAGGATTGGATTAATGTCAACTTATTGCATCTAGTGCAAGAACAATATCTGGTGTGGTACTTGGCATCTCATGATTGACTCAATTGCCTGAGCAAGTGATCTGCCAATCATGCACGTCCCTCTCCCCTTTAGTCTGTAAGACACCTTTGGAGAGGGTGACTCCATCTTCTGCAGGTACACTACCGTGCATGGAGTCGTCCATCCTAAATACTTTTAGAATGCTGTCAAATACCCTGATTAGGAAACCACCCAAATCTAGATCTAAAGCCATAGATCTAGTAACCAATATGTCTGATACAAAATCCATTTCCTTTGTGGAGAAAACACTGTGTGACGACCAAAGTATAACCGATTGTAGTATAGGAGTTTCTTTTCCTATTCTGTGTATGTCATCCAAATGCCATGACATCACACCCTACTACCTTCTCAACAGATCTATCTCCTATTCTGATGAAGTCAAACCCATGACTGTCACGTCAGAAATGGATGATCTATCTCCGCTACATCTGCTTTGGTCTATAAATAGACATAAGCAACCTGTCCACCAATGCTTCCGTTGCTCCCACTGACTACGACAACCCTCTGGCAGAGTCATATAGACGTACACTTCTAAAACCAGTTTAGAACGACGCTATACTCATCCTCCTGCCGGGTCTCACAGTCTGGAACAACAGCAATGGCAAACCTGGGTAAACAAGGACTTCCTTGTCACCGTCCTTGAGGCTACCGGAGTACCTCTCGGGTGCCTGATGTTACCCACCTTATCTGCGGAGTGGTCAAAGGAATGTCAATCCAGATTGAATCTTTAGGTTCCTTATCAAATCTTCAGTAATCGTTTGTGGTTCTGGAATCACTTCCAGTTCTACCATACTCCCACTACTGTTTTCTGAAAAAATCCATTTTTAATAAAACTGTGGCGAGTCTAGAACAATATTGCTATTGTTCATCCAGATGGTAGAAGTCAACCCTCGTCATAGCCTGGGTCAACCCACAAACAGCCATTACAGAAACGTGCCTTGAGTTGTCCAGTGTCTGGTTTTAATCATAAGCCGGACAACTCCCCGTACCTTAACAACGTTAAGATACGAACTGTTCTATATCCCATATAGGACCAGAGGCACTGATTTAACTGAACCAAATCCAAATCATGCAACTGTCTCCAGTGCATGTCAACTAAATGGAAGGAGGCCGATCAGCGTTACTCAACTTAGGAATGCTTCCAATTATGAGTAACCTGAAAGAGAAGCAAGTTCTCTTAGTCACTACTACCAACTGAATACCATACACAAGTATCTACATCTTCGATCTCTTTGAAGAATCCCGATACTTGTTACACCTGGTTCTCTACTCTATTCAAATACCTATAACTTCTCAAAATTCAGACCCTGTGTTTCCGCGAAACACCTGTCTAAAAACTAGAGAAGTCATAAGTAAACCGAATATAGTACGAGGACCAACCCCTCTGTCCGGATGGACACTGGACAACATACAATACTCTGTATAAGTCCCTTGAGTCTGATAACTCATTCACTGTGTGTCGTAGGTTGAAAACTGTACTTATGGTTAAGAAGAATTACACCGCTGTTTAATGCTCTTTACCTAACCATCCACTGATATAGGTAAACGTCATAGACATAATTTCAGAAAGATATATCTCACTCTATGAAAATAGACGTACAGATATATCAATTTGAAATTGGTGCATAAAAGCGGATATTCAAAACCAAATATTTGCCGTCCGGCAAACAACCCAGGTGACTTCCTCAAATATCACCGATTACAACGAATCCCGATATAATGAGGATGATCACCCAATTCCCAATAACTTACTCCCACTCATCATCTGTAAAACCATACAGATGTGAGAATCATACCTGGTAAATACATACCCTGGAGTAAGTATCTAATCGGGAAATCAGTTTTCTTTTAACAGTACACAGTGAAACTGAAATATTGAAATGTTTCGATGGGGTATCATGGTATTCCTAGTAATGCCTCTTCCAGATTCACGACTGTAACCGTATAATTCTTTGCCACCTCTCCAAATCTCTTCATATGTCTTTAGTCTTTACCTTCTGCACACCCCTTACGCCAAATGGTTTTCTTCCTTCCCTACCGTTCGGCACCAGCCTATGGTTTAGAAGAAGACTATCCAATAAGCATAATGGGTGTACTGTCCTAATCCTGGGAGCACTCGCAAAGCGAGAGAAGGTGAAGATAAAAGACACTTGAATAAATCTTATTCCTATTTCTTCTGAACCAGAATCCATCCCCGAACTGGAACAAGTTCCTTTCGAGTTCGTATATAACCATACGATGGAGTATCCAATAAACTGTGGATCTTCGTAGTGATACGGAGTGTCCTGGAGAAATACAAAGGTGATTTAGGATTGGCGAAGAGATACTTGGTTTGGTCGTGAATATCTGTTGCAATTTACTTTGCCCTCTTACTAATCCATTGCTTTGTCTTAACTTAATACCTTCTGCACACCATCGTTATGCTAATTGGTTTTCTTCATTCCCTGCCGGTCGGCACCTGCCTATGGTTTGGAAGAAGACTATCCAATTTGCGTAATAGGTGTACTATCTCCAAAACCAAGGAGTACTCGCAACCTGAGAGAAGGTAAAAGGAAAAGACAACTGAATAATCCTATCCGTTTCCTCCAGAACATGAAACCATCCTCGAATAAATTCTTTCGAGTTCGTATCTAACCATACGATGGTTTTGTCCAATGGAAGTGGACGTTCGTAGTAATACGGGGTGTCCTGGAGAAAAGGGTAAAAGTAGGAGTGGCAATGAGGTTTGCAACTCTGACAATCCAAAAGCCAGTGTTAAGAAGGTTCGGTCAACTTGGTCACTGAGTCATAGTCTTAGGGTCGGGTCAATGGTCGCTGCCAAAGAGAGAGAGAAAAGAAACACTCAGCGTGCACTCTAACCTAGATTAGAATGGTTACCAATTTATCTAATCTGGAAACCTCCCACTGTACCTCAAATTCTCCTCCAAACCTGAAAGAAGAATTAGTCGGGGTCACCCGAGGAGTAAACCAACTCATCAGTGGGAATCGGGATCCAACTATCATCGCATGATAACGTGACGGAATCCGATCACGGTATCACACTCCAGAAGGTATGCGCATATCTGGCAAGTTTCAGTTCTTTTGAAACTCCCGATGTGATTTCTGCCCCATGCTCTTATGACCTTGGCGAAGGTCAACAAATCATAAGTCACATGTCAAGTTCTACCCGTCATTATCCAGGTTAATTTGAATCCACCCGTACAAGCCCTTGACGGAGGTCAACAAGGCTATACGACTGTCCCAAACCAACGCATCTATCTATGCAGCAGAAAGGTAACAAGCAGCTACCATACACTATGCCTTGACGAAGGTCAACAAACATAGCATGAATACTACGTGCTAGCCGTCTGAAACGACGGAGGGCTACGAATGGTTTCTGGCGAAAACCTTTAACGTAAAGAACTTGATATCGTCGAAGGAACGGATAACTTTTTAAAATATAGTGACGAAAACCATTGCTAAAGAGGTCACTCCCGGTGAAGGGATCTCGGCTCTTTCCCCGTAGAATGGGGTGCAGGATATTCCAACTGAATACCACGGTGCAAAGCAAAAGTAATCGGCTATAGTGAAGTCATTGCCCTGACGCAAACTTTTGTCCAAGGGGTCACTCCCGGTGAAGGGATCTCGGCCCTTGCCTCGTCGACTGAGGAGCAGGATATTCCAACTGAATACCTCGGTGCAAAACAAAAGTGAATGTCCTTGCAATAACAGCTTTTGAAAAGTGTTCCAACAACATCAGATTAGGTTTGTTTTTAACTTGCATTGATCCGAATCAACGCAGTCCCATCAATTGATCACACCACAAAGAACGAAAATATACTGATGTACGTATATGCCATCCGCATTCGCCACTGGGTCCCGTCATTACCCGTTAGGTTAGCTAACTAACGACAGAGCGGGGACTGGACTAGCGCGGATGCAAAACATATACAACATCTACTAATATATATACCAATATATTATATTCGCTCAAGGCGTGAAAGAAATGCAACATCACAGAAAATGAACAGCATCACAGAAACAAACAGATATCTGGGATCCCCGGGTTTCACAGAGCCACTACTGAAACCCGACGTTCCCCTGGTCGTGTAGATAGCCTGTGCAATGAAATCCTAGACCCCTACGGGCGCGGCAAGTTACCCGCCAAAACCTGAAGTGAGGCAGCCCCCTTCAGCACCGTGAATGGACCACCCAGCACTTCACGGAATCCGGTAACTTGGGCACCCCTCCTGGGTCACCTGTACCCCCTACGAGTGCGGCGAATAGCCCGCCAATTCTAGAGTGAAGCCCCCTCCGTCTCAATGCTATGAGATGCGGGCTTGTTGCCCTCTAGAACCCGGCCATCCGTGCACCCCTCCGCGGGGTAATCCTAGGACAGAAAGTTAAATATACATACAACGGGTACATCGACCGCAACCAGGTCGTGCCCCAAAATAATAATACAAACAGGCAGTGACGGCAGTCCACATGTCGGACGCTCGCCCCGCAATATCAAATGTACATAATACAACCACAACTGTACTAGCATTGCATCCAGGCTATCCCCCACGACCGATCCGCAACATTACAGCAAAAACAGAACATCAACGTGAAAGTCACGTTCGCAAATCCGTCTAACCGGGCTATAGCAGTTAGACCGGATTTACCGATCAAGTGACATTCACGGTCGCAGATATAATGTAAATACTGTGAAATAATGTGTTTAAAATATCCGATCAATCAAACTTTAACAAGTGGGCCCCCAAGTACTACTGTAGCACATCAAGAAATTTTGGGCCCAATATTAATATTCCAAAACCCATATTTTAAGCCCATAAAGACACTGTAGAAATTTGGTGCAGGGATCTGCACAGTGCGCGGCGGAAACGCGGCCCAAAGGGGGTTTTGGCCGCGGTTCCGCGCCTCCACTGTCGACTGACCCTGTCGAATTTCTACAGTATCCTTGTAATCTCCAGTACAACAATTTTATACAACCTGAAAAATTTTTGGAGACTAAAAAATTTCAACAGAAAACTGTCGCTTTGAAAAACTCGGTTTTGGAACTTTTGATCGATCGGAAATGCAAACACATTACACATAGCTAGACTAAGTTAATGGCGAGGCTCTGATACCAGTGTAAGTGCACGGCGGCGCCCCGGCCGTTAATCCGACGGCCAAATGCGGAAGCGGTGATAAACTTTAATTTTACTTGAACTGGCAAACCGCCGCGCACTAATACCCGGATCGAACCACTAACTAGTCCTAGCTATCAACAAGAAAGGGAAGAGAGATATACCGACAGATCCGAGTCCTCCGGTCCTCTCGTCGTCGTCCCAATCTCCTGCGGAATGTCCCGTCTCCTCCTCGTCGCCGGAAGTACACCACATCGCCTACTTCTTTTACGGGCTCCCACCTCAATGCCGAGGCAACTCGGGCACGAAGCTGGCTAGTCGACGTGCCCAAGGTTTGCTGTAGAATATCTAGTGAGCAAGTCTCATTTTGGGGTTTGTGGAATTGCCTTTTGTGGAGGAATTGAAGTGAACCTTTTTTGGAGAGGGAGTTGTAGGGATTTCTCCAAGCTCAAGATACAAAAATCCCACACCATGAAATGAACCCCCATCCATTCTCAAGGAATGCCCCCCCCTTTGGTGTGATTGGAGAGAGAAAGAGTAAGGTCAAGGGGGTGGGTGGAATGCAATGATGCAAGCAAGTGATGATGAAAGAATCCAATGATCACAACCATAACCCACACTCCAAAACAAGTAATCAACAACCATGATTGCTACAAAAAGTCAAGCAATCATGAAGCATGGAAGGTCAAGGGATGGGCTCCATCATGAAACCATCATGATAAAACAAAAATGCAAAAACCCCCTCCACAACCACTTATTTGCAACAATGCAAATAAGCCCTCCTCCACCAATCTTCGGCCAATGAACGGAACAATGGAAATCGGCCGAAACGGAAAGTAAACTGGCAACTCCAGAAAACTGGTCCCGTAATAAATTACAGGAAAACCCCGATAGTGTGCATACACACCCGCATCTGTATTTCGACCGAAATACAAATGCAATGAGACAATATCTCCAGTGTACTATACTAGGATTGTTGGAGATAATGCCCTCAGAGTCAATTATTGGATCACAGGTACGTGATTGCAATGATTGATGGAGGACCTATCCCGGTAGGACAGTCTTACTCGAGATGATAGTATGCTATCTGGTTTACCTTTATCATCGTGTACTGTTTTAGGTGACCTGACACGTCGCTATTACATGTTGATAGAGCCCCTAGGATTCTATGCTTGACCACCAGCAGTATGAGGGCGATCATATACGTGGGAGCTGGTAGTCTATAAGCATATCCTTAAATGGTCCCTAGTCGTGTGAGTTTCGAGACAGGGCATCGATACTCCATAGTAAACTAGTGTATACAGTCGAGACCCCGACGAGGGGCGGTGGCCGGTCTCACAAGCCACTGGTGTCAGTTGGATCACCTAAGATGTATACAAGTGCTCATTGGGTTATGAGTACACCGGACAGGACTCGCCGGGAACATGCCAGTTGGTCATATACCAGACGTCAGATGGCAGTTCCCTGGTGACATGTGTGCAGGTTAGTTCATCGACCTGGGGATCGTCATTTGTCTCGTGTGAGTTCCCACTGTACTTTGATTACTACCCTACCACGGCTCAAAGGAGTCGTGCAAACAGGTTTTAGTTGGGTACAGTCCCGAGCCACATGGAGGCAGTGAGCGTATCTTCAGGGGTTCGTCTCTCCCGGTATTGGGGGTGAGGTCGTGCTGTGTCTAGGAGAGCCATTACACGAAGCCCTCGGCCGAGGCAAGGAGATTTACTGGTAGGTATTCCAGTAGTATCTCAGGGTGTTCTGGGCTACACTCCGACACGACTTGTACCGCTTTTGGGGGTCTGACTTTTACCAACCCCCTAGGCCCGCCATGCGATGCTCATAGACGAACGGACCGGACTGTACGGATATTGTCACTGACAGGCTCAGTAGGGTTGTCAGGATGAGTTCGGTCATCGACGCCCCTTTTAGTCAGTACCTGGTATCCCGTTACGTATTGGCTTATACCTCTGACGTGCTAGTGGTTAAATCCACAACCAAGGTGTTGACGAGTCTTTAGAGTCCCCCACATTCAGTTACTCAGCTTTCGGGCGAAAGGTTGTAGAGGCCGTATGGAGATATGGCAAGGTCCGATCAGATACGTGCGGTATTGCACGGATCAGGATCTGACAGTTTGTACTATAGGCCGTATGGTTATATGGCAGGGTTCGATCAGATACGTGCGGTATTGCACGGATCAGGATCGAACAGGCATTGCTAGCCGGTTTTGGTATAAGCCGGATTCTAGTATAGTACAGTGGAGATTTTGTCTCATTGCATTTTGTATTTCGGTCGAAATACAAATGCGGGTGTGTATGCACAGTATCGGGGTTTTCCTGTAATTTATTACGGGACCAGTTTTCTGGAGTTGCCAGTTTGCTTTTAGTTTCGGCCGATTTCCATTGTTCCGTTCATTGGCCGAAGATTGGTGGAGGAGGGCTTATTTGCATTGTTGCAAATAAGTATTTGTGGAGGGGTTCTTTGCTTATTCTTGTGTCATGATAGTTTTTCATTGACCTTGACTTCTTGACTTCTCCATCATGGCTTGACTTTCATATGACATGGTTTTCATTATGGTTGTGGTGGAGTGAGGTTCTCTTTTGGTAATCATTTCTTTGCATGATTTGGTTGTTGAGTGTTGGTGTTTCTTTGTGATCATTATTCCATATGATAACCATTCCTCTCTCTCTCTTGGATAAGGATGGCTCTCTCATTTTCTATCACACTACTCTCTCATTCTCATTCTCCTCCCTCACTTGTATTGGCCGGCCATGTATAGGAGGGGGCTGTCCAAAAATTGAAGTGGGGAAAATGTTGTTCATTTCATGCACCAAAATTCTCCAAGCTCCTCCATATACTTCTTGTATCATCCCTCTACCAAAGTGGCACCTCCAAGAACCCCAAATGAGACTTCTTCTCTAGATATTCTACAGCATATCTTGGGCACGTCGAGTAGCCGGCTTCGTGCCCGAGTTGCCTCGGCATTGTGGTGGGAGCCCGTAAACGATGTAGGCGATGTGGTGCACTTCCGGCGACGAGGAGGAGACGGGACATTCCGCAGGAGATCGGGACGACGACGAGAAGACCGGAGGACTCAGATCTGTCGGTATACTTCTCATCCCTATCTTGTAGTTAGCTTAGACTTGTTAATGGTTACGATCCGGATGTTTAGTGCGCGATGGTGCCGGTTTGCTAAGTCCGCAAAATTAAAGTTTTTCACCGCTTCCGCATTCCGGCGTCGGATTGACGGCCGGGGCGCCGCCGTGCACTTACAGTGGTATCAGAGCCTCCCCATTAACTTAGTCTAGCTTTGTGTAATGTGTTTTGCGGTTCCGATCGACCAAAATTCCAAAAACTCTTTTTTTACCTCACATCAGTTTTCTGTTGAAATATTTTGGTCTCTAAAAATTTTTCAGGTAGTCTCAGAATGATGTGCAGGAGATTCTAAGAACTCTGGGAAAATTCGACGCACTGTTCTCTTACTCCGAGCGCGGATCCGCGGCGCGACCCTTCTATTGGGCCGCTCTTCCGCCGCCGTATAGAGAGTTCAGTGGGCCAATTTTTCCCAGTGGGCTTCAGGATAGTATTTAGGGGTTTTGGAATATTAATTTTGGGCCCAGGTTTTCTGTGAGTGCTACAGTTTTGATTAGGGGCCCACTTGTTAATTTTTGGTCAATCGGAAAATTTTAAACACATTTTTCACAGTATTTACATTATATCTGCGACCGTGAATGTCACTTGATCGGTAAATCCGGTCTAACTGCTATAGCCCGGTTAGACGGATTTGCGAACGTGACTTTCACATTGATGTTCTATGTTTATGCTGTGATGCTGCGGATCGGTCGTGGGGGGATAGCCTGGATGCAATGCTAGTACAGTTGTGGTTGTATTATGTACATTTGATATTGCGGGGCGAGCGTCCGACATGTGGACTGCCGTCACTGCCTGATTGTATTATTATTTTTGGGGCACGGCCAGGTTGCGGTCGATGTACCCGGTGTATGTATATTTTACTTTCTGTACTAGGATTACCCCGCGGTGGGGTGCACGGATAGCCGGGTTATAGAGGGCAACAAGCCCGCATCTCATGGCATTGAGACGGAGGGGGCTTCACTCTAGGATTGGCAGGGCTATTCGCCGCACTCGTAGGGGGTACAGGTTGACCCAGGAGGGGTGCCCAAGTTGCCGGATTCCGTGAAGTGCTGGGTGGTCCATTCACGGTACTGAAGGGGGCTGCCTCGCTTCAGGTTTTGGCGGGTGACTTGCCGCGCCCGTAGGGGTCTAGGATTTCATTGCACAGGCTATCCACACGACCAGGGGAACGTCGGGTTTCAGTAGTGGCTCTGTGAAACCCGGGGATCCTAGATATCTGTATTGTTTCTGTGATGCTGTTCATTCTCTGTGATGTTGCATTTCTTTTCACGCCTTGAGCGAAATATAATATATTGGTATATATATTAGTAGATGTTGTATATGTTTTACATCCGCGCTAGTCCAGTCCCCGCTCTGTCGTTAGTTAGCTAACCTAACGGGTAATGACGGGACCCAGTGGCGAATGCGGATGGCATATACGTACATCAGTATATTTTCGTTCTTTTTGGTGTGATCAATTGATGGGACTGCATTGATTCGGATCAATGCAAGTTAAAAACAAACCTAATCTGATGTTGTTGGAACACTTTTCAAAAAGCTGTTATTGCAAGGACGTTCACTTTTGTTTTGCATCGTGATATTCAGTTGGAATATCCTGCTCCTCAGTCGACGAGGCAAGGGCCGAGATCCCTTCACCGGGAGTGACCCCTTGGACAAAAGTTTGCGTCGGGGCATTAACTTCACTATAGCCGATTACTTTTGCTTTGCATTGCGGTATTCATTTGGAATATCCTGCACCCCATTCTACGGGGAAGGAGCCGAGATCCCTTCACCGGGAGTGACCTCTTTAGCAAAGGTTTTCGTCACTATATTTTAAAAAGCTATCCGTTCCTTCGACGATATCAAGTTCTTTACGTTAAAGGTTTTCGCCAGAAACCATTCGTAGCCCTCCGTCGTTTCATATGGGTAGTCAATAGTATTCAAGCTGTGTTTGTTGGCCAAAGTCAAGGCACAGTGTTTGGTAGCTGTTGGTTATTCATATGCAGCATAGATAGATGCGTTGGTTTGGGACAGTCGTATAGCCTTGTTGGCCAAAGTCAAGGGCTTGTGTGGGTGGATTCGAATCAACCTGGAGAATGACGGGTAGAACTTGACATGTGACTTATGATTTGTTGGCCAAAGTCAAGGTCATAAGAGCATGGGGCAGAAATCCACATCGGGAGTTTCAAAAGAACTGAAACTTGCCAGATATGCGCATACCTTCTGGAGTGTGATACCGTGAGCGGATTCCGTCACGTTATCATGCGATGATAGTTGGATCCCGATTCCCACTGATGAGTTAGTTTACTCCTCGGGTGACCCCGACTAATTCTTCTTTCAGGTTTGGAGGAGAATTTGAGGTACAGTGGGAGGATTCCAGATTAGATAAATTGGTAACCATTCTGATCTAGGTTAGAGTGCACGCTGAGTGTTTCTTTTCTCTCTCTCTTTGGCAGCGACCATTGACCCGACCCTATGACTATGACTCAGTGACCAAGTTGACCGAACCTTCTTAACGCTGGCTTTTGGATTGTCAGAGTTGTAAACCTCATTGCCACTCCTACTTTTACCCTTTTCTCCAGGACACCCCGTATTACTACGAATGTCCACTTCCATTGGACAAAACCATCGTATGGTTAGATACGAACTCGAAGGGATTTATTCGAGGATGGTTTCCAGTTCTGGAGAAAACGGATAGGATTATTCAGTTGTCTTTTCTTTTCACCCTCTCTTAGGTTGCGAGTACTCCTTGGTTTAGGAGTAGTACACCTATTATGCAAATTGGATAGTCTTCTTCCAAACCTTAGGCTGGTGCCGACCGGTAGGGAATGAAGAAAACCAATTAGCTTAACGAAAGTGTACAGAAGGTATTAAGTTCAGACAAAGAAAGGGATTAGTAAGAGGGCAAAGTGAATTGCAACAGATATTCACGACCAAACCAAGTATTTCTTCGCCAATCCTAAAATCACCTTTGAATTTCTCCAAGACACTCCGTATCACTACGAAGATCCACAGTTTATTGGATACTCCATCGTATGGTTATATACGAACTCGAAAGGAACTTGTTCCAGTTCGGGGATAGATTCTGGTTCAGGAGAAATAGGAATAAGATTTATTCAGGTGTCTTTTATCTTCACCTTCTCTCGCATTGCGAGTGTTCCTAGGATTGGGACAGTACACCCATTATGCTTATTGGATAGTCTTCTTCCAAACCATAGGCTGGTGCCGAACGGTAGGGAAGGAAGAAACCATTTGGCCTAAACGGGTGTGCAGAAGGTAATGACTAAAGACACATGAAGGGATTTGGAGAGGTGGCAAAGAATTATGCGGTTACAGTCGTGAATCTGGAAGAGGCATTACTAGGAATACCAGGATACCCCATCGAAACATTTCAATGTTTCAGTCTCACTGTGTACTGTTAAAGGAAAGCTGATTTCCCGACTAGATACTTACTCCAGGGTATGTATTTACCAGGTATGATTCTCACATCTATATGGTTTTACAGATGATGAGTGGGAGTAAGTTATTGGGAATTAGGTGATTATCCTCATTATATCGGGATTCGTTGTAATCGGTGATATTTGAGGAAATCACCTGGGTTGTTTGCCGGTCGGCAAATATTTGGTTTTGAATATCCGCTTTTATGCACCAATTTCAAATTGATATATCTGTACGTCTATTTTCATAGAGTGAGATATACCTTTCTGAAATTATGTCTACGACATTTACCTATATCAGTGGATGGTTAGGTAAGGAGCATTAAACAGCGGTGTAATTCTTCTTAACCATAAGTACAGTTTTCAACCTACGACACACAGTGAATGAGTTATCAAACTCAAGGGACTTATACAGAGTATTGTATGTTGTCCAGGGTCCATCAGGACAGAGGGGTTGGTCCTCGTACTATATTCGGTTTACTTATGACTTCTCTAGTTTTTAGACAAGTGTTTCGCGGAAACACAGGGTCCGAACTTTGAGAAGTTATAGGTATTTGAATAGAGTAGAGAACCAGGTGTAGCAAGTATCGGGATTCTTCAAAGTGATCGAAGATGTAGATACTTGTCAATGGTATTCAGTTGATAGTGATGATAAAGAGATCTTGCTTCTCTTTCAGGTTACTCATAATTGGAAGCATTCCTAAATTGAGTAACGCTGATCGGCCTCCTTCCATTTAGATGACATGCACTAGATATAGCTGCATGATTTGAATCTGGTTCAATTAAATCAGTGCCTCTGTTCCTATATGGGATATAGAACAGTTCGTATCTTAACGATGTTAAGGTACGGGAGTTGTCCGGTTTATGCTTAAAACCAGACATTGGACAACTCAAGGCACGTTTCTGTAATGGCTGTTTGTGGGTTGACCCAGGCTATGACGAGGGTTGACTTTCTACCATCTGGATGAACAATAGCAGTATTGTTCTATACTCGCCACAGTTTTATTAAAAATGGATTTTTTTCAGAAAACAGTAGTGGGAGTATGGTAGAACTGGAAGTGATTCCAGAACCACAAACGATTACAAAAGATTTGATAAGGAACCTAAAGATTCAATCTGGATTGACATTCCATTGACCACTCCGCAGATGAGGTGGGTAACTTCAGGCACCCGAGAGGTACTACGGTAACCTCAAGGACGGTGACAGGGAAGTTCTTGTTTACCCACAATTACCATTGCTGTTGTTCCAGGCTGCGAGACCCGGCGGGAGGATGAGTATAGCGTCGTTCTGAACTCGCTTCAGAAGTGTACGTATATATGACTCTACCAGAGGGTTGTCGTAGACAGTGGGAGCAGCGGAAGCATTGGTGGACAGGTAGCTTATGTCTATTTATAGACTAAAGCAGATGTAGCGGAGATAGATCATCTATTTCTGACGTGACAGTCATGGGTTTGACTTCATCAGAATAGGGGATGGATCTGTTGAGAAGGTAGTAGGGTGTAATGTCATGGTATTTGGATGACATACACAGAGTAGGAAATGATATTCCTACACTACAATCGGTTATACTTTGGTCGTCACACAGTGTTTTCTCCACAAAAGAAATGGATTTTATGTCAGACATACTGGTTACTAGATCTATGGTTTTAGATCTAGATTTGGGTGGTTTCCCAATCAGGGTACTTAGACAGCATTCTAAGAGTATTTAGAATGGACGACTCCTGGCACGGTAGTGTACCTGCAGGTAATGGAGTCACCCTCTCCAAAGGTGTCTTACAGACTGAAGGGGAGAGGGATGTACATGATTGGCAGATCACTTGCTCAGGTAATTGAGTCAATCATGAGATGTCAAGTACTACACCAGATGTTGTTCTTGCACTAGATGCAATAAGTTGACATTAATCCAATCCTGGAGAAACAGTCGGAAGTAGTTTTAGAACATAAGTGGATGTTCTAGGGATATGATAACGACAGTCCCATTCGGGAGACAGTTATCATTCCAGGCTTCCAAGGTGACCTGGACGACAAGGAGGTTGTCAGAGTTATAGTTTTCCCTCCGATGAGGGGCAGTATTTTGGACAGGTGGTCAAAGGCAATACTGAGGGTGGCATGGCGCAGGATACTGATTAAGTTCAGTTGACGATACAGTCTAAGAAGTTTGGATTTGTAGTTCATTTATGAGCTATGTCCCATCAGACATCCAGACACATTCTAAGACAGGTATTGCTCATTTCGGGAGATGGGTTTCTCCGCGAACTTGAGATATAGAGAGACATAGAAAGAGACATCAAGGCGGATCCACTCACTGAGGCTATTCCTCGAACGCAATAGTTTCGCAAACGAGCTTTGTGAGACTGACTAGTAGAGGAGTTGGGTGTTCGGTATCACACGGGCTGTGAGTATGCGACATCGCAATAATTAGCCTTGAGTGCAAGTGGGAGATTGTTGGAGATAATGCCCTCAGAGTCAATTATTGGATCACAGGTACGTGATTGCAATGATTGATGGAGGACCTATCCCGGTAGGACAGTCTTACTCGAGATGATAGTATGCTATCTGGTTTACCTTTATCATCGTGTACTGTTTTAGCTGACCTGACACGTCGCTATTACACGTTGATAGAGCCCCTAGGATTCTATGCTTGACCACCAGCAGTATGAGGGCGATCATATACGTGGGAGCTGGTAGTCTATAAGCATATCCTTAAATGGTCCCTAGTCGTGTGTGTTTCGAGACAGGGCATCGATACTCCATAGTAGACTAGTGTATACAGTCGAGACCCCGACGAGGGGCGGTGGCCGGTCTCACAAGCCACTGGTGTCAGTTGGATCACCTAAGATGTATACAGGTGCTCATTGGGTTATGAGTACACCGGACAGGACTCGCCGGGAACATGCCAGTTGGTCATATACCAGACGTCAGATGGCAGTTCCCTGGTGACATGTGTGCAGGTTAGTTCATCGACCTGGGGATCGTCATTTGTCTCGTGTGAGTTCCCACTGTACTTTGATTACTACCCTACCACGGCTCAAAGGAGTCGTGCAAACATGTTTTAGTTGGGTACAGTCCCGAGCCACATGGGGGCAGTGAGCGTATCTTCAGGGGTTCGTCTCTCCCGGTATTGGGGGTGAGGTCGTGCTGTGTCTAGGAGAGCCATTACACGAAGCCCTCGGCCGAGGCAAGGAGATTTACTGGTAGGTATTCCAGTAGTATCTCAGGGTGTTCTGGGCTACACTCCGACACGACTTGTACCGCTTTTGGGGGTCTGACTTTTACCAACCCCCTAGGCCCGCCATGCGATGCTCATAGACGAACGGACCGGACTGTACGGATATTGTCACTGACAGGCTCAGTAGGGTTGTCAGGATGAGTTCGGTCATCGACGCCCCTTTTAGTCAGTACCTGGTATCCCGTTACGTATTGGCTTATACTTCTGACGTGCTAGTGGTTAAATCCACAACCAAGGTGTTGACGAGTCTTTAGAGTCCCCCACATTCAGTTACTCAGCTTTCGGGCGAAAGGTTGTAGAGGCCGTATGGAGATATGGCAAGGTCCGATCAGATACGTGCGGTATTGCACGGATCAGGATCTGACAGTTTGTACTATAGGCCGTATGGTTATATGGCAGGGTTCGATCAGATACGTGCGGTATTGCACGGATCAGGATCGAACAGGCATTGCTAGCCGGTTTTGGTATAAGCCGGATTCTAGTATAGTACAGTGGAGATTTTGTCTCATTGCATTTTGTATTTCGGTCGAAATACAAATGCGGGTGTGTATGCACAGTATCGGGGTTTTCCTGTAATTTATTACGGGACCAGTTTTCTGGAGTTGCCAGTTTGCTTTTAGTTTCGGCCGATTTCCATTGTTCCGTTCATTGGCCGAAGATTGGTGGAGGAGGGCTTATTTGCATTGTTGCAAATAAGTATTTGTGGAGGGGTTCTTTGCTTATTCTTGTGTCATGATAGTTTTTCATTGACCTTGACTTCTTGACTTCTCCATCATGGCTTGACTTTCATATGACATGGTTTTCATTATGGTTGTGGTGGAGTGAGGTTCTCTTTTGGTAATCATTTCTTTGCATGATTTGGTTGTTGAGTGTTGGTGTTTCTTTGTGATCATTATTCCATATGATAACCATTCCTCTCTCTCTCTTGGATAAGGATGGCTCTCTCATTTTCTATCACACTACTCTCTCATTCTCATTCTCCTCCCTCACTTGTATTGGCCGGCCATGTATAGGAGGGGGCTGTCCAAAAATTGAAGTGGGGAAAATGTTGTTCATTTCATGCACCAAAATTCTCCAAGCTCCTCCATATACTTCTTGTATCATCCCTCTACCAAAGTGACACCTCCAAGAACCCCAAATGAGACTTCTTCTCTAGATATTCTACAGCATATCTTGGGCACGTCGAGTAGCCGACTTCGTGCCCGAGTTGCCTCGGCATTGAGGTGGGAGCCCGTAAACGATGTAGGCGATGTGGTGCACTTCCGGCGACGAGGAGGAGACGGGACATTCCGCAGGAGATCGGGACGACGACGAGAAGACCGGAGGACTCGGATCTGTCGGTATACTTCTCATCCCTATCTTGTAGTTAGCTTAGACTTGTTAATGGTTACGATCCGGATGTTTAGTGCGCGGTGGTGCCGGTTTGCTAAGTCCGCAAAATTAAAGTTTTTCACCGCTTCCGCATTCCGGCGTCGGATTGACGGCCGGGGCGCCGCCGTGCACTTACAAGGATCCGGCTTAAACCAAAGCCGGCCAGTATTATCCGTTCGATCCTGATCCGTGCAATACCGCACGTATCTGATCGAACCCTGCCATATAACCATACGGCCTAAAGTACAAACTGTCAGATCCTGATCCGTGCAATACCGCACGTATCTGATCGGACCTTGCCATATCTCCATACGGCCTCTACAACCTTTTGCCCGAAAGCTGAGTAACAGAATGTGGGGGACTCTAAAGACTCGTCAACACCTTGGTTGTGGATTTAACCACTAGCACGTCAGAGGTATAAGCCAATACGTAACGGGCTACCAGGTATTGACTAAAAGGGACGTCTGTGAGCGAACTCAGCCTGACAACCTTACTGAGCCTGACAGTGACAATATCCGTACAGTCCGATCCGTTCGTCTATGAGTATCGCATGGCGGGCCTAGGGGGTTGGTAAAAGTCAGACCCCCAAAAGCGGTACAAGTCGTGTCGGAGTGTAGCCCAGAACACCCTGAGATACTACTAGAATGCCTACCAGTAAATCTCCTTGCCTTGGCCAAGGACTTCGTGTAATGGCTCTCCTAGACACAGCACGACCTCACCCCCAATACCAAGAGAGACGAACCCCTGAAGATACGCTCACTGCCTCCATGTGGCTCGGGACTGTACCCAACTAAAACCTGTTTGCACGACTCCTTTGAGCCGTGGTAGGGTAGTAATCAAAGTACAATGGGAACTCACACGAGACAAATGACGATCCCCAGGTCGATGAACTAACCTGCACACATGTCACCAGGGAACTGCCATCTGACGTCTGGTATATGACCAACTAGCATGTTCCCGGCGAGTCCTGTCCGGTGTACTCATAACCCAATGAGCACCTGTATACATCTTAGGTGATCCAACTGACACCGGTGGCTTGTGAGACCGGCCACCGCCCCTCGTCGGGGTCTCGACTGTATACACTAGTCTACTCTGGAGTATCGATGCCCTGTCTCGAAACTCACACGACTAGGGACCATTTAAGGATATGCTTATAGACCCCCAGCTCCCACTTATATGATCGCCCTCATACTGCTGGTGGTCAAGCAAGAATCCTAGGGGCTCTATCAACGTGTAATAGCGACTTGTCAGGTCACCTAAAGCAGTACACGATGATAAAGGTAAACCAGATAGCATACTATCATCTCGAGTAAGACTGTCCTACCGGGATAGGTCCTCCATCAATCATTGCAATCACGTACCTGTGACCTAATAATTGACTCTGAGGGCACTATCTCCAACAGCAGTCAGTCCAGACCGGCCCCTACCATCCATCTCAAGACCACGACGGTATCCTCCGGATATCCGACGCGTCGGGTAAAATCACCGGTAGGTAGTGCTCCCCTGCCAGGCTCACATCGTCATCATCACGTGCTTCTTGCCCCGGGGTACCTTACCGGGTCCACCATGTACCCGAAACGGTTCATCCGTCTTCTCGAATCGGGTCTCGAAATCCATCAGCAAACTCATGGTGGACGACTCATACATCATAGGAAAAACCACACTTTTTATTTAAAAAGAGAGAAATCAGTTTATATAAGTTTTGCGGTTTTCCCCCCAAATCCAGAAAATCTCATGGAAATCCGAATCCAAATCATCAATAGCATGTAAAACCATGAATATAGGCATAACAATGAATAACAGTATGCATGAAGTGACAAGTAATAACTACAATGTTAAGCTGGCATATAAGGCAGGTACACTAATATCATGTCAAATTACTAACTAACAAGCTAAGTCAAACAATAATATTTTCTAAGGTGTACGTGACATGGCAATTACCGATGAAGATGTGTGTGAGCCGGCAAGTAAGTGTACGTGGTACATACGCATCATCGGTAATGGTGCTGGTGTCATAACAATATGATATCAACATTACAATAAGAAATTATAACATAAGTATGCGATGCGAAGCGAACCACAATAATAAGCGGGAGCTGAATACTAGATGCAACTGTAACTAATCTGCATTAATCTAATATAAGTCCTACAAATGGTGCCTTTTGAAATAACACGAATCATGGGGTTTTGAAAATAGGGGCTACGGTGTTTTTATGAAAAGATACGTCTTTTGAAATATCCGTAGGATCCCTTGGGCTGTCTTTTAAAATACCCACGATTCGTTAGTTTTTGAAATAGGTAAGAATCGACTCTAATCTAACAACTAAACTAAACAAAAGGGCTAAGCTAACAAGCTGGACTACAGGTAAGGAAACCGCCTAACATCTAAGTCGATCCATATACATACCTGTATATATATTAGTCGGTGATCCCGCCTCAATAATATCATATCCGATACCATATCTATAATCAGACATCCCAAGTCAAGAGTGCGGATCAATCATCAAAATATAGCTCGTACGTAAATCCGTCGTACGGCATCCCCAAATCTGGGTAGGGGTCAATATCATATTCCTCACACTATTCCTCAGGTATCCTCTTTATCCAAGATCATAGTCTAGGGTACTGACCTATGTCTAGTACAATACTAATATCCTCAATATACTCATGATCTGACTACTGATCGACAATCTCGTACAAACCGATATCGTCAGCACATATCATCATCAAGGGGTATACATCGCCCGATACGGCCTAATATCAATATCCTAGCATATCATATCTTATATCACGATCACATGTCGACCATTTTATTTATAACACTATTCACCCGTATCGCCGCCCCAACATCCGCTATAACCCCAGGACGTACCTCAAGTACGAATCCTTCCATATCACTGATATCACAACTACAAAACAAATCTCATCGACTCAGCTCAATCCCAATATCATCCTCAAATCCGTATGTGAACACATAGTCCCATACCCATGTGAACACATAACTATAAAGAATCCCATGAGCACATATAAATAGGAATGTACGCAAGTATGTATGTGTGTATGTGTAGTGCAACACTACCCTAGGGTTCGCAACACTAAAGTAATCCAATACACCAATATCCATCCTAACATCGTTATTAATCCCAAATAACATATAATAAAAGTTGGTGTGTATACGCATCCGTATACACCACCACGGACTGCGGGGGTGCTATACGCCATCCACCCGACTTCTCCCCGTAGATATAAATCTACTCACCTGGTCCTCGCTCGCCGGTGCCGACGTCGCCACGCGCTTGCTTGTCGTCTCGAAGTCCACATGGGGTACCTACATATCAAAACGCACCATATCGCATTAAAATCCGACTCATGACCAAAACGACGCACGAATCCCACATAGGTCAAAACCTATGGTTGTTCTCACAAACCAACCCAAAAACCCTCGACGTCGGTGTGCAAACGCCCGACCATCGAGAAAAACCCAAGTACACTCATTTGCACATTCACGAATACTAATTTAAATATAGAATAGGTTAAAATTCACAAAAACCCCAAATTCACTTTAGAAGCCATTTTTCCGAAAATCTAGCAAGCAAAAATTACCCGTTTTAGTACAAAACTCGACGTTTAAATGAATGTAGCGGCCAATATACTTATTAAATATCTTAAATAAGTCATATAAATCATTTCCATAATTTAATTTCACCAAACCATATATGTTCAAAAAAACTAGTTTGCAAAAATACCGATTTTAACTCTTTTTAAAGCAAAATTCACAATTTAACAATTAACCTTGGTTTTGCATGATCTAAAGCATTAAACTACACTTAATAATGTTAATGAAGTCATGAAAAACCTAATTAGATTTTTAGTCTAACATTTGCAATTAATTTCCAAAACCTAATTTGCATAAAATTCCAATTTTAACAATTTACAAGCATCAATTAGTAAACTAGCAACTAGGTTAGGTTTTCATTTGCTTAAGATGATAATCTACACATTGCAAACATAATTACACAACAAAAACCCTAACTTTAGTTCACAACCCCCTCTTGAAAGTTAAATCTTTAATATCAAAACCACAATTAATTCCTAATTAAACACATAATAGCTAGATTCAAGTAATCAAACAATAACTTATGCAAAATGCTAAGTTTATACCTCACAAAATTAGAGACCTAGCACCAAAATCTTAGACTCCAAATTGCTCTCTTGATCCATAGATAGTTGCGTTGGTTTGGGACAGTCGTGCTGCCATTTTGGCCAAAGTCAAGGGTAGGTACGGGTGGGTCCAAATTAACCAGGAGAATGACGGGTAGAACTTGACATGTGGCTTATGATATTTTGGCCAAAGTCAAGGTCATAAGAGCATGGGGCAAAAATCCACATCGGGAGTTTCATAAGTACTGAAACTTGCTAGCGCTGCATACCATTTGGAGTGTGATAATTCTGGTAGGATTCCTTCGGTTTTATCACGCGATGATATTTGGATCTCGATCCTACTGTGAGTATATGCTACTCCTCGGGAAAACTCTCACTTAACGATCAATGCTATAAACTTAGTAGGTGTCTAGAAAGGTGTTAGCGGGGCTATGGCCACAGGGAAAAGTGGTTACTTAATTAAGGAACTTCGCGAAAGCGTTGAAAAACCTCCCTCGAAGTACCGACACTGGCCTGGCTGAACGGTTAAGCAAGTATTGTACGGTGAGAGTGATCCTGACTAATCCTTTCTTTACGGTTTGAGAATGGATTCGAGAGACAGTGGGAGCCATCCAGTTTAGACAAATTAAAAACCACTCTAAATTTGCAAGAGCATCATGCTAAAGTGTTTCTTTTCTCTCTCCTAATTGCAGCGACCATTCAAGATGACCGGACTTAAGTTATTACTAGACAAAAACATATTGACATGGCCAAACTACAAAGATTGGCTCAGGAATGTCAAGATGGCTATCACTTACGACAAGTTGGGGTATGTCCTTACCACCAAAGCCCCCCCTGTCCCAGGTCCCACCTCCAGCGTCGCGGATAAGGAAATCCGTAAGACATGGGAGATAGATTGCGCGAAGGCCAAATGCCTCGTATTAGCCTTGATGGACAATGAACATCAGAGGAGGCACGAGAATATGGACCTAGAGTCCATATTTCTCCATACAAAAGAACTGTATGGAGAGCAGTCTCGTATCGCAAGATACGAAGTGTCGAAGAAGCTATTTTCGGCAAGGTTGGCCGTCGGATCATCGGTAGCGGAACACGTGCTTAAGATGATTGGCTACATTGAGGAGCTCACGGACCTTGGGACCACGTTGGAGAATGAACTCTATACTGATTTGATTATCCAGTCCCTTCCTTCCACTTACGCCCAGTTTATTCTTAACTTCAACATCCAAGGAAAGGAGGTAGAACTTTCCGAACTTCTGAACATGTTGAGGAGTGCTGAGGGCACCCTACAGAAAGGTAGGGAGACATCCACTTTGTTTGTAGGAGGATCTTCCTCTTCTAGATCCAAGGCGAAAGCCAAGGGTAAGAAGAAGAAAGCCCCCGCCAAACCAAGAGGCGGTGTCGGTAAAGTGTATACGAAGGGAAAAGGTAAAGCAACAAAGATAGCGGGGAAGCTAGTGGGGAAGGAAGAATGCTTCTATTGTCACAAAAGTGGCCACTGGAAACAGGATTGTAAGGCTTGGAAAGCCAGAACACAGGATTTGAAGCGAGTTGCAGCTTCAGCTTCAGGTGTGTATGTTATTGAAAACTGTCTATCAATAAACTCTACTTCCTGGGTATTGGATACCGGATCAGAATCTCATATCTGTAATTCTTTGCAGGCGTTGAGAAAGCGTAGAGTTTTGAAGGCAGGTGACATGACCCTCAGAGTTGCGAACGGTGCTAGCATGGATGCTGAGGCCGTGGGGGCCTATCACCTGGGATTGTCGGATGGACATTTTTTGGTTTTGCGTAGCTGTTATTATGTACCAAATGCAACCTGTAATATCATTTCTGTATCTTTATTATCTAAAGAAGGTTATGAATTTGCATTTGTAAGTAATGTAGTGAACATTCACCTTAATCAAGCTTTGATTGGGTCAGGTACATTGAACAACGGTATATACGTATTAAACCAACCACAGATTTTCAATGTCCAGAATACACATAAAAGAAAGTCTCCAGAAATCAATAAAACTTTCTTATGGCATTGTAGACTGGGTCACATCAATGAGAGAAGGTTGACTAAGTTACACACAGAAGGATATTTGGATTCGTTCAAATATCAATCGTATGCAACTTGTCAATCCTGTCTCAAGGGAAAGATGACAAAGACTCCGTTCACTGGACGCGGAGAAAGAGCGAGCGAGCTCTTGGGACTCGTACACAGCGACGTGTGCGGTCCAATGTCTACACATGCGCGAAGCGGTTATTCTTACTTCATTACTTTTACGGATGACTTTTCAAGGTACGGTTATGTCTTCTTAATGAAACATAAATCCGAGGCTTTTGAAAAATTCCAGGAATATAAGAATGAAGTAGAAAAACAAACAGGCAAAAGTATAAAGATACTGAGATCTGATCGAGGTGGTGAATACTTGAGTGCCGAGTTCCTGGGTTACTTAAAAGAGAATGGAATTCTCTCTCAGCTTACTCCTCCATACACTCCGCAATATAACGGTGTATCGGAGAGACGGAACCGAACCCTATTGGATATGGTACGGTCCATGATGAGTAACGCTGAGTTGCCGCGATCGTTTTGGGGATATGCGCTAGAATCAGCTGCATACCTTTTGAACCGGGTTCCAATTAAGACTGTGCCTACTATACCATATCAGATGTGGTGTGGGAAGAGACCCTATCTTAATCATATTAAGACATGGGGATGTCCAGCTTTTGTAAAAAAGCAGCATGCGGACAAGCTCGAGGCACGCTCAGTACAGTGCAAGTTTGTGGGATATCCAAAGAGCTCCAAGGGATATTACTTCTATTGCGAAGAGGAACAAAAAGTCCTTGTTTCTCGCCATGCCCACTTTCTAGAACACCAATTCATAGAAAAAGAATTAAGTGGGAGCGCAATAGAACTGGAAGAAATTCCAGAACCACGAGCTATTACTGAAAGCTTGGTTGAACCAGAGGGTTCAAAAGATTAGGACATTCCCACGCCACTCCGCAGGAGTAGTAGACAGTCTCATCCGCCCGAGAGATACTACGGTTTCCTCATTGACGGGGATAGAGAGGATTGCATCATAGACTGTGATGAGCCTACTAGCTTCTAGCAAGCCATTCAGAGTCTCGACTCGGTAAAATGGCTGGATGCAATGCGGACCGAGATGGAGTCCATGTACACCAACAAAGTATGGACGTTGGACATTGCTCCAGACGGGGTAAAACCCGTAGGATGCAAGTGGATCTTCAAAAGGAAGATTGGTGTAGATGGACAGGTTGAGACCTATAAAGCTAGACTGGTAGCAAAGGGTTTTCGTCAGCGACCTGGTTTGGACTATGACGAAACCTTTTCTCCAGTAGCTATGCTGAAATCCATTCGGATCCTTCTTGCCATTGCTGCCTTCCACGATTATGAGATTTGGCAGATGGACGTAAAGACAGCTTTTCTAAATGGACATTTAGAGGAGTGTGTCTATATGGATCAGCCAGAGGGTTTCATTCAAAGTGGGAGCAGCGGAAAGGTGTGCAAGTTGCTTAAGTCCATTTATGGACTAAAGCAGGCATCGCGGAGTTGGAACATCTGTTTTGATGAGACGGTCAAGGAATTTGGCTTTATCAAAAATCCAGATGAACCATGCATCTATTGTAGATTTGTAGCGAGAACTGTAGTATTCCTCATTTTATACGTGGATGACATTCTCTTAATAGGAAATCACATTCCTATGCTACAATCTGTCAAGGGGTTCTTGTCACACAGGTTCTCCATGAAAGACCTGGGTGATGCCTCATACATTCTGGAGATCCGGATCTACCGTGACAGATCCAAGAGGATTTTAGGACTATCACAGTCCAGGTACATCGACACCATACTGAAAAGATTCAGTATGGAAGATTCCAAGCGCGGTAATCTACCGGCTTGTCACGGGATCACCCTCTCCAAAGAGATGTCTCCCAAGAATGATTTGGAGAGGGATCGCATGTCTATTATACCCTACGCTTCTGCGGTAGGCTCTATAATGTATGCGATGTTGTGTACCAGACCGAATGTGGCTTATGCACTGAGTGTGGTAAGCAGGTATCAGTCAAACCCAGGGGAGAAACATTGGATAGCAGTAAAGAACATTCTCAAGTACCTGAGAAGGACTAAGGAGATGTTCTTGGTGTATGGCGGAAAAGACCTCCAGATTGAGGCCTTTGCTGACTCCAGCTTCCAGAGTTGACAAGGATGATTCCAAGTCCATGTCGGGTTTTGTCTTCACCCTCAATGGAGGGGCGGTGTGTTGGAAGAGCTCCAAACAGGAAACCGTTGCTGACTCGACAATGGAAGCGGAATACATCGCTGCATCTGATGCCGCAAAAGAAGCTGTCTGGATGAGGAAGTTCTTGAGAGAACTTCAGGTGGTTCCGTCCATTGTTGACCCAATACCTCTGTATTGCGACAACAACGGGGCTATAGCTTTAGCAAAGGAACCCAGATCCTATCAGAAATCCAGACACATCTTAAGGCGGTATCACCTGATCAGGGAGATCGTGGATCGCCAGGAGATCGAGGTCCGGAGAGTTGCATCAGAGGATAACACAGCAGATCCATTCACCAAGGCCTTGCCCCAAACTCAGTTCGAGCGGCTGATCGAGATGATAGGTCTTCGATACGCCAGTACATGGCCTTAGTGCAAGTGGGAGATTGTTAGTGTATATGCCCTAGAGGCCATTACTGTATCATACTAGTTTGTATATTACTTGATGGAAGCTTGGGATATTCACAGATGTATATACAATCTTGCTCGAAATGGTAGTATGCTACTTGGTTTGTCTCTTCTTTAATATGTGCATGCGTTTCTTTTAGCATATTGCTGATATACATATTAGTAGAGCCCTTAGGATCTTTGCTTGATTACCGGCGTTGTGATGACGCCCACACTCGTGGGAGCTGGGTGATCTATAAGCACATCCTTATACAGGTCCCTAGTCGTTGGACTATCGAGACAGGGCATCGATACTCCGGAGTAGACTAGCGTATGCGCTTCTGATCCCAGTGTGGGAGACGGTCTGTCCCACAGCCGTCAGTACGTCGTACTTGAGATAGTATGCGGGTGCTCGTTAGGTTACGAGTACACTGGACAGGACTCGTCGGGGACTGTTGGTTGGTATTATACCTATCGTCAGTTATCAGTTCCCAGGTGACATGAGTACAGCTTAGTCCGCTGACTTGACACTGTCACTTCGCCTCGAGTTTGTTCCCACTGCACTTTGATTACTACCCTACCACGGCTCAAAGGAGTCGTGCAAACAGGTAGTTTTTGGGTGCAGTCCCGAAGCACTTGGAGGCAGTGACGGTTAGACAGGATTCGTCTCTCCCGGTATTGGGGGTTGACATCGCGCTGTGTCCAGGAGAGCCATTACACGAGTAGTCCCTGGCCAGGGCAAGCGAGATATACTGGTAGGTTTCCAGTGTTATCTCAGGGTGTTCTGGGCTTCACTCCGGCACGACTTGTACCGCTATTAGGGGACTGACGTTCACCGCCCCTTAGGCCCGCCATGCGATGTATCAGACGAACAGACCGGACTGTACGGAGATTGTCACATACAAGCTCAGTAGGAGTTCAGATGGGGTTCACCTCGTCAGTCTTCTTATCGACATCTACCTGGGGACCGTTACGTACAGCTAGTGCCGCTTGCGGTCTGTGGTTAAACCCACTGCCAGCGTAGTGTCGAGTCTTTAGAGTCCCACACAGAGAGCTATTCGCCTTTAGGCAAAATGAGTAGAGGTCGCATGGTTTTGCAACAGGGTTCGTTCACATCCGCGCACTTATGCACGTTTGCTGTCCGGACAGTTTATACTAGCGGGCTTTGGTTTAAGCCGGATCCCAGTATATGATTTGGGATTGGTTTTTCTCATTGTGTTCGTGTTCCTTGGATCACGAATACGGGTGCGTATGCACAGTTTCTTGAGACAGAGGGAGAGGACTTTGATTAGGGTTAATGGCTATTGTCATTTTATTAACCCTAATGATTATGTGTGTATTATAGTTAATTGATAATTAGTTTAATAATTGTGCATGGTTATGGTTGTTGACCATTTGACCTTATTGACTTGTTGACCTAGGTTGACACTTTGACCATCATCATTTCTTTTGGAAGATACTTTTTGATCCTTGCAAATTGAAATGATAATGGTCATGTCATGATTAACCATGACAATTATCTAGCTAATTATTCAATTAAAATAATTCACACATATTAGTGAGAATGGTTCAATTATTTCTCATTCTATCATATCTTTTCTCTCTCTTGTTCTTCCTCTCCCTCAAGCTCTCTCCCTCTCATGTGTTGAGAAACACTTGAGCTTGAGAAAAACCCTCTCTTGATCTTCTCTACTCTCATCTAGGGTTAAAGGACTAGCACTTCTTGAACCCTAGTTACTTCTAGCTTGGAGTTGAAGCCAAAGGTTGAGGCTTTCGGGTGGATCTTTCTTCGGCGTGAGAAGACAAGCATGGTGACCTCCTTCCACCACTCCAAGGAGCAAGGAGAGAAGGACTTAGAGCCCAAGGTATAACCTTTCTAGCACTTAGCTAGTTACTAGTTAGCTTCAGCAAGTTTTTGTTTAGCAAAGATCCTTCTAAGCATAGTCCATGTTGCCTAAGCTCATAAAAATCCGATTTTTATTCCGTTTTCCGCCTCCCCGCAAGAACCGGGGTGGGCAACGTGGACTTACACAAGCTAAGTCAAACAATAATATTTTCTAAGGTGTACGTGACATGGCAATTACCGATGAAGATGTGTGTGAGCCGGCAAGTAAGTGTACGTGGTACATACGCATCATCGGTAATGGTGCTGGTGTCCTAACAATATGATATCAACATTACAATAAGAAATTATAACATAAGTATGCGATGCGAAGCGAACCACAATAATAAGCGGGAGCTGAATACTAGATGCAACTGTAACTAACCTGCATTAATCTAATATAAGTCCTACAAATGGTGCCTTTTGAAATAACACGAATCATGGGGTTTTGAAAATAGGGGCTACGGTGTTTTTATGAAAAGATACGTCTTTTGAAATATCCGTAGGATCCCTTGGGCTGTCTTTTAAAATACCCACGATTCGTTAGTTTTTGAAATAGAAAAGAATCGACTCTAATCTAACAACTAAACTAAACAAAAGGGCTAAGCTAACAAGCTGGACTACAGGTAAGGAAACCGCCTAACATCTAAGTCGATCCATATACATACCTGTATATATATTAGTCGGTGATCCCGCCTCAATAATATCATATCCGATACCATATCTATAATCAGACATCCCAAGTTAAGAGTGCAGATCAATCATCAAAATATAGCTCGTACGTAAATCCGTCGTACGGCATCCCCAAATCTGGGTAGGGGTCAATATCATATTCCTCACACTATTCCTCAGGTATCCTCTTTATCCAAGATCATAGTCTAGGGTACTGACCTATGTCTAGTACAATACTAATATCCTCAATATACTCATGATCTGACTACTGATCGACAATCTCGTACAAACCGATATCGTCAGCACATATCATCATCAAGGGGTATACATCGCCCGATACGGCCTAATATCAATATCCTAGCATATCATATCTTATATCACGATCACATGTCGACCATTTTATTTATAACACTATTCACCCGTATCGCCGCCCCAACATCCGCTATAACCCCAGGACGTACCTCAAGTACGAATCCTTCCATATCACTGATATCACAACTACAAAACAAATCTCATCGACTCAGCTCAATCCCAATATCATCCTCAAATCCGTATGTGAACACATAGTCCCATACCCATGTGAACACATAACTATAAAGAATCCCATGAGCACATATAAATAGGAATGTACGTAAGTATGCATGTGTGTATGTGTAGTGCAACACTACCCTAGGGTTCGCAACACTAAAGTAATCCAATACACCAATATCCATCCTAACATCGTTATTAATCCCAAATAACATATAATAAAAGTTGGTGTGTATACGCATCCGTATACACCACCACGGACTGCGGGGGTGCTATACGCCATCCACCCGACTTCTCCCCGTAGATATAAATCTACTCACCTGGTCCTCGCTCGCCGGTGCCGACGTCGCCACGCGCTTGCTTGTCGTCTCGAAGTCCACATGGGGTACCTACATATCAAAACGCACCATATCGCATTAAAATCCGACTCATGACCAAAACGACGCACGAATCCCACATAGGTCAAAACCTATGGTTGTTCTCACAAACCAACCCAAAAACCCTCGACGTCGGTGTGCAAACGCCCGACCATCGAGAAAAACCCAAGTACACTCATTTGCACATTCACGAATACTAATTTAAATATAGAATAGGTTAAAATTCACAAAAACCCCAAATTCACTTTAGAAGCCATTTTTCCGAAAATCTAGCAAGCAAAAATTACCCGTTTTAGTACAAAACTCGACGTTTAAATGAATGTAGCGGCCAATATACTTATTAAATATCTTAAATAAGTCATATAAATCATTTCCATAATTTAATTTCACCAAACCATATATGTTCAAAAAAACTAGTTTGCAAAAATACCGATTGTAACTCTTTTTAAAGCAAAATTCATAATTTAACAATTAAGCTTGGTTTTGCATGATCTAAAGCATTAAACTACACTTAATAATGTTAATGAAGTCATGAAAAACCTAATTAGATTTTTAGTCTAACATTTGCAATTAATTTCCAAAACCTAATTTGCATAAAATTCCAATTTTAACAATTTACAAGCATCAATTAGTAAACTAGCAACTAGGTTAGGTTTTCATTTGCTTAAGATGATAATCTACACATTGCAACCATAATTACACAACAAAAACCCTAACTTTAGTTCACAACCCCCTCTTGAAAGTTAAATCTTTAATTTCAAAACCACAATTAATTCCTAATTAAACACATAATAGCTAGATTCAAGTAATCAAACAATAACTTATGCAAAATGCTAAGATTATACCTCACAAAATTAGAGACCTAGCACCAAAATCTTGGACTCCAAATTGCTCTTTTGATCCATGATCCACACTAGAATAGGTCAAGAAGAAATGGGTAGAGATTGGATTTAAGAAATATTGAATTTTTAGCTTGATTTTGAGGCAAAAAGATGAAATTTTTGAAGGAAAAAGAGATGGGATTTTGGGGAAATTTCTGGACAGCAATGAAGGGGGGCTCGGCTGCAAGTGAGGAAAAAGGAGGAGAGAGAGGGAGGTAGGGAAAATCACATCTAGTCAAAGTCCACATTGTTTCTTTCATTTTCTATTCTATTCTTTTCTTTTCTTTTGAAAAAGGAGGTGATTGGAGAGAGGGTGAGGGGGAGGGCTGTCATGGTGGGGCCGGCCACATGGGGAGAGGGAGAGAGGGTGAGGTGTGGGTGTGTGGGTTAGGAAAAAAGATAAATGTATTACCCCGATTCCCGTCAACACTAAATTCACCGGAAAAAGCCTTTTTCTTCGATATTTTCTAAACCGTTTTGGCAAACGATTCATTTCAAAAACCACATGATAAAATTTTATTTAATGTTTTATGATGCACAAAATTTGTTTCAACTCATTCCAATTTGTAATTTTCCCTAATTAAATATATTAGTGACGGCTTAAAATAATATTAAAATAATTAATTTCGGAAAAATTTTCAGAAAATTTGAAATTTCACCAGTGGCTCAATAAACACCAAATACTAGCAATTACATAGCTAGAATATGTATATTTAATTTTATAATAAAGATATTTGCATTTTGACTTTTTAGAGAAAACCCCCTTATTTTACCGTTTTTTTCGAAATTTCACCGAAACGATTTTCAAAACGTTACAATGTTCATCTCGGATTTCGATATTAATTGGGCATATCATTATCGGTATGAGGCATTTCGGATATTAATATCTGAAATCTCTCCATACATTGGGTATATCAGTCTAGTCTATAACCAGCATTATACATATTTATTTTAATACGTGTAAACCGACCACATTTAAGAGTTGATTATAAATTAAAGTTCTGTGAAAATCTTAAAATATCATCTATCACGCATACTGTTTTGTATATATTTAGAGTTGATTATAAATTAAAGTTCCGTGAAAGTTTGACCACATTTAAGAAGTCCGAAAAGCCTATCTTCGCTAAATAAACAAGACAAAATTTCAACCAGCTACCTGTACTATTGGCATTTTTCCCAAACCATAGCCTGAACTCGAAATAATGGATTGTTGCGGACTATCAAATTATCAAATAACCTCCCTAACACCTGTTGACGGAAGATAGGAAGTAACTTATATACCCAGCCCCTATAACTGTTTTGATACTTCTAAAAAGCATGGGGTAGTTACATGAATTTGCCGTTTATTTTTGTAAAAAGAGCTAAATTTCTCACAACTACTACGTGTAAACCGACCAAATATTTTTCAGTACCAAATTGGAACTAATTCTATCACAATAATGAAGCAAAGCCATCTGATGATGCTCTATATTGGCAATCTTCCAGATCAGGACACGTGGTAGATGACGTGTCCCAGAACTCAGAAGAAAGGACCCATAGGGGCCGACCAGGCCGCCCCGGTACTCGACCTGCAAGCACAAGCCGGCTCACCTCAGAGCCCATGCAAATTGGCCTCCTCGGTCTCTCAGCTCGCCCCCGAGATACCACAGGACCAAGATACCTCGGCTCCGCGCTCTCCCGCCGAGGCCATCTTCCTCGGTCCCTCCGACCGACTTACTCCACCACTCACAGGCGTAACCGCTACTCCGCAAATCTCGCCATGCGCGGATTCTCCGCCGGCAACATCCAACGTTCAACGCCATCATGATCCCCATTAACGGGCGATCCTCTTATCACGCGGGCGTGACGTCAGGAGCGTAACTGCCGGCGAGATTCTCACGCCTGCTACTGCGTGCTGCCGCCGCTATATAAACCCCCATCACAGAGGGGTCAAGTAAGCTTTTTTTGACCCGACATAGCCGTTACTCTGCTCGGATCTTGTGCTAACTTGATCGTCGGAGGGTCCTCGGTGGTACCAAACCACCCCGGGACTTCCTTGCAGGTACTCAGCGCAAACTCCTCAAAACCACCAATCTCCTCAAAACCCATTGAGACCCATACGCAATAGGAGATCACTTCCAAGTTCCACCGGTGTCACAACCCGAAAAGTACGGAACATGACCGGCACTTAAATTATGAAACGTCTCGAGACGTACGTAATCTAAGTAAGCCAAAACCAAGAAATCAAAACCAAGTAGAGCAGTAGAGTGAAGAAAAAACCAATTTAAATCAAGTAGTTTTGCAACATAAGCCGAAATATGCATTTTTAAAATCACAAGTCTTTTCTGGAAATTTCGGCAGAGTTTCCTTTTTAAATACTGGCCCCGAACGGGGTACAACATGATAAATATATACATGAATGATAAAAGGCATCCCCAAGCGGGAGCTAGCTCTTCGTCAATCGACGGTCACAACCATGCAAGTACTATAATATACAACGTCGAAAGGCGAGGATCAAAACTGAAAGGAAAACTCTAAACAACATGAAGATAATACAATGCGCGACTCTAAGGTCGACAGAATATACATCACTGGTCTCTAAGTCTGAATAAATAGACAAGTTTAGTTGATCGAGTTTACTAGATACAACTGAATATAAATAAAGTACAATAGTGGTCACGATACTAGTGAACCCACCTACCAAAGCAAATTACCCGAAAAGGAAGCAGTGTGCCAGCAAAGCCGTAATGAAACCTGTACGGCAAAACCTGCAAGAAACTGTGGCACAACGGGGGTGAGTTGCCAACTCGTGAGTAGAAAACATCACCGAGCAGAAATCGTATGTATGACTCAATCATAGGTCATACGATCAATATATATATAATCTCAAAATGATAAGTCTGAAGCATAAAAAGGTGGCAAGGGTAAACGTCTATACATAAGTGTAATCCCAATGCTCGTGTCAGTGCCTCAGGTAGCACTATATCATATGTATGAGGTATGAATGTAAGGTAATGAAATTAGTGAGACAACTATTTTCTATTTTTAATGAGATATCTGTATGTATATAAATCGAGTAATATCAATGAAATCAACTGAGAAATCCGTGTCAAGCATCGACACAAAACATAAATCCCAATATCTCAATATCTCAAGCTCCGGCTGGCCGGACTGACCTGTACCATCAAATCTCAATATCTCGGTGTCTCAAATCTCAATATCTCAAATATCAAATATCAATATCTCAGGCATCCGTATCATCTGCGGGATTGGCCTGCGGGCTCCGGCAGAACGGATTAGCCTATAACCATCTCATGACTCCGGTCGGTATCCTCCGGATAACCGACGAGTCCAAATAATATCACCGGTAGGTAGTGCTTCCCTGCCAGGATCATCGAATACAACTCGAGCTTCTTGCCTCGGGGTACCATACCGGGCCTAACATATACCCGAGACGGTTCATCCAACTCCTCGAATCGGGTCTCGAAATCCAACAACAATTCTGAAAACTCATGGTGGACGACTCATACATCACGGGAAAACCGCAACTTGCATTTTTTTTAAAAACAGAGAGAGAGAGAGAAGTTTATATATATATTCTTGCGTTTTCCCCCCAAATACAGAAATCTCATGAAAATCCGAAATCCAAGAATCAAAAGTAAGTAAACAATGAGCATCGGCATAAAACTCCATAATACTGCATAACAGTGAATAATAATATGCATGAATTTGCAAGTAATAACTGCAATGACTAAACTAGCATATAAAGTAATCACACTAATATCATGTCGAAACTATCAGCTAACAAGCTATGTCAATGAAATAATATTCTCTATAGTGTAAGTGACATGGCAATTACCGATGATGATGTGTGTGGGCCGGCAAGTAAGTGTATGTGGAACATACGCATCATCGGTAATGGTGCTGGTGTCCTGACAGCATGATCTCAATAATGGCATATGGAAGTACAATATAAACATGCAAATGCGATGCGAACAGTAATAATATGCGGGAGCTGAATGATAAACACAATGATAACTAATCTGCATTTATATAAATATGAGTCATAGAGTGGTGCCATTTGAAATAACACGAATCGTGGTGTTTTGAAAATAAGGGCTACGGTGTTTTTAAGAAAAGATACGTCCTTTGAAATATCCGTGGAAGCCCTTATCCCGTCTTTAAAATACAAACGATTCGTTAGTTTTTGAAATAGGTATGAGTTGAATCTAATCTATCATTTACAAGTACACTACAGGGCCACACTAAACAGGCTGGTCGAAAGATAAGGAAACCGCCTAAAATCTGAGTCGATACACACACACACACACACATATATATAATAGTCGGTGATCCCGCCTCAATAGTATCACATACGATACAATATCTATAATATGACATCCTCAAGTAAAGAGTGCGGATCTATCATCAATATAAAGCTCGTACGTAAATCCGTCGTACGGTATCCCAAATCTGGGTACGGGTCAAATATCACATTATTCATCCGGTATCCTCTTTATCAAATATCATGATCCGGGGTACTGATTGAATGAATTTCTCGATTGTGTAAGTAAATCAAATGATCCCCGGCAACGGCGCCATTTGATTGATATGAATTCCGATTGTGTCGGTTTATAGAAAATTATGTAGAAATCACAACCAAAAATATTTTGACCGCAATCAATAACGGTGTCGGATGTAGCGCGTTAGTAAGTGCGGATCGTCCACAGGGATTGCGTGATTCGTTCGTATTTTGATTTGTTTGAATCGAAACTTTAATAGAAAGAAAACAAACAATTCATGATTTATAATTGAAGTTCAAGAATTAGAAAATCTAGATCTAATAACAAGAAAATGATAAAATCAAGAATTGAGAGTTTGATGATTTTTCCAACCAAATATCAAGAATCTAAATGAGGCTCGTAGGAATCGATCGGATCTATAGATGTGTGTAAGTCTACGCTAGCGCCCCGGCAGTCTACAGACGCCAAATGCGGAACAAAAAACTTTTAACTGGCGCTATCGTATACTTTAACCCGGATCTGCCATTATTGCTAAACTAACAAACTGTAAAGAGTGCAGAAAGGTTATATCGAACGATCCGAGTCCTTCATTCTTTAACCATCATCCCACGCTCCGTTGCGGCTGCTCCGATCTCGTCGATCTCCGATATCCTCGTCGAGGTGGCACCACGTCGACGATTCTTTAAACGGGCTCCCGCCTCTGACTTGAGGCAACTCGATCGTCAAGTTTGCTAAAAGAGACGACCAAGAATGATGTAGAGAATGAGTAGATGACTTTGTCTCACTTCGTCCAAATCCGTGGACGATCGGTAAATGAAGTTGCCGAGGGAATCGGGTGATGGAATGAAATGAGCTGTGAATTCCATACATCGAAAACTATCATAATCTTTTGCAAAATGAAAACTCAAGTGTGCAAATGAGAGAGGGGAGGGGCCGGCCATATATATGATGGAGGGAGGTGAGTGTAGGAGAGGGGAGAGTGACCATAAGAACAAAGCTTCTCACAAAATATCCTTAGCTAAACAAGAATCATTAAAGCTAAAGCATGACTCACTTAAACACCTCATCAAGTCATTAATGCAACCATTAATGTCAAGATGAGTCATTATCCACCTCATCATCCTTGTCATCTAATCTAGAAACTTCTAGAAGATTCAACACTTATCTCAAGAAAAGATAAATCCGTCTTTAACCGAATGTTAAAAGACGGCTGATAGAAAACTGGAAACTGGCAACTTCCAAAAGTGATCCTGAAACGACTTTCAGGATAACCCCGAAACTGTATAAATATACCCGCATTTGTATTACGACCGAATACAAATGCAACTGAGACAAAGATATTATACCTACTCAATATAATACTTGGATCCGGCTTAAACCAAAGCCGACCAGTATCATCTGCCCGAAAAATAACACGTGCGTAAACGCACATGCATTTTCCGAACCCTGCCATAAAACCATACGGCCTCTACAACGTTTCGCCCGAACTTGGGAAACTGTCTGTGGGGGACTCTAATGACTCGTCAGTACCCTGGCAGTGGGTTTAACCACAAACCGTCAGCGGCACTAGCAATGCGTAACGGTTGCCCATGGACTGACCTCAAGGGAGGCTGATGAGCGAACTCATCCAGAAACCCTACTGAGCCTAACAGTGACAATGTATATACAGTCCGGTCCGTTCGTCTATGAGTATCGCATATCTGCCTAGGGGGCTAGTAACGTCAGACCCCCAATAGCAGTATAAGTCGTGTCGGAGTGAAGCCCAATAACACCCTGAGATACTACTGGAGTACCTACCAGTAAATCTCCTGCCACGGCCGTGGGCTTTGTGTAATGGCTCTCCTAGACACAGCACGATCTCGCCCCCAATACCGGGAGAGACGAATCCCCTGCCGATCCGCTCACGTGCCTCCATATGGCTCGGGACTGTACCCAAAAACTACCTGTTTGCACGACTCCTTTGAGCCGTGGTAGGGTAGAAATCAAAGCACAGTGGGAACTCACACGAGACAAATGACGACCTCAGGTCGATGAACTAACCTGTACACATGTCACCAGGGAACTACTATCTGACGATAGATATAGTACTAACTAGCAGATTCCCGGCGAGTCCTGTCCGGTGTACTCATAACCCAATGAGCACCTGTATACATCTTAGGTGATCCAACTGACACTAGTGGCTTGTGAGACCGGCCACCGCCCCTCGTCGGGGTCTCGACTGTACACACTAGTCTACTCCGGAGTATCGATGCCCTGTCTCGAAACTCCCACGACTAGGGACCACAATTAAGAATATGCGTATAAACCACCCAACTCTCACGTATATGATCGCCATCATACTGTTGGTAGTAAAGCAAGATCCTAAGGGCTCTATCAAAGTGTAACATGTAATCTGTCACCTGAATATGTACACGACTGATAAAGGCAAACCAGATAGCATACTATCATCTTGAGTTAGACTGTCCTACCGGTATAGGTCCTCCGCAATCATTGCAATCACGTACCTGCGATCCAATAATTGACTATGAGGGCACTATCTCCAACAATCTCCCACTTGCACTCAAGGCTAATTATTGCAATGTCGACTACTCACAGCCCGTGTGAAACCGAACATCCAACTCCTCTACTAATCAGTCTCACAAAACCCGTTTGTGAAACTATTGTGTTCGAGAAATAGCCTCAGTGAGTGGATCCACCTAGAAGTTTCTTTCTATATCTCTCTAAATCTCAAGTTCACGGAGAAAGCCATCTCCCGAATTGAGTAATACCTGTCTTAGAATATGTCTGGATATCTGATGGGACCTAGTTCATAAATGAACTCCAAATCCAAACTTCTTAGACTGTATCGATCACTGAACCTAATCAGTATCCGGCACAATGCCACCCACAGTATCCTCTTGAACCACCTGTCCATAATACTGTCCCTCTTCAGAGGGAAAACTATAACTCTGACAATCACTCTGTCAACCATGTCACCTTTGAAGCTTGGAATGATAACCGTCTCCCGAAGGAGGCTGCCGTCATCAAATCCGTAGAACATGTACTTATGTTCTAAAACCGCTTCCTTATGTTTCTCCAGGATTGGATTAATACAAACTTATTGCATCTAGTGCAAAACCAACATTTGGTGTGGTACTTGACATCTCATGATTGACTCAATTGCCTAAGCAAGTGATCTGCCAATCATGCACATCCCTCTCCCCTTTAGTCTATACGACACCTTTAGAGAGGGTGACTCCATCACCTGCAGGTACACCACCATGCTAGGAGTCATCTATTCTAAAAACCATTAGAATACTGTCAAAGTACCTACATTGGGAAACTACCCAAATCCAGATCTAAAACCATAGATCTAGAAACCAGAATGTCAAATATTATATCCATATCCTGTCTGGAGAAACAACTGTGTGACGACCACAGTACAACCGATCGTAGTATAGGATTTTTACTTCCTACTCTGAGTATGTCATTAAATACCATGACATCACACCCTACTACCTTCTTAACAGATCCATCCCTTATTCTGATTGAAGTCAAACCTATGACTGTCACATCAAAAAATAGATGATCTATCTCCGCTATAACTGCTCTAGTCTATAAATAGACATAAGCTACTTGCCCACCATGCTTCCGTTGCTCCCACTGACTACGACAACCCTCCTACCGGGTCTCATAACCTGGAACAACAGTAGTGTCAAGTCTGGGTAGATAAGAACCTCCCTGTCACCGTCCTTGAGGCTACCGGAGTACCTCTCGGGTGTCTGAGGTTACCTACCATATCTGCAGAGTGGCAATTGGAATGTCAAACCTGATTGAATATATAGGTCCTATTAAATTTTCCGTAATCGTTCGCGGTTCTGGAATCACTTCCAGTTCTACCATACTCCCACTACTGTTTTCTGAAAAAGATCCATTTTACTAAAACTGTGGCGAGTCAAGGACAATATTACTATTGATCTTCCAAATGGTAGAATATCAACCCTCGTCATAGCCAGGGTCAACCCACAAACAGCCATTACAGAAACGTGCCCTGAGTTATCCAGAGTCTGGTTTTAAGCATAACCTGGACAACTCCCCGTACCTTAACATCTTTTAAGGTACGAACTATTCTATATCCAATACAGAAACTTTGGCACTTATTTAATTGGAACCATATTCAAATCATGCAGCTGTCTCCAATGCATATCAACTTAATGGAAAGAGGCTAATCAGCATTACTCAACTTAGGAATCCATCCAATTATGAGTAACCTGAAAGAGAAACACGTTTCTCATAATCATCACTATCATCTGAATACCAATCACAAGAATCTACATCTTCGATCTCTTTGAAGAATCCCGATACTTGTGATACCTGGTTCTCTACTTTATTCTTATACCCACAACTTCTCAAAACTTAGACCTTGTATTTCTACGAAACACTCGTCTAAATACTAGAGAAGTTATAAGTAAACAGAACATAGTACGAGGACCTACCCCTTTGTCCTGAAGGACATTTGGACAACATACAATACTCTGTATAAGTCCGCTGAGTTAAACAACTCAAAACCTGTGCGTTGTAGGTAGAAAACTGTACCCTGGCGATTTCCTCAAATATCACCAATTACAACGAATTCCGATAAAATGAGGATAATCACCTAATTCCCAATAACTTACTCGCACTCATCATCTGTAAAACCATACAGATATGAGAATGAAACCTGGTAAATACATACCCTTGGAGTAAGTGTCTAATCGGGAAAACAGTTTTTCTTTAACAATGCACTGAAACATGAAAATGTTTCGTAGGGGTATCCTGGTATTCATAGCAATGCCTCTTCCATAATCCAATTCATGACATCAACCGTATATTTTATTGCCATCTCTCCAAATCCCTTTATTTGTCTTTAGTCGTTACCTTCTGTACACCATCGTTATGCTAAATGGTTTTCTTCCTTTCCTACCGTTCGGCACCAGCCTATGGTTTGGAAGAAGACTATCCAGTAAGCATAATAGGTGTACCCTCCTAAACCAAGGAGTACTCGCAACTGAGAGAAGGTGATGATAAAAGACAACTGAATAATACCTTATTCTTTTAAAGGTGAAATAGGAGTGGCGATGAAGTATGCGGTTTTGGTCGTGAATGATAACAGTCGCAATTTACTTTGCCCTCTTTCTAATCCCTTTATTTTGTCTTTACATATTACCTTCTGCACACCCTACTTAGGCTAATTGGTTTTCTTCATTCCCTACCTATCGGCACCAGCCTATGGTTTGGAATAAGACTATCCAATAAGCGTAATAGGTGTACTCTCCTAAACCAAGGAGCCCTCGCAACCTGAGAGAAGGTGATAATAAAAGACAACTGAATAAACCAATTCTATTTCTCCTGAACCTGGATCCATCCTCGAAGAAGTCCCTTCGAGTTTGTATATAACCATACGATGGATCTATCCAATGGAAGTGGATATCCGTAGTAATACGGGTGTTCTGAGAAATTCAAAGGGTAAAAGAAAGAGTGGCAATGACTTATGCAACTCAGACAATCCAAAAAGCCAGTATTTTAAGAAGGTTCGGTCAACCTGGTCACTGAGTCATAGTCTAGGGTCGGTCAAAGGTCGCTGCCAAAGAGAGAGAGAAAAGAAACACTCTGCGTGCACTCTAACCTAGATCAGAATGATCATCACTTTATCTAATCCGGAAACCTCCCACTGCCCTGTCAAATTCTCCTCCAAACCTAAAGAAGAATCAATCGGAATCACCCGAAGAGTAAACCAACTCATCAGTGGGAATCGGGATCCAACTCTCATCGCATGATAACGTGACGGAATCCACTCGCGTTATCACACTCCAGAAGGTATGCGCATGCCTAGCAAGTTTCAGTTTCTTTAGAAACTCCCGATATGATTTTTTCCCCATGTTCTTATGACCTTGGCGAAAGTCAACAAATCATAAGTCACATGTCAAGTTCTGCCCGTCATTATCTTGTTAATTTGAACCCACCCGTACATACCCTTGACGAAAGCCAACAAGGTAATACGACTGTCCCAAACCAACACATCTATCTATGCAACAAATGAATACCCCAACAACTACCAAACACTATGCCTTGACGAAAGCCAACAAACATAGCTTGAATATTACTGACCATCCATAAGAAACGACGGAGGGTTACGGCTGGTTTTTGGCGAAAAACCTTTAACGTAATGAACTTGATCTCGTTGAAGGAACCTGATAGCTTTTTAAAATATAGTGGCGAAAACCTTTTGCTAAAGAGTTCACTCCCGGTAAAGGGATCTCGGCTCTTTCCTCGTGGAATGAGGTGCAGGATATTCCATTGAATACCGCTATGCAAAGCAACATGTAATCGACTATAGTGAAGTTATTACCCTGACGCAAACTTCTGCCCAAGGGGTCAGTCCCGGTGAAGGGATATCAGCCCATGCCCAGTCGAATGAGGTGCAGGATATTCCACTGAATACCGCTATGCATAACAAAAGGAAACGTCTTTGCAATAACACTTTTTAAATTTGTTCCAACAACATCCAAACAGGTTTGTTTTACTTTGCATTGATCAGAATCAACGCAGTCCCATCATTTAATCACACCAGAAAAGAACGAAAATAAAATGTACGTATATGCCATCCGCATTCGTCACTGGGTCCCGTCATCACCCGTTAGGTTACTTAACTAACGACAGAGCGGAGACTGGACTAGCACGGGTGTAAAACATATACAACATCTAATAGTATATAAACCAATATACAATAATCGCTCCAGGCGTGATAATATGCAACATTACAGAAAAGTAATAAGCATCACAGAACAATACAGATAATCTGGGATCCCCGAGTTTCACAGAGCCGCTGCTGAAACTCGACGTTCCCCTGTCGTGTGGATAGCCTGTGCAATGAAACCTAGACCCCTACGGGTGCGGCAAGTCACCCGTCAAAACCTGAAGCGAGGCAGCCCCCTACAGCATAGTGAATGGACCACCCAGCACTCCACGGAATCCGGTAATCTTGGGCACCCCTCCTTGGGTCAACCTGTACCCCTTACGAGTGCGGCGAATAGTCTGCCAATTCTAGAGTGGGACCCCTCTGCCTCTCAAAGCCATGAGATGCGGACCCGTTGCTTCTCAGAACCCGGCTATCCGTGCACTCCGTCGCGGGGCAAAACCTAGTACAGTAATGAAAAATTGTACAATAGGTACATCGACCGCAACCTGGTCGTGCCCCAAAAGAATATTATACAACAGGCAGAGACGGCAGTCCACAAGTTGGACGCTCGCCCCGCAATATCAAATGTACAAATAAACACAAACTGTACTACCATTGCATACTCCTATCCACCACGACAAATCCGAAACATCACAGCACAACACAGAACATCAACGCGAATGTCACGTTCGCAAACCCGTCTAAAAGAACTATAGCAATCAGACGCGGTTTACCGATCAAATGACATTCCCGGTCGGAGATATAATGTAAGCACTGTAAACTAACATGTTTAAATTTCGATCGACCAAATATCACAAAGTGGGCCCCACGAACATCTGTAGAACAGTAACAAAACCTGGGCCCAAACGATATATACCAAAAACCCCAATTCCCAACAGAGAATTCACTGTAGAAATTTCAGTGAGTGATCCCACTTTCCTGTGGCGGATCCGCGGCAAAACCTTGGCTTTGGCCGCGGATCCGCGGTGGAACAGTGGAATTACTTGCTCGAATTTCTACAGTATTCTTAAAAAACCCTGCTTGATTTTCTGGTATGGTCAAAATGACATTTGGACCAGTTTGAAAATTAACAGAAACTGTCAAATTGAAAAATTGCGATTTTTGATTTCTGGTTCGATTGATGTTTTAAACGCGTTAGCACAAGTTAGTATAGCAAAATGGTGAGGCTCTGATACCACTGTAAGTCTACGCTAGTGCCCCGGCAGTCTACAGACGCCAAATGCGGAACAAAAAACTTTTAACTGGCGCTATCGTATACTTTAACCCAGATCTGCCATTATTGCTAAACTAACAAATTGTAAAGAGTACAGAAAGGTTATACCGAACGATCCGAGTCCTTCGTTCTTTAACCATCATCCCACGCTCCGTTGCGCCTGCTCCGATCTCGTCGATCTCCGATATCCTCGTCGAGGTGGCACCACGTCGACGATTCTTTAAACGGGCTCCCGCCTCTGACTTGAGGCAACTCGATCGTCAAGTTTGCTAAAAGAGACGACCAAGAATGATGTAGAGAATGAGTAGATGACTTTGTCTCACTTCGTCTAAATCCGTGGACGATCGGTAAATGAAGTTGCCGAGGGAATCGGGTGATGGAATGAAATGAGCTGTGAATTCCATACACCGAAAACTATCATAATCTTTTGCAAAATGAAAACTCAAGTGTGCAAATGAGAGAGGGGAGGGGCCGGCCATATATATGATGGAGGGAGGTGAGTGTAGGAGAGGGGAGAGTGACCATAAGAACAAAGCTTCTCACAAAATATCCTTAGCTAAACAAGAATCATTAAAGCTAAAGCATGACTCACTTAAACACCTGATCAAGTCATTAATGCAACCATTAATGTCAAGATGAGTCATTAGCCACCTCATCATCCTTGTCATCTAATCTAGAAACTTCTAGAAGATTCAACACTTATCTCAAGAAAAGATAAATCCGTCTTTAATCGAATGTTAAAAGACGGCTGATAGAAAACTGGAAACTGGCAACTTCCAAAAGTGATCCTGAAACGACTTTCAGGATAACCCCGAAACTGTATAAATATACCCGCATTTGTATTACGACCGAATACAAATGCAACTGAGACAAAGATATTATACCTACTCAATATAATACTTGGATCCGGCTTAAACCAAAGCCGACCAGTATCATTTGCCCGAAAAATAACACGTGCGTAAACGTACGTGCATTTTCCGAACCCTGCCATAAAACCATACGGCCTGTACAACGTTTCGCCCGAACTTGGGAAACTGTCTGTGGGGGACTCTAATGACTCGTCAGTACCCTGGCAGTGGGTTTAACCACAAACCGTCAGCGGCACTAGCAATGCGTAACGGCTGCCCATGGACTGACCTCAAGGGAGGCTGATGAGCGAACTCATCCAGAAACCCTACTGAGCCTAACAGTGACAATGTATATACAGTCCGGTCCATTCGTCTATGAGTATCGCATATCTGCCTAGGGGGCTAGTAACGTCAGACCCCCAATAGCAGTATAAGTCGTGTCGGAGTGAAGCCCAATAACACCCTGAGATACAATTGGAGTACCTACCAGTAAATCTCCTGCCACGGCCGTGGGCTTTGTGTAATGGCTCTCCTAGACACAGCACGATCTCGCCCCCAATACCGGGAGAGACGAATCCCCTGCCGATCCGCTCACGTGCCTCCATATGGCTCGGGACTGTACCCAAAAACTACCTGTTTGCACGACTCCTTTGAGCCGTGGTAGGGTAGAAATCAAAGCACAGTGGGAACTCACACGAGACAAATGACGACCTCAGGTCGATGAACTAACCTATACACATGTCACCAGGGAACTGCTATCTGACGATAGATATAATACTAACTAGCAGATTCCCGGCGAGTCCTGTCCGGTGTACTCATAACCCAATGAGCACCTGTATACATCTTAGGTGATCCAACTGACACCAGTGGCTTGTGAGACCGGCCACCGCCCCTCGTCGGGGTCTCGACTGTACACACTAGTCTACTCCGGAGTATCGATGCCCTGTCTCGAAACTCCCACGACTAGGGACCACAATTAAGGATATGCGTATAAACCACCCAACTCTCACGTATATGATCGCCATCATACTGTTGGTAGTAAAGCAAGATCCTAAGGGCTCTATCAAAGTGTAACATGTAATCAGTCACCTGAATATGTACACGACTGATAAAGGCAAATCAGATAGCATACTATCATCTTGAGTAAGACTGTCCTACCGGTATAGGTCCTCCGCAATCATTACAATCACGTACCTGCGATCCAATAATTGATTATGAGGGCACTATCTCCAACAGTGTGATGTAATATCACGATGACGTATTCTTATCCATCGATGAATTGATACTAGATCGATGATGATCGACGAGAATTAGGGATTTCTAGTGAAACTAGGGTTTCATCATTTATCTCTTGTTCCTTCGTCGATATCATTCACATTCTAGCCTCTAGTAAATTCAAGAAACGATCGTAGATCCCTAATTTCGAGCGATCACAATCAAGAAAGCATCGCAACGAAACTAGGTCGTCGATTCTTGAATTTGCTAGGGTTTACAAAACTCGCAGGACTTAAGAATCGTTTTAAGATTTGTTACATCATCATTCTATTGATCGTCTCGACTCCTTTACGAGCGGAGTTTTACTCAAACATCACAACAAGAACTACAATTACAAATTGAGATCGAATCGTGATGCAAGAATTTAAAGAAAGCGAGATTAAAGAATTTCACCTTTTATTTATATCAACAATTCCGTTACAATCACTCAAGAACTACAAGAGGAAGAACTCGATCGTCGATTTGGCTTCGCTCGGCTCCTTGAGTCGCGGATTGGCTTGGATCACTTGCTCGATTTAAGATCGGCTCCGCTCCTAAAAGGTTGAAGTCTTCTCGCTTGATTTGGTACTCGAGATCTTGAATTTAGATTGGAATTAGGGTTAGGGTTTCGCACAAGTCGTGTCACTCAACTTGTGGAAGAAAGAAGATGGAGATTAATGAACAACAAAGGATTGAAGTCTAAAGATTGAAGACTAAATATTAAGGAAGAAGTTTAACCATAGATCTAGGCTCCTATTTATAGACTTCCAAAACCCTAGATCTAGGATTTGAATTTTGAATTTCCCTCCAAAAGTTAGTTAGAGGGAGAGGCTTCTAGAAGTAGTTAGTTAGGAGGGAGCTTCTAGAAATAGTTTGTTAGGAGCTTAATTAAGATTAGCTTTGCTTAATGATCTTTGCTGATCTGGAAGAAGCTTCGAGGGTCATCTGGAATTTGACATATTATTCTGAAGTGTAGGCACAGAGATAGGAATAATGCAGCAAAACTGGAGTGCTGACGTGGCATAACAGCCGCGGATCCGCGGCGCAAGCAGGCTCCCGCCGCGGATCCGCGGCCATGTTGGAGGCATGGGGCTTGGTATTTCCTCTGCTGGTTTGGGCTGATGTTTGGGCCTTTTCCTGATATTTTGAATTTTATAATTCCTTCTGTATTGCTACCAGCTCTCAGGTCTTTGAGTTGGCGTAATGTTTGAACAGCAAAAATGACAATTTTGGCCTTTCTTCTGGATTTTCCTGCACAGACTCCGAAACAAGTGTTTCGCAATACAAAGATGATGCGATGCCATAAAATACAGTCAATTTCCCTAGAAATGCCGGTTTTAAAGTCTAACACATGCAATCCGATATTTTACAACTGTTATGCTAATATGTGCAATATGAATACCGAACACTTCTGGATGAGTGCAAAAGATAGGGAAATTGCCGTGTTAAAAATGTAGTATTTTCGACTGATCAAATTCCTCCAAACTTATTTTCGATCGTCTCGAGCGAACTGTTTTATTAAAAAGAGAAGGAGAAAATAAAGAAAGAGAAAAACTAACTAGCACACTTTCGTAGGCAACACGATTGCACTGAGCACGTGCAACAAGCCTTTAAACCTCTAGGTGTCCCTAGTAGGAGGAGTGTTGTCTCCTGAGGGTTTTCAGCGGATTGCACCCACAAAATCCAATAATAAAAGGAAGATCATGAATATTACATTTAAAGAAAAGAATTGTAAAAGAAAAGTTTTGAAAATTAGGGTTTCCAACTAAGCTAGCTTTTCGGTTGTCATGAGCCTAATCTTAATAGTCATGAAAAAATGTCAGAAATCACGTCCTCCATCAATAAAACATCGTCTTATTCTTCATTCCTATCTTTCGTCCAAACATCGATCATATAACCCTGCGTGAGTGTAATTTACATTCCTACACCCGGAGAATTCAATTCAAGCTATCATACTCTTGCCCATCAGCCTCAGTACTTTTTAATTAATGAAAATTTAGATGAGATTGCTTACACACTTTCATGCGACCGTTAATACTTCTTGAGGTACTAACCGACCGATTACTCCTGTGCTTGCTTATTTGGTGTATTTTCCTCGTTTTGCACCACCTAAGGCTTAGCAGTGACTCCCAGACCAGTTGGCCTTAGGGCACTAGGTGAAGAGGCACCCTCGCTATATTTTTTTATTGCTGCCTTGGCGATAACAAAACCAGTGTCCATTTTTCTCACCACTTTATATTTTATTCATTCATTTTTTTTATTTCCTTCATACTTTTGGCTTTAAGCCAAGAGCATTTCAAGGTATCCTCTACTATCCCAGGCTTTAAGACGTTTGTAAGTGCGAATAGCAGGGTATCAACGTTCAAAATGTTTGGCTTCCAGAATAGGAACTATTTTTCAGACTTATTTTTATCCTCAGATTAGTGACGTCCTTCATCTTACTAACCCTTGGGACAACGGCTCATAACTACTTATTACTAGTTCGTATAAGAAAACTTCTAATTTTCTTGGTTTTCTTAAATTTTTCTAATCTCATGGATGTAATTTTTCACTATCTAAACTTTTATTATCTTATTTATGTACAAAAAAATGTTTTTATATTTTTGAAAATTTTAAATTTTTATAGATTTTGAAAAATGTTTTGTGCTTATGCAAAGTATGATGCAAATGATGCGAAAATAAGCACAAACCTCCCCCAAACTTGTTTTCAACAGTGTCCTCACTGTTGGCATCTGCTAAATCTAGAAAAACCTGTAAGTTTGGGAGGAATTTATTAGTGGGGGCAAAATATTTAAGTGAAGATCCTCCACCAAACTTATTTTTGGCTCATCATTTTGTAAAAAATTTTCTTTTCAAGAGGCAGAAAATAGACCCCCCCAAACTTGAGTTATGCAATGTTAATCTTTGAAAATCACATGAAGGGGTCAAAAATCATTGGTCGATGCCATGCTTTGCAAAGACCGAAAGTTAACACCAACCATTCAAAGATTTTATCAATGCAATGCTCTGGTTGGTGGAAGAAGAAGTGGGGAAAGGGTAAGTGGTGGAATAGAATGTGTGTGCGTCTCATTTTGGAGAGACGATGCAGTGAATGTGATGGATTACTCGCATTTTTTTTACAATTCAGAAGAAGGGGTGGAGGTTCAATTTCATTGATTGGGATATGATTCATCTCAACACCCATGTCATTCAAAAATGCGAGTTCATCAGCGAAGATCTCCTCAAAAGTTCCATCAATGTCCCGATGAATAATGTCATCACAAAGTACGGGGTGATCTTCAGACTCTAAAAACGGTTCATAACCAGTGTTAGTTGTTGACCCAGACAACTCGGTGGAAGAGTCCGTGTCACGACCCGAAAGAGCACGTGACTGGCCCTTGAACCATATGAAGCCTATAGGACTCCATCTGATCCAAGTAAGCCAAAAGCCCAGAAATCTAAAACCATTTTTAAGAATAAGTAAAGAACTGGTTTTAAAGAAGTGAAGAAAAACGTGTTTGAAATCAAGGTTTTTAAATAACTAAGCCGAATATGCATTTTAAAAGTGTACAGTCTTTTCTAAAAATTTCGGCAGAGTTTCTTTTGTAAAACTGGCCCCGAATGGGGTAAAACAAGAATAACAATATATATGCAATGATAATGGCATCCCCAAGCGGGAGCTAGCTCTTCGTCAATCGACGGTCACAACCACACAATGATATAATATACAACGCCAAGTGGCGAGGATCAAATCCAAAAGAAAGCTCAAAAGCAACAAGAAACCGCAATACTACTAAGCGCGACTCTAAGGTCGAAATATACAACACTAAAGTCTAGGTCTGAAACAATATACAAGTTTTGGTTGATGGACAATTTCTAGATACAATGAAATAAATAAACACAATGATGGTTCTTGATGCGAAAGAATCCACCTGCCAAAGCAAATCACCCGCAAGAAGGTAGTGTGCCAGAAATACCGCAAAGAAACCTGTACGGCAGAACCTGCAAGAACTGTGGCACAACGGGGGTGAGTTTCCAACTCGTGAATAGAAATATCTACAAGCAGAAACTGAATGCAAGACATAAACCTAAGTCAATACGATCAGTATATAAAATCCTCAATATAAAACATGCAGCCTATAGCAAGGCTAGGGTAAATATCTAACCCGAGTACAATCTCCTGTGTCTGTGTCAGTGCCTCAGATAACAATATAGCATATGAATGAGATATGAATGCGAGAAAACAGAATACATTTACATGAAGCAACTGTTTTCATACTTTAGTGAGATTTCCCCTGTATTTTTAAAAATAAGGTACCACAATGAAATCAGCATAAAACTGTGCCTAGCATCGGCACAAACGAAATCCCAATATCCTGATATCTCAAAGTCTCAACCACAATATCTAGGGCGCCGTCAGTCCAGACCGGCCCCTACCATCCATCTCAAGACCACGACGGTATCCTCCGGATATCCGACGCGTCGGGTAAAATCACCGGTAGGTAGTGCTCCCCTGCCAGGCTCACATCGTCATCACCACGCGCTTCTTGCCCCGGGGTACCTTACCGGGTCCACCATGTACCCGAAACGGTTCATCCGTCTCCTCGAATCGGGTTTCCAAATCCATCAGCAAACTCATGGTGGACGACTCATACATCATGGGAAAACCGCACTTTTTATTTTAAAAGAGAGAATATGATTATTTGTGTTTTTGCGGTTTTCCTGCAAATCCAGAAAATCTCATAGAAATCCAAATCCAAACTTCAATAGCATGCAAAATAGGGAATATATGCATGAGAATCCATGAATGCGACATAACGATGAATAACAGTATGCAGGAAGTAGCAGGTATTACTACAATGTCTAAACTACTAGCTAAAAGGCTATGTCAAGCAATAATATACTTTCTAAGGTGTACGTGACATGGCAATTACCGATGAAGATGTGTGTGAGCCGGCAAGTAAGTGTACGTGGTACATACGCATCATCGGTAATGGTGCTGGTGTCCTATCAGCATGATATTAATACTGGAGTATGAAACATAGTATAAAAATGCGATGCAAAACGAACCACAAAAGGGAGTGGGAGCTGAAACTAGACGTAACCAAAACTTATCTGCATTAATCTAACATAAGTCCTACAATTGGTGCCCTTTGAAATAACACGAATCATGGGGTTTTGAAAATAGGGGCTACGGTGTTTTTATGAAAAGGTACGTCGTTTTTGAAATATCCGTAGATTCCCTTAGGCTGTCTTTAAAAATACCCACGATTCGTCAGTTTTTTTGAAATAGGTAAGAAGTCAAATCTACTCTAACAACTACACTAACTATACGGCTGAACTAACAAGCTGAACTATAGGTAAGGAAACCGCCTAACATCTGAGTCGATATATATATATATATATATAGATATATAGTCGGTGATCCCGCCTCAATGTCATATCGTAAGATATCCTCGAGTTATGAGTGCGGATCTATCATCAATATCGGCTCGTACGGTAAATCATCGTACGGCATCCCCAATAGCTGGGTAGGGTTCAACATCTTACTGTCTCATCACAAAATAGGTATCACTATCATCAGATCCAAAGTGTGGGGTACTACCCTATGTCTAGTATAATCGATACCATCAATGAAGTATGCATGCGGGGGTAAACACATATCCCAAGCCCGCAAGAAACACAAGTCATATCCCACATATGAATCGTATCACATCACCGATCTCACGGCACAAGCCCACACCATCGACTCATCTCCAAAGTCATCACATATCATCAAACACAGTGCAAGTATAAGGAACACACAAGTGTATACGTGTGGGTGCAAATCTATCCTATGGTTCGCAACTAGGAGCTATGCTGGTTATTTCTACCCCTAACTAACCATAACACACTATAACTATCCAACACATAAATATACTACATACTACTAATTACGGACTGCGGGGGTGCTATACGCCATCCACCCGACTTCCCCCTGTAGATATAATCTACTCACACGAATCCTGCGTGTCGGTGTCGATGTCACCGTCATCTTCCGCATCGCCTTAGATCGTCGCGGTGTACCTACACATATCACACGTATCGCATCGCATCAAAACCAAATCAACACTTGAAACGACACACTAAATCCAAAACGACACGCTAAAACCAACACGATACGCCAAAAGGCTTATAGGTTAGAACCTACGGTTAGCCTTCGCAAAACAACCCGAAATCACTCGATGCAGTCGTACAAACGTCACACGATCGAGATAACGTACAAACACCAAAATGTGGAAATCAAAATACGTAACACAAAATACTGAAAGTAAGGCAGCAACCCAAGAAAACGATCCCAGATTTCATCTCAGGCCAAATCAGGGCAAATAAACAACTCTAGGGTGCTATATATGATGTATTTGAGCTACTGGACCAACCCCGAAGCATTCCCTCACCACTTGGCCGGCCACAACCCTCCCAAAACCGGCCTCGCCGGCCCCCCTATGCCCAATGTGGTCCGTTTGGTCAGGGTGGCCTCCTATGGTCTCAATTTGGTCCCTGGTATTGTTGATTTTCCCTGAAAAAGTCCCAGTGTGTTCCAGATTTTCCTGCAAGTTCCAGGTTCACAAAAACCGACATGGAAGTCCCATAATTCCGTATTTTTAGTTTTCCAGTGGGATTGGTCTGGTTTTCTAGTCCATATAGGGTCTAAGGTCACCTTCTAAGCTCAATTGCAAAGTCACAACTCAACTTTTCCCTTACCCTCACTAGTTTGGTCCAAAGTGCACAAAATCACACGATATCGATATGAAACTTGAATTAAACCTTAAATACAACAATTAACACTCTAATTGAGAAGAAATTACCTCACATGAACCTCAAGAATCTTCCCACAGCACCAAAACAGCAACTTTCCTAGTCCATCTTGTAGATCTCGGGCTCGTGCACACTTTTAATGAAACGGACCTAGGGTTTTGGGGTTGTTTTTGAGATGTTTTTAGGCTTTGAAGAGGGGAGGGAGATGAGGAAGGGGCAGCAGCAGTAGGAGGAGGAAGAAGAGGGAGAGAAATGAGGAATGAAGGGGTATGGCTAAGGGTATAAGTCAAAGTCCACCTCTCTCTCTCACCTACCCTCATTTTCTTTTCTTTTCTCTTTTCTTTTCCTTTTAATCCTTAAACCAAACCTTCTCACCTCAATAGTGAACACAAAAAAGAAATCCATGGCTAGAAAAATGCACAAGTGTAGAAAATGTGATATGTGCAAGTTTTGCACAAAACTGCCGAAAAACCCGATTAGCGATTTTAATCGCGATTAGCACTAAATTAGTGTCAAAATGATCACAACAACTTAAAAATGTCATAATTCCAATAATTAACCCATTTTAGAATTTTCCATAATTTTTCATAATTTTCTCCATTTATTTGCATTAATTATTAATTTAATATTAAAATAATCAATAAAATAATATTAAATCTTAAAAATTCCCAAAATTAATATTTTATATTTTTGAAAATGTTACAATCTACCCCCCTTATAGAAATTCGGTCCCCGAATTTAAATTTAAAACCCCCAAGTACTAAAACATTTCGATACAAATCCCAAGTCGTCGGGGCTCCGAAATCATCAACACATAGAACGTCACAGCGCAATGCATGCGCAAAGGTACTGAGCAGATAACTCAAAAACAACGCTCCATCAAGCATCCCGCAATCATCGGAGTCAGGGTAAAAACACAATGTCAAATCCAATACAAAATCGATATGATATGGATCAGAACTACACATGTAGACATCCAATCTATACATGTAAATAGCTGATGCAAAAGCATGCCAAATCTTTTTAAGTCGCTGTGCGATGCAGCTAACACTGCACAGTGGCGGACGTTTTTCATAAGAAAATAACCATATTGGTATATATATATCTTTTGTTTAATAAGCACGTTCCGCCATTTTGAAAACGATCAGAAGGGTTCCCTTGTTTTTAAAACGTTTCGTGTCATATCGGACACGTAAGTATATACTGAGACTATAGCTCGCTCTTTGGAAATCCCTTCAACAATCAATGCATGCAAAATATATCCAGGTACCGTCCACTGACTAGTCTTGCTCAGTATGAAAACAAATATCCGAAATCATAAAAGTGCACTGCTCCAAAAGGAATAAATCCCAAAAATGCACATAACACAATCCTGTGCGTCTGGTGCGCACGGAAATCAAAAATCCATCTATGTGCTAAATAGGTGCACAAAACAACATCTAAGTGCAACGGGTGTGCACGAAGCATCTGTCGTAGGCAACGTGTGCCGGACAGCCACAAATCCGGTGCATCTGACATGCACGAAGAAATCTCGATTTAGTGCATCGGGTGTGCACCCAAATCGTATTTCAAAACATGCGCCCAACATGCGCAAAATTCCAAATCGGTGCATCCATCATGCACGAATGAAAATCTAAACCCTGCGCACTCAACATGCACGGAATCACGAAATCCAACAGCAAACGCCGAACATGCGCAAGTCACATCAAAAGCACGGAGTGCAAAAGCCAACCATCAATATCAGGGTCAAAATCAACGATATAATGCGGCTCAAACCAAAATCAAGGGTACCGCAAAGGAAAATCCCACAACCGTGTGCATCAGCGTGCACAAATCCCATCATAACACCAAAATGCGTGAAAACTATGCTGGAAGCATAAATCAAATCACCGGCATATAATAGGCACGAAATCACAATCAATACCTCAAGAATAATAATGATGCGCCTGGTATAAATGCCCAATAAGTGCAACCATGGTGCTCGAAAACAGAAATCATAGAACTCAGCCATCGAAACCAATCATGCAAATAGATCGCCAAAATACCGAAAACCCAAACTGACAGATACGTGATAATCGAATCACAAAATCACAAATCATAAATACCGTCATCGGTAGTCCCTCCTTCGAGGTCGAGAAGGAGTCGGCGCATCCACTGCTAGCAGCGCAGGATATCTACTTGCCTCTTACTCACGGTCTGGCGTCCTCTGACTCTGGGTCCTTATCTTCTCTGCGGATTACCAATCTCACAGTCAATCGGCTCATCGGCCCTGTCAGGTGGCTAACGGGGACGATTCCGTTCTGGCACTTCTCTGGTCATCTCTCGATCAATCCTCACGACCACTCGTAAGGCAGCATATCACTGACGTCGGCCTCTGGCTCTCTGAATGCACGTCACACATCTGATCCTGGGTGCAAACATCATTGCAGCAATATCCTGGAAGGAATCCTGCTCAAGGTCTCTTCCAATCATGCCTATGCCGATCTGTACAGAGGCTAGCTCTCCTGCATAACCTCTTCTCGCTCAAAGGGCATCTGTGTCCTCAGCACAACATTTCTCGGAAACCGGTCGCATCCCAACGTCTCTGTAAGCATATCAGGTCTCTAGTCTCGACGGGAAGCAATGACAGCTAGTCAGTGTCTCGCACGAACCTCTTGTTCCGCTTGTCTGTATCATCGTCCATTTCAACATCGTGTCTCTATCTGCGCACTGCAATGCCTTCGGCTACGGTCCATCCGAAGTCCCTCACGCGGACTCGAAATCACACTCGGTATCTTCCTCACTCAGTAGAAGATATCTAGCCAAACACGTCCTCAGCGTGCACGTCACATCTCTGATGTCAGCGGAGTAGAACGTCATCTCATCGAAATCTCGTGCGAACTCTTTACTCCACCTTGCTTACATATCGACTGATCCGGACTCGTCTCATCGTGGCTACACGAACTGCGCTCCGACGGCTATGCTCGCACCTGGAGTCTCCCAAGCAGTGTCCCATCACGATATCCGAAAGATGCCGAATCATCCGATCGACTCGTCAGAACCTCATAATCCCCCAAGAGCTCACATCTCGGGTACAGTTCAATAGTATCGAGTACATGCCACAGCGTCGGTGGTCCAGCCGTAGAAGGGCAAACCCAAGCCTCACTAATGGCGCCGCGGAACCGCCGTAAACCCTAAGGTTCGAAGGCTGTCACACGGTCATTAAGTCGAGTTAGGGTTTCATTCTTCTAGAGGGTCCATAGAATCACCTGCATGTCTTTCCGTATACTTTAAACTTGGAAAATGGGCTCCTGACATTCGATCGTCTCTATCGACTCTCAACGAACCTGCGTGAAGTCGTCTCTAGCTGGAAACAATCTATCTGATGACCTCGCATCGGTAAACGAACGAACCACTTGCCCTAGTCATTCATCCACAGGTGACTAGCGACTCGCTATCATCTCTCTAAGTATATGCTCACGCTGCAGTAGCTCCAACCATCTGGGCGACATCTCGTTATTTGCAGCAGCAACTGGCTCATTCGCCTGTACGCCGAACATCGCCTCAATCCTCCAGGAAAGGCAATACATAGGCGGTCATCTCTGAGTCGGTCCGCTCTAGATCCGAGTAAGACTCTTCATGCTGGAACTCTTCAACTCATCTGGGTCCGCTCCGGCACAAAATCGGACGAATCACCTTCGTCTCTCAATCGGGTAGACTAGCTATCATCTGTCTCATATCTACCTGAAAGCTCCGTCAATCTCAGCTCGTAAGCTTCGGAAGCGACATCCTGTCAAACTCAGCAACAGCTGGTCCATCTGTCTGCACGGTAGGCGACATCACAATCTCTGAGGTATGCTGTACATCAACAGTTCTCTCTCAACTGGCAGCTCTAACAATGGCCCGATCATCCGGTGCAAGACCAAGCACTCGCCTCCACTAGAGGTCACAATCACCAACACTAACTCGAGACGTTCCCATGTCACCAGAAAACACAACGGTCGGCCCTCGTACCAAACGAGCTCACACCGGCCGTAACCCTAACAGCAGCCCAAACTGCGCTCAAACATGGCGACAGGAACCTCAATCGAGTATCAAAGAGAGCACATCAATGGCAAGAAGGGGAAACAACAGATCCAAAGTGGATACATGATCATAGGAAGGAACAGCATCAATAAGGGTATGATCATGAAACTAGTAGACTCGGAAATCTCAAATGGATGTTTGATCCTGGATATAAGGAGAACCACTGATCTCGAAAAATATGCACAGCCTAAGGTTCCTTAAGCGGAGTGGCGTGTCGTAAGTATGCCGCGGAACATACCAACGGTATGTCACTCTACTTTAGTCACCCATTCCATCAACCAAGGGTCATCCTAATACGACGAAAGTTCGGGTCGAATACCCCCTCGACCAAGCCTAAGTTCCGTAAGGTCAAGCCTAAGTTCCGTATATATAAATAAACGCCCTAGGCTCCACATAGTCAAACTTAGACTCGAACCAAGGTCAACCTAGCGCTCTGATACCAACTTTGTTACGACCCGAAAGAGCACGTGACTGGCCCTTGAACCATATGAAGCCTATAGGACTCCATCTGATCCAAGTAAGCCAAAAGCCCAGAAATCTAAAACCATTTTTAAGAATAAGTAAAGAACTGGTTTTAAAGAAGTGAAGAAAAACGTGTTTGAAATCAAGGTTTTTAAATAACTAAGCCGAATATGCATTTTAAAAGTGTACAGTCTTTTCTAAAAATTTCGGCAGAGTTTCTTTTGTAAAACTGGCCCCGAATGGGGTAAAACAAGAATAACAATATATATGCAATGATAATGGCATCCCCAAGCGGGAGCTAGCTCTTCGTCAATCGACGGTCACAACCAAACAATGATATAATATACAATGCCAAGTGGCGAGGATCAAATCCAAAAGAAAGCTCAAAAGCAACAAGAAACCGCAATACTACTAAGCGCGACTCTAAGGTCGAAATATACAACACTAAAGTCTAGGTCTGAAACAATATACAAGTTTTGGTTGATGGACAATTTCTAGATACAATGAAATAAATAAACACAATGATGGTTCTTGATGCGAAAGAATCCACCTACCAAAGCAAATCACCCGCAAGAAGGTAGTGTGCCAGAAATACCGCAAAGAAACCTGTACGGCAGAACCTGCAAGAACTGTGGCACAACGGGGGTGAGTTGCCAACTCGTGAATAGAAACATCTACAAGCAGAAACTGAATGCAAGACATAAACCTAAGTCAATACGATCAGTATATAAAATCCTCAATATAAAACATGCAGCCTATAGCAAGGCTAGGGTAAATATCTAACCCGAGTACAATCTCCTGTGTCTGTGTCAGTGCCTCAGATAACAATATAGCATATGAATGAGATATGAATGCGAGAAAACAGAATACATTTACATGAAGCAACTGTTTTCATACTTTAGTGAGATTTCCCCTGTATTTTTAAAAATAAGGTACCACAATGAAATCGGCATAAAACTGTGCCTAGCATCGGCACAAACGAAATCCCAATATCCTGATATCTCAAAGTCTCAACCACAATATCTAGGGCGCCGTCAGTCCAGACCGGCCCCTACCATCCATCTCAAGACCACGACGGTATCCTCCGGATATCCGACGCGTCGGGTAAAATCACCGGTAGGTAGTGCTCCCCTGCCAGGCTCACATCGTCATCACCACGCGCTTCTTGCCCCGGGGTACCTTACCGGGTCCACCATGTACCCGAAACGGTTCATCCGTCTCCTCGAATCGGGTTTCCAAATGTAAGTCCACGTTGCCACCCCCGATTCTTACGGGGAGGCGGAAACGGTATAAAAGTCAAATTTTTAGTGCAAGAGGCAACATGGACTATGCATGGTCGGGATCGTTACCTAAACTAAAACTAGCAACCTAGCTAAAGAAGTTTAGCTACTCGGATGAAGATGGTTATACCTAGACTTGAACTCCTTCGTCTTCAAACTTTGTAGAGGTTGATGGTTCTCCTTTGTCGCCTTCTCCCGTCGAAGATGGATCCACCTCGAAGGCTCGACCTTTGGGCTCTTTCTCGTACTTGGAGTGAACTGGAATCGCCGGCTTGCTAGACCCTTGATCCTAGAGTGAGTAGAGAGTGTTTAGGGTTTGCTTTTGTTTTTCAAGAGAAGGATTCTCAACTCATGAGAAGGTTTCTCTTGACTAGAGGAAGAAGAAGATGAGAATGAAGAGAGAGAGTGAGAATGATAGAATGAGCTCTTTCTTTTCCTTTTGCAACCATAACAAAAGAAAAAGAAAAATCAAATAATAACAATAATCAAAATGAAAAAGGTTTGATGGATAGTTTAGAATGACTAATATCATTACATGCATTAAATGAATAAAGCAAGAATGAAAAGGCATCTTGCATTTGTAATGATGGTAGTCAAATGTTCAACCATGGTCAACAAGTCAACCATGGTCAACAAGTCAACAAAAACTAACCATGACACAATTTCATTTTATTATATATTATTAAATGATATAATACAAATCCATTAGGGTTTGGAAAAAGACGACTGTCAACTGTGCATACGCACCCGTTCCGAAACCCTAATGGAAATCATCTTCCTCCTCCTCAAATAACTGTGCATACACACCTGCATTCTTGTTCCGAGGAACATGAATACTGAGAGATAAAAGCAACCCCAAATACTATACCAGTATCCGGCTCAAACCAGAGCCCGCTGGTAATATCTGTCCGGACTCCAAACGTGCACAAGTGCGCGGATGAGAACGAACCCTGTCGCAAAACTATGCGACCTCTACTCTGTTTTGCCCATAGGCGAATACCCTCTGTGTGGGACTCTAAAGACTCGACACTACGCTGGCAGTGGGTTTAACCACAGACCGCAAGCGGCACTAGCTGTGCGTAACGGTCCCCAGGTAGATGTCGACAAGAAGGCTGACGAGGTGAAACCCCATCTGTACTCCCACTGAGTCTGAATGTGACAGTCTCCGTACAGTCCGGTCTGTTCGTCTGATACATCGCATGGCGGGCCTAGGGGGCGGTAAACGTCAGTCCCCCAATAGCGGTACAAGTCGTGCCGGAGCGAAGCCCAAAACACCCTGAGATAACACTGGAAACCTACCAGTATATCTCGTTTGCCCTGGCCAGGGACTACTCGTGTATTGGCTCTCCTAGACACAGCGCGATGTCAACCCCCAATACCGGGAGAGACGAATCCTGTCTAACCGTCACTGCCTCCAAGTGCTTCGGGACTGCACCCAACCACCACCTGTTTGCACGACTCCTTTGAGCCGTGGTAGGGTAGTGATCAAAGTGCAGTGGGAACACACTCGAGGCGAAGTGCCAGTGTCAAGTCAGCGGACTAAGCTGTACTCATGTCACCTGGGAACTGATGACTGACGATAGGTATAATACCAACCTGTCAGTTCCCGACGAGTCCTGTCCAGTGTACTCGTAACCCAACGAGCACCCGTATACTATCTCCAGTACGACGTACTGATGGCTGTGGGACAGACCATCTCCCACACTGGGATGAGAAGCGCATACGCTAGTCTACTCCGGAGTATCGATGCCCTGTCTCGATAGTCCTGCGACTAGGGACCTGTATAAGGATGTGCTTATAGATTGCCCAGCCCCCACTAGTGTGACTGCCATCACAACGCTGGTAATCAAGCAAAGATCCTAAGGGCTCCACTAATGCGTATAAGTGATATAGTAAAATAAACACAAGTACACCTTGAAGTAGAGACAAACCAAGTAGCATACTACTATTTTGAGCAAGATTGTATATACAAGGTGAATATCCCAAGCATCCATTAAGTAATATACAAACTAGTATGATACAGTAATGGCCTCTAGGGCATATACACTAACACCAAATCCATCAGCAAACTCATGGTGGACGACTCATACATCATGGTAAAACCGCACTTTTTATTTTAAAAGAGAGAATATGATTATTTGTGTTTTTGCGGTTTTCCTGCAAATCCAGAAAATCTCATAGAAATCCAAATCCAAACTTCAATAGCATGCAAAATAGGGAATATATGCATGAGAATCCATGAATGCGGCATAACGATGAATAACAGTATGCAGGAAGTAGCAGGTATTACTACAATGTCTAAACTACTAGCTAAAAGGCTATGTCAAGCAATAATATACTTTCTAAGGTGTACGTGACATGGCAATTACCGATGAAGATGTGTGTGAGCCGGCAAGTAAGTGTACGTGGTACATACGCATCATCGGTAATGGTGCTGGTGTCCTATCAGCATGATATTAATACTGGAGTATGAAACATAGTATAAAAATGCGATGCAAAACGAACCACAAAAGGGAGTGGGAGCTGAAACTAGACGTAACCAAAACTTATCTGCATTAATCTAACATAAGTCCTACAATTGGTGCCCTTTGAAATAACACGAATCATGGGGTTTTGAAAATAGGGGCTACGGTGTTTTTATGAAAAGGTACGTCGTTTTTGAAATATCCGTAGATTCCCTTGAGCTGTCTTTAAAAATACCCACGATTCGTCAGTTTTTTTGAAATAGGTAAGAAGTCAAATCTACTCTAACAACTACACTAACTATACGGCTGAACTAACAAGCTGAACTATAGGTAAGGAAACCGCCTAACATCTGAGTCGATATATATATATAGATATATAGTCGGTGATCCCGCCTCAATGTCATATCGTAAGATATCCTCGAGTTATGAGTGCGGATCTATCATCAATATCGGCTCGTACGGTAAATCATCGTACGGCATCCCCAATAGCTGGGTAGGGTTCAACATCTCACTGTCTCATCACAAAATAGGTATCACTATCATCAGATCCAAAGTCTGGGGTACTACCCTATGTCTAGTACAATCGATACCATCAATGAAGTATGCATGCGGGGGTAAACACATATCCCAAGCCCGCAAGAAACACAAGTCATATCCCACATATGAATCGTATCACATCACCGATCTCACGGCACAAGCCCACACCATCGACTCATCTCCAAAGTCATCACATATCATCAAACACAGTGCAAGTATAAGGAACACACAAGTGTATACGTGTGGGTGCAAATCTATCCTATGGTTCGCAACTAGGAGCTATGCTGGTTATTTCTACCCCTAACTAACCATAACACACTATAACTATCCAACACATAAATATACTACATACTACTAATTACGGACTGCGGGGGTGCTATACGCCATCCACCCGACTTCCCCCTGTAGATATAATCTACTCACACGAATCCTGCGTGTCGGTGTCGATGTCACCGTCATCTTCCGCATTGCCTCAGATCGTCGCGGTGTACCTACACATATCACACGTATCGCATCGCATCAAAACCAAATCAACACTTGAAATGACACACTAAATCCAAAACGACACGCTAAAGCCAACACGATACGCCAAAAGGCTTATAGGTTAGAACCTACGGTTAGCCTTCGCAAAACAACCCGAAATCACTCGATGCAGTCGTACAAACGTCACACGATCGAGATAACGTACAAACACCAAAATGTGGAAATCAAAATACGTAACACAAAATACTGAAAGTAAGGCAGCAACCCAAGAAAACGATCCCAGATTTCATCTCAGGCCAAATCAGGGCAAATAAACAACTCTAGGGTGCTATATATGATGTATTTGAGCTACTGGACCAACCCCGAAGCATTCCCTCACCACTTGGCCGGCCACAACCCTCCCAAAACCGGCCTCGCCGGCCCCCCTATGCCCAATGGGGTCCGTTTGGTCAGGGTGGCCTCCTATGGTCTCAATTTGGTCCCTGGTATTGTTGATTTTCCCTGAAAAAGTCCCAGTGTGTTCCAGATTTTCCTGCAAGTTCCAGGTTCACAAAAACCGACATGGAAGTCCCGTAATTCCGTATTTTTAGTTTTCCAGTGGGATTGGTCTGGTTTTCTAGTCCATATAGGGTCTAAGGTCACCTTCTAAGCTCAATTGCAAAGTCACAACTCAACTTTTCCCTTACCCTCACTAGTTTGGTCCAAAGTGCACAAAATCACACGATATCGATATGAAACTTGAATTAAACCTTAAATACAACAATTAACACTCTAATTGAGAAGAAATTACCTCACATGAACCTCAAGAATCTTCCCACAGCACCAAAACAGCAACTTTCCTAGTCCATCTTGTAGATCTCGGGCTCGTGCACACTTTTAATGAAACGGACCTAGGGTTTTGGGGTTGTTTTTGAGATGTTTTTAGGCTTTGAAGAGGGGAGGGAGATGAGGAAGGGGCAGCAGCAGCAGGAGGAGGAAGAAGAGGGAGAGAAATGAGGAATGAAGGGGTATGGCTAAGGGTATAAGTCAAAGTCCACCTCTCTCTCTCACCTACCCTCATTTTCTTTTCTTTTCTCTTTTCTTTTCCTTTTAATCCTTAAACCAAACCTTATCACCTCAATAGTGAACACAAAAAAGAAATCCACGGCTAGAAAAATGCACAAGTGTAGAAAATGTGATATGTGCAAGTTTTGCACAAAACTGCCGAAAAACCCGATTAGCGATTTTAATCGCGATTAGCACTAAATTAGTGTCAAAATGATCACAACAACTTAAAAATGTCATAATTCCAATAATTAACCCATTTTAGAATTTTCCATAATTTTTCATAATTTTTCTCCATTTATTTGCATTAATTATTAATTTAATATTAAAATAATCAATAAAATAATATTAAATCTTAAAAATTCCCAAAATTAATATTTTATATTTTTTAAAATGTTACAATCTACCCCCCTTATAGAAATTCGGTCCCCGAATTTAAATTTAAAACCCCCAAGTACTAAAACATTTCGATACAAATCCCAAGTCGTCGGGGCTCCGAAATCATCAACACATAGAACGTCACAGCGCAATGCATGCGCAAAGGTACTGAGCAGATAACTCAAAAACAACGCTCCATCAAGCATCCCGCAATCATCGGAGTCAGGGTAAAAACACAATGTCAAATCCAATACAAAATCGATATGATATGGATCAGAACTACACATGTAGACATCCAATCTATACATGTAAATAGCTGATGCAAAAGCATGCCAAATCTTTTTAAGTCGCTGTGCGATGCACCTAACACTGCACAGTGGCGGACGTTTTTTATAAGAAAATAACCATATAGGTATATATATATCTTTTGTTTAATAAGCACGTTCCGCCATTTTGAAAACGATCAGAAGGGTTCCCTTGTTTTTAAAACGTTTCGTGTCATATCGGACACGTAAGTATATACTGAGACTATAGCTCGCTCTTTGGAAATCCCTTCAACTATCAATGCATGCAAAATATATCCAGGTACCGTCCACTGACTAGTCCTGCTCAGTATGAAAACAAATATCCGAAATCATAAAAGTGCACTGCTCCAAAAGGAATAAATCCCAAAAATGCACATAACACAATCCTGTGCGTCTGGTGCGCACGGAAATCAAAAATCCATCTATGTGCTAAATAGGTGCACAAAACAACATCTAAGTGCAACGGGTGTGCACGAAGCATCTGTCGTAGGCAACGTGTGCCGGATAGCCACAAATCCGGTGCATCTGACATGCACGAAGAAATCTCGATTTAGTGCATCGGGTGTGCACCCAAATCGTATCTCAAAACATGCGCCCAACATGCGCAAAATTCCAAATCGGTGCATCCATCGTGCACGAATGAAAATCTAAACCCTGCGCACTCAACATGCACGGAATCACGAAATCCAACAGCAAACGCCGAACATGCGCAAGTCACATCAAAAGCACGGAGTGCAAAAGCCAACCATCAATATCAGGGTCAAAATCAACGATATAATGCGGCTCAAACCAAAATCAAGGGTACCGCAAAGGAAAATCCCACAACCGTGTGCATCAGCGTGCACAAATCCCATCATAACACCAAAATGCGTGAAAACTATGCTGGAAGCATAAATCAAATCACCGGCATATAATAGGCACGAAATCACAATCAATACCTCAAGAATAATAATGATGCGCCTGGTATAAATGCCCAATAAGTGCAACCATGGTGCTCGAAAACAGAAATCATAGAACTCAGCCATCAAAACCAATCATGCAAATAGATCGCCAAAATACCGAAAACCCAAACTGACAGATACCTGATAATCGAATCACAAAATCACAAATCATAAATACCGTCATCGGTAGTCCCTCCTTCGAGGTCGAGAAGGAGTCGGCGCATCCACTGCTAGCAGCGCAGGATATCCACTGCTAGAGGGGAGGGAGATGAGGAAGGGGCAGCAACAGTAGGAGGAGGAAGAAGAGGGAGAGAAATGAGGAATGAAGGGGTATGGCTAAGGGTATAAGTCAAAGTCCACCTCTCTCTCTCACCTACCCTCATTTTCTTTTCTTTTCTCTTTTCTTTTCCTTTTAATCCTTAAACCAAACCTTCTCACCTCAATAGTGAACACAAAAAAGAAATCCATGGCTAGAAAAATGCACAAGTGTAGAAAATGTGATATGTGCAAGTTTTGCACAAAACTGCCGAAAAACCCGATTAGCGATTTTAATCGCGATTAGCACTAAATTAGTGTCAAAATGATCACAACAACTTAAAAATATCATAATTCCAATAATTAACCCATTTTAGAATTTTCCATAATTTTTCATAATTTTTCTCCATTTATTTGCATTAATTATTAATTTAATATTAAAATAATCAATAAAATAATATTAAATCTTAAAAATTCCCAAAATTAATATTTTATATTTTTGAAAATGTTACAGTCCGTATGTGTATGATACATAGTTGGGTCAAACAATAACGTATGAAAAGAGTCTAGATCGGTATCAGGAGGATCATCAAATTCGCTGCTGTCGACATCCATTAAGTCGACAGAACAGACCTGAGCAGTAGGTTCGGAGGGTACACTTCCCAACTTGTAAATGTTCAGCTCTATTGACCTATTCCCGAAGGATAGGGTCATAGAGCCATTACGACAGTTGATTATTGCATTGGAAGTGGCCAAAAAGGGGCGACCTAAAATCACCGGAATTTGGTTCCGTGGGTTCTCTACAGGCCGTGTATCAATTACAATAAAGTCCACAGGGAATATGAATTCCCCGATTTTTATTAACACATTCTCCAGTTCACCCCTAGGTTTGGTGATTGATCGGTCAGCCATCTAGAGAGTGCAATGGGCTGGTTTCAACTCTTCGATCCCTAGTTGCTCATAGACTGAGTATGGAAGCAAGTTAACACTAGCGCCAATGTCTAGTAGAGCACGATTGATGTGTTTTTCCCCGATAGAAATGGAAATAGTAGGACAGCCAGGGTCCTTACGTTTCCTCGGTACTTGTTGGGGGAAAGCCGTGTCTACAGTCTTTGCCATGAATATCTTCTTGGGCACTTGAGTCTTCCTCTTCCTAGTGCACAAGTTCTTAAGAGTTTTCGTATAGGACGGAACTTTTTGGATGGCATCTAGGAGAGGGATGTTGATATTAACTTGCTTAAACATGTCCATAATCTTCTCCATATGTGGACTCGATGTGTTAGCCCTTAACCGATTAAGATAAGGTGCTTTAGCAATAAGCGCTGGGTCCATTATAGGAGAAGGAAGTGTGTGTGGACCCGATCCCAAAATAGAAGTGGGGATCATCGGTGGTAGACTAGAAGAGATGGGCTGAGGTGGCGAGCCTTGTGGGAAATGAAGAATATGCCCACAAGAAGGTGGTGGGGTAGAAGAACTGGGGTCAGAATTAGAAGTAGAAGTGGAAGGAAAGGTCTCAGCCGGGGTGTTATTGATTGATTTATCAGTATCATCAAACTCTTCCCCAACGTGATTGTCAAGCACTCTTCCAGATCTCAACGTGATTGCATTCACAAGATGTGAATAGCCAGGATTGGGTAAAGGTTGAGCTGGAAGTTTCCCTTTCTCTCTTGCACTCATTTCGGCTTTTAATCGTGCAATTTCTTCTTCCATCGATTTAATACTCTCGCTTTGGGACGCAGAGTTTTTCTCAATTTTATCGACAGAAGACTTCATTTCAGCCGAAACTTGCATGATATTTGTTAAGACCAAATTCATGTATTGTGCAAATGAAGAGGATTCATCAGTCCCGGTCAACTGTAAAGGACTAGACAGTGCAGGTGTGTTGACCGGATTTTGAAAGTTATGTGCTTGGAAGGGGTGCTGACTCAATTGAAGTTGTGGTTGCTGTTGTGGTGGAGAGACCCTTTGGAAATTGTTTTGGGTTGGAACCGTGTTTTGAGATTGTGATTGGTTCCAAGCAAAATTTGGGTGATTCCTCCAACCCTGATTATATGTGGAAGAAAATGGATCGTTCCTAGGTCTTTGAAATGCGGCATTGGTATGCTCATGACCTTGAAACGGAGAATTTCGTGGACATTCTTCCGTCAAATGAGAAGGATCAGAACAGCATCCACATACAGTTTTGGAGAGTGATATTTGACTTAGGGCGGCTAAAAATTTGTTTTCCATAGTATCAAGTTTCTTTTGCATAGCTGAAATGTCAGCTCTAACTCCTATGGAAATATTATTGCCATCCCTAGACGATTGACTCACACCCTCCTACTGTAAAGATTTTTCAGCGAAATTTTCTAGAAAATTCCACGCTTCCCCATCATCTTTAGTCATGAAGTTGCCTTGACACATGGATTCAAGGGTCTGTCTTTTTTTAGGATTAATGCCCTCATAAATGATTCGGCACAGTTCCCATCTAGGGATTCCGTGATGAGGACATTGGATTAACAGATCCTTGAAGCGTTCAAGACATTTTGAAAATGGTTCATTTGGAAGCTGGGTGAATTGATTGATTTCGCTACGGACTCGAGCTGTCTTATGATGTGGGTAGAATTTCTTAAGGAATGCTTTGACGAATTCTTCCCAATTTGAAATGGAATGTGTGGTCGTGTTATACAGCCACTTCTCGGCTATATCGCACAAGGTGAATGGGAGAAGACGTAGACGCATAGCATCCATAGAAAGCTGTGAGGTACCCATCATTGCGCATACATTTTCAAATTTGGTAATAAAGGCATATGCGTCTTCAGACTCGAGACCGTGAAATTTTGGTAGAAGGTTGATGTATTGGGGTTTAATTTCAAAATTTTCCCCGTTGGCTGGTGGAATGGAAAGACAGGTGGAAAGTGGACCTCGTGTAGGATAACACCTCTCTTGGAGAGAGATGCGGGGTGGATTCTACGCACTAACGGACGGCGGCAGATTAGTGTTAAAGAAATTCGATGGAGGTGGATCCATCGATGTGGGTGTGGTAGTTGGTAAAGAAGAAGTAAATGGAGAAATACCGACTTCGGAGTCGATAAAGGGTACGCGGACTAAACGGGCACTAGAATCCCGTGTCCAGCCTATCTTGCACTAAAAAGGGTTAGTACAAGTGGCAGCGTTGACTTATAATTAGGGGTAATGAATGAATGAATGCGATGTTTGTTTTGAAAATAGGACGGATTTTTGAAAATATGATGCAACACAACAAATGCAACACACAAAACCCTAATTCTATTGGTCGCCTAGGTCAGATCTCTAGACCGCTCCTAACTTCCAAAAGACAAGACGCAGGATAAATCCTCCACTGCCTCTTTGTCTCTCCTGTGGCCAGGTAAGTGCCAGGTAAGTGGGAGGTTCTCCACTACGTAAGTAGTGGGCCTAATTAAGTAACCACTAGCCTTCGACACACTTTCCTTAGACACCACAAAAGAAACACGGATAAGCAATGAATTACCCACGGCCTTCTCTTGTCCTAAGTGAGCGCGACGGTCCTTAGAGTCATCTCTAGATCTTTTTTAGTTAATTGGGGTAAATGCGGATGCAATTTTGCTATTTTCGGGGCTTAGGAAGGGTAATGAACTCCCCACCTAATCTGGATTTTGTCTTTGCCCCTCAATGTCCGTATTAATTATGCAAACAACCACAAAAATCAAAACAAGCACAATTTAATTTTGTTTTTTGCGCGGCGCTGCGATTTTTTTTGCAAAGAAACCTGCATAAAATTGTTAATGGAGCAGATTGAGAGAGATATAAGAAAGTTAGGATTTACCTGAGCAATTTTGGTGCAGCAACTCCTAGAGGAGGCCGCGGAACCGCCGCACTAAGGGGATTAGACCGCGGAAGGGCGGTGGAATGAATAGTTCACTGCACAAAATTTACACAGAGAGCTTCTGTGTAGCTCCTAAGTCCTCTGGAATTTTCAGAATAATTTTTCCCAAGCTCGAATGATTCCAGATTTCCTCGCACAAATCACAACAACTCGTATTAGTGTTTGTGCGAATTTTGATCTAAAATTTATAATGGAATAAATCTTTCAACTCAAATTTCAATATATAACGAATTAGCGCGCGATCTCCGGCAACGGCGCCATTTGATTGAATGAATTTCTCGATTGTGTAAGTAAATCAAATGATCCCCGGCAACGGCGCCATTTGATTGATATGAATTCCGATTGTGTCGGTTTATAGAAAATTATGTAGAAATCATAACCAAAAATATTTTGACCGCAATCAATAACGGTGTCGGATGTAGGGCGTTAGTAAGTGCGGATCGTCCACAGGGATTGCGCGATTCGTTCGTATTTTGATTTGTTTGAATCGAAACTTTAATAGAAAGAAAACAAACAATTCATGATTTATAGTTGAAGTTCAAGAATTAGAAAATCTAGATCTAATAACAAGAAAATGATAAAATCAAGAATTGAGAGTTTGATGATTTTTCCAACCAAATATCAAGAATCTAAATGAGGCTCGTAGAAATCGATCAGATCTATAGATGTGATGTAATCTCACGATGACGTATTCTTATCCATCGATGATTTGATACTAGATCGATGATGATCGACGAGAATTAGGGATTTCTAGTGAAACTAGGGTTTCATCATTTATCCCTTGTTCCTTCTTCGATATCATTCACATTCTAGCATCTAGTAAATTCAAGAAACGATCGTAGATCCCTAATTTCGAGCGATCATAATCAAGAAAGCATCGCAACGAAACTAGGTCGTCGATTCTTGAATTTTCTAGGGTTTACAAAACTCACAGGACTTAAGAATCATTTTAAGATTTGTTACATCATCATTCTATTGATCGTCTCGACTTCTTTACGAGCGAAGTTTTACTCAAACATCACAACAAGAACTACAATTACAAATTGAGATCGAATCATGATGCAAGAATTTAAAGAAAGCGATATTAAAGAATTTCACCTTTTATTTATATCAACAATTCCGTTACAATCACTCAAGAACTATAAGAGGAAGAACTCGATCGTCGATTTGGCTTCGCTCGGCTCCTTGAGTCGCGGATCGGCTTGGATCACTTGCTCGATTGAAGATCGGCTCCGCTCCTAAAAGGTTGAAGTCTTCTCGCTTGATTTGGTACTCGGGATCTTGAATTTAGATTAGAATTAGGGTTAGGGTTTCGCACAAGTCGTGTCACTCAACTTGTGGAAGAAAGAAGATGGAGATTAATGAACAACTAAGGATTGAAGACTAAAGATTGAAGACTAATGATTAAGGAAGAAGTTTAACCCTAGATCTAGGCTCCTATTTATAGAATTCCAAAACCCTAGATCTAGGATTTGAATTTTGAATTTCCCTCCAAAAGTTAGTTAGAAGGAGAGGCTTCTAGAAGTAGTTAGTTAGGAGGGAGCTTCTAGAAATAGTTTGTTAGGAACTTAATTAAGATTAGCTTTGCTTAATGATCTTTGCTGATCTGGCAGAAGCTTCGAGGGTCATCTGGAATTTGACATATTATTCTGAAGTGTAGGCACAGAGATAGGAATAATGCAGCAAAACTGGAGTGCTGACGTGGCATAAGAGCTGCGGATCCGCGGTGCAAGCAGGCTCCCGCCGCGGATCCGCGGTCATGTTGGAGGCTTGGGGCTTGGTATTTCCTCTGCTGGTTTGGGCTGATGTTTGGGCCTTTTCCTGATATTTTGAATTTTATAATTCCTTCTGTATTGCTACCAGCTCTCAGGTCTTTGAGTTGGCGCAATGTTTGTGTTAGTGTATATGCCCTAGAGGCCATTACTGTATCATACTAGTTTGTATATTACTTAATGGAAGCTTGGGATATTCACCTTGTATAAACAATCTTGCTCAATATAGTAGTATGCTACTTGGTTTGTTTCTACTTCAATGTGTACATGTGTTTATTTTAGTATATCACCTATACGCATTAGTGGAGCCCTTAGGATCTTTGCTTGATTACCAGCGTTGTGATGGAAGTCACACTAGTGGGGGCTGGGTAATCTATAAACACATCCTTATACTGGTCCCTAGTCGTAGGACTATCGAGACAGGGCATCGATACTCCGGAGTAGACTAGCGTATGCGCTTCTCATCCCAGTATGGGAGATGGTCTGTCCCACAGCCATCAGTACGTCGTACTGGAGATAGTATACGGGTGCTCGTTGGGTTACGAGTACACTGGACAGGACTCGTCGGGAACTGACAGGTTGGTATTATACCTATCGTCAGTTATCAGTTCCCAGGTGACATGAGTACAGCTTAGTCCGCTGACTTGACACTGGCACTTCGCCTCGAGTGTGTTCCCACTGCACTTTGATCACTACCCTACCACGGCTCAAAGGAGTCGTGCAAACAGGTAATGGTTGGGTGCAGTCCCGAAGCACTTGGAGGCAGTGACGGTTAGACAGGATTCGTCTCTCCCGGTATTGGGGGTTGACATCGCGCTGTGTCTAGGAGAGCCATTACACAAGTAGTCCCTGGCCAGGGCAAGCGAGATATACTGGTAGGCTTCCAGTGTTATCTCAGGGTGTTTTGGGCTTCACTCCGACACGACTTGTACCGCTATTAGGGGACTGACGTTTTACCGCCCCCTAGGCCCGACATGCGATGTATTAGACGAACAGACCGGACTGTACGGAGACAGTCACATTCAGACTCAGTAGGAGTTCAGATGGGGTTCACCTCGTCAGCCTTCTTGTCGGCATCTACCTGGGGACCGTTACGCACAGCTAGTGCCGCTTGCGTTCTGTGGTTAAACCCACTTCCAGCGTAGTGTCGAGTCTTTAGAGTCCCACACAGAGGGTATTCGCCTCTGGGCAAAATAGAGTAGAGGTCGCATGGTCTTGCGACAAGGGTTCGTTCTCATCCGCGCACTTGTGCACGTTTGGAGTCCGGACAGATATTACTAGTAGGCTCTGGTTTGAGCCAGATACTGGTATGCGTTTTGGGGTTGATTTTATCTCTTGGTATTCATGTTCCTCGGAACAAGAATGCGGGTGTGTATGCACAGTTGATTGAGGCGGATGAAGAGGTTTTTCATTAAGGTTTCGGAACGGGTGCGTATGCACAGTTGACAGTCGTCTTTTTCCAAACCCTAATGGAATTATGATATATCTATTAATAATATTAATCAAATGAAATTGTGTCATGGTTGGATTTTGTTGACTTGTTGACCAAGGTTGAAGGTTTGACCATCATCATTACAAAAGAAAGATGCTTTTTGATTCTTGCAAAACCATTTAAAGATTGTAATGATAATGGTCATTCCAAACCATCCATCAACTATTTCATTTTATTATTATTGTTAATTGATAATTCTTTTTCTTTTGTGATATGGTTGTAAGAAAGAAAAAGAAAGCTCATTCTATCATAACCATTCTCTCTCCTCACTTGTTCTTCTTCCTCCTCTAGTTCAAGGAGAATCCTTCTCATGAGTTGAGAATCCCTCTCCTTGAGATAAAAACACCCCTTAGACACTCTCTACTCACTCTAGGATCAAAGGTTTAGCAAGCCGAAAATTCTAGTTCTCTCAAAGTTCGAGAAAGAGCCCGAAGGTTGAACCCTCAGGTGGATCCATCTTTGACGGAAGAAGGCAACGAGGAAAGCACCATCAACCTCTACAAAAGTTTGAAGAAGAAGGAGTTCAAGTTAGGTATAACCATCTTTCCGAGTAGCTAACTCTCTTTAGCTTGTTTGCTAGTTTTAGTTTAGGAAAAGATCTCGACTTTGTTAGTCCATGTTTCCCCATGCGCCAAAAATTTGATTTTTATACCGTTTCCGCCTCCCCGTAAGAACCGGGGGTCGCAACGTGGACTTACAGTGGTGTCAGAGCCTAACTAAACTTAAACTAGCTTTGTAGTAAAGTGTATGGAAGTTCGATCGAGAAAAAATCGCAAAACCGGAAAAACCAAAACCCTAAGTTTCTGTTGAAATTTTTTGTGCTCTAAATGTAAAAAGTTTTACTCCTAAAATCGGCTCAGGGTTTTGTGAAAACACCCACGAAATACGATCGCATGATTCCTTCAAAGCGCCGCGGTTCCGCGGCAATGGGTTGCTTAGGCCGCGGAACCGCCGCCGTTTTGTCTCTTCCTGTGGTCCTGTTTCGTGCAGTGTTCTTCTGGTAGGGTTTTGGGATTTTTAAGATATGTCATTTGTGCCCAGATTTTCCAGAAAAGAAATTTGTTTTTGGGGGCCTATAAATCCGTATTTTTATCGAACTTCACTGCACTTTGGCTACAATGGTTATATCTGTGATGTTTGCATGTATTGAACGTCGGCTAATCGCTATAAGTCGATTAGTCGGGGTTATACATCTCTGTGATCTGTGTTTGATATTGGAATGTGTATATGAATGTGTTGGACTGTCGCGGGTGAATAGCCGGGGTGGATGTGAGATAAGCTTTTGTTTTTCTTTCATTCATTTGTAATATGTAAATTGATGTAATATTATTATTTGTATGGCCGCACAACCGGGTCGGGGTTGTAGCCGTCATTGTATAATTCTTTTTACTGTTTTTGCTCCTAGGATAGACCCATGGAGGGGTGCACAAACTGCCGGGTACTTGGCGGGTAGTTTGCCGCATCCGTAGGGGTCTTGGGTGGGGTATTGGCTATTCACCGCGACCGTGTAATCCGCTTTTCGTTGCAGGCTCGAACGGATTGCGGATTCCTAGTATATCCAATGTATTCATCTGTGATCTGTAATGTCTATCATTGCTATATTTATAACTATTTAGGCGTTGCTTATGTTTTACAGCCGCGCTAGCCCAGCCCCCGCTCTGTCGTTAGTTAAGTAACCTAACGGGTGATGACGGGGCCCCGTGGCGAATGCGAATGGCATAAGCGTACGCCATATTTTGGTTGTTTTCTGCAATGGTAGGATTAAATGATGGGACGCATTAAAAGAACTAATGCAAGAATATCACGCATTAAAAGAACTAATTCAAGATAATAAACCAAGCAAAAGTCGTTGGAACACTTTCGAAAAACCACTCGGTTCTTTTCAAAAACTAACTTTTAAATGCGGAGCTTGAGCCACTCCTTCTAAAAGCTATCTCGTTCCATCGATTATATCAAGTTCACTACGTTCACGGTTTCGCCAAAACCATTCGTAGCCCTCCGTCGTTTCGTATGAATATTCAATAGTATTCAAGCTATGTTTGTTGATCTTCGTCAAGGCATAGAGATTGGTAGCTGTTGGGTGTTCATATGTAGCATAGATAGATGCGTTGGTTTGGGACAGTCGTATTGCCTTGTTGACCTTCGTCAAGGGTATATACGGGTGGGTTCAAATTAACCTGGAAAATGACGGGCAGAACTTGACATGTGACTTATGATTTGTTGACCTTCGTCAAGGTCATAAGAGCATGGGGCAAAAATCCACATCGGGAGTTTCATAAGTACTGAAACTTGCTAGATTTGCATACCATTTGGAGTGTGGTGATTTTGGTAGGATTCCTTCAGTTTCGTCACGCGATGATATTTGGATCCCGATCCTACTGTGAGTATATGCTACTCCTCGGGAAATTTTTCACTAAACGATCAATGCTATAAACCTAGTAGGTGCCTAGAAAGGTGTTAGCGGGGCTACGCCCCCAGGGAAAAGAGGTTATTTAATTAAGGAACTTCGCGAAAGCGTTGGAAAACCTCCCTCGAAGTACCGACACTGGCCTGGCTGAACGGTTAAGCAAGTATTGTGCGGTGGGATTGATCCCGACTAATTCTTCCTTTATGGTTTGAGGAGGGATTCGAGAGACAGTGGGAGCCATCCTGTTTAGACAAATTAAAAACCACTCTAAACTTGCAAGAGCATCGTGCTAAAGTGTTTATTCTCTCCCTCCTAATTGCAGCGACCATTCGACATGACTGGATTTAAGTTACTTCTAGATAAAAACATACTGACAGGGCCAAACTACAAAGATTGGCTCAGGAATGTCAAAATGGAAATCACTTATGACAAGCTGGGGTATCTTCTTACCACCAAAGCTCCCCCCGTCCCAGGTCCCACCTCCAGCGTCGCGGATAAGGAAATCCGTAAGAATTGGGAGATTGATTGCGTGAAGGCCAGGTGCCTCGTGCTTGCCTCTATGGACAACGAACATCAGAGGAGGCACGAGAATATGGACTTGGAATCCATATTTCTTCATACAAAAGAACTGTATGGAGAGCAGTCTCGTATCGCAAGATACGAAGTGTCGAAGAAGTTATTTTCGGCAAAGTTGGCCGTCGGATCATCGGTAGCGGACCACGTGCTTAAGATGATTGGCTACATTGAGGAGCTAGCGGAACTTGGGACCACGTTAGAAAGTGAACTCTATACGGATTTAATTCTCCAGTCCCTTCCATCCACTTACGCCCAGTTTATACTGAACTTCAACTTACAAGAAAAGGAAGTTGAACTTTCAGAACTCCTCAACATGCTGAGGAGCGCAGAGGGCACCCTACAGAAAGGTAGGGAAACACCCGCTTTGTTTGTAGGAGGATCTTCTTCCTCTAGGTCCAAGGCGAAAGCCAAGGGAAAGAGGAAGAAAGCCCCCGCCAAACCAAGGGGCGGTGTTAGTAAAGTGGGTACGAAGGGAAAAGAAAATGCAACAATGATAGCGGGGAAGCTTGTGGGTAAAGAAGAGTGCTTCTATTGTCATAAAAGTGGACACTGGAAGAAAGATTGCAGGGCTTGGAAAGCCAGGACACAGGAACTGAAGCAGGTTGCGGCTTCAGCTTCAGGTGTGTATGTTATTGAAAACTGTCTATCGATAAAATCTACTTCCTGGGTATTGGATACCGGATCAGGATCTCATATCTGTAATTCTTTGCAGGCGTTGAGAAACTGTAGGTTTTTGAAGGCAGGTGACATGACCCTCAGAGTTGCGAACGTAGCTAGCATGGATGCTAAAGCCATGGGGGACTATCACCTCGGAATGTCAGATGGGCATGTTTTGGTTTTGCGTAATTGCTTTTTTGTACCCAACGCAACTTGTAATATCATTTCTGTATCTTTGGTTTCTAAAGAAGGTTATGAATTTGCGTTTGTAAGTAATGTTGTAAACATTCACCTTAATCAAGTTCTGATTGGGTCAGGTACACTGAGCAATGGTATATACGTGTTAAACCAACCACAGATTTTCAATGTCCAGAATACACACAAAAGAAAGTCTCCAGATATCAATCAGGCTTTCTTATGGCATTGTAGACTGGGTCACATCAATGAGACACGGTTGACTAAGTTACATAAAGAAGGATACTTGGATCCGTTCGAGTATCAGTCTTATGCCACTTGTGAATCTTGTCTCATGGGAAAGATGACAAAGACTCTGTTCACTGGACACGGAGAAAGAGCGAGCGAGCTCTTGGGACTCATACACAGTGACGTGTGTGGTCCAATGTCTACACATGCGCGAAGCGGTTATTCATACTTCATTACTTTCACAGATGATTTCTCTAGGTATGGACATGTCTTCTTAATGAAGCACAAATCCGAGGCCTTTGAGAAATTTCGGGATTACAAGAATGAAGTTGAAAAACAAACAGGCAAAAGTATTAAGATTCTAAGATCAGATCGAGGTGGTGAATACTTGAGTGCCGAGTTCCTGGACTATTTAAAAGAGAATGGAATTCTCTCTCAACGTACTCCTCCATACACTCCGCAACATAACGGTGTATCGGAAAGGAGGAATCGAACCCTATTGGATATGGTTCGTTCCATGATGAGTAAGGCTGAGTTACCGCGATCTTTCTGGGGCTATGCACTAGAAGCAGCTGCATATCTCTTGAACAAGGCTCCCACCAAGACTGTGCCTACCACTCCATATCAGATGTGGAGTGGGAAGAAACCCTGTCTTAAGTACCTTAAGATATGGGGATGTCCAGCTTTTGTAAAAAAGCAGCATGCGGACAAGCTCGAGGCACGTTCAGTACAGTGTAAGTTTGTGGGATACCCAAAGAACTCCAAGGGGTATCTGTTCTATTCCGCTGAGGAACAAAAAGTTTTTGTTTCTCAACATGCCCGCTTCTTGGAAACCGAGTTTTTGGAAACCCAGATAAGTGGGAACGCAATAGAACTGGAAGAAATTCCAGAACCACAAGCTATAACTGAAAGCTTGGAAGAGCCAGTAAGTTCAAATGAACAGGACATTCCTACGCCGCTCCGCAGGAGTAGTAGGCAGTCTCATCCGCCCGAGAGATACTACGGTTTTCTCATAGACGGGGATAGAGAGGATTGCATCATAGATTATGATGAGCCTACTAGCTTCCAGCAGGCCGTTCAGAGCGTTGGCTCGGTAAAATGGCTGGATGCAATGCGGAATGAAATGGAGTCCATGTACACCAACAAAGTATGGACGTTGGACATTGCTCCAGACGGGGTAAAACCCGTAGGATGCAAGTGGATCTTCAAAAGGAAGATTGGTGTAGATGGACAGGTTGAGACCTATAAAGCTAGACTTGTAGCAAAGGGTTTCCGTCAAAGACCTGGCTTGGACTATGACGAAACCTTTTCTCCAGTGGCTATGCTGAAATCCATTCGGATCCTTCTTGCCATTGCTGCCTTCTACGATTATGAGATTTGGCAGATGGACGTAAAAACTGCTTTTCTAAATGGAAATTTAGAGGAGTGTGTCTATATGGACCAGCCAGAGGGTTTCATTCAGAGTGGTAGCAGCGGAAAGGTGTGCAAGTTGCTTAAGTCCATCTATGGACTAAAGCAGGCATCGCGGAGTTGGAACATCTGTTTTGATGAGACGGTCAAGGAATTTGGCTTTATCAAAAATCCAGATGAACCATGCATCTACAGTAGATTTGTAGCGAGAACTGTAGTATTCCTCGTTCTATACGTGGATGACATTCTCTTAATAGGAAATGACATTCCTATGCTACAATCTGTCAAGGGGTTCTTGTCACACAGGTTCTCCATGAAAGACCTGGATGATGCCTCCTACATCCTGGGGATCCGGATCTATCGTGATAGATCCAAGAGGATATTAGGACTTTCACAGTCCAGGTACATCGACACCATACTGAAAAGATTCAGTATGGAAGATTCCAAGCGCGGTAACCTACCGGCTTGTCACGGGATCGCCCTCTCTAAAGAGATGTCCCCCAAGACTGATTTGGAGAGGGATCACATGTCTATTATACCCTACGCTTCTGCGGTAGGCTCTATAATGTATGCGATGTTGTGTACCAGACCGGATGTAGCTTATGCACTGAGTGTGGTAAGCCGGTATCAGTCAAACCCTGGGGAGAAACACTGGATAGCGGTAAAGAACATTCTTAAGTACCTGAGAAGGACTAAGGAGATGTTCTTGGTGTATGGCGGAAAAGACCTCCAGATCGAGGCCTTTGCAGACTCCAGCTTCCAGAGTGACAAGGATGATTCCAAGTCCATGTCGGGTTTTGTCTTTACCCTCAATGGAGGGGCGGTGTGTTGGAAGAGTTCCAAACAGGAAACCGTTGCAGACTCGACTATGGAAGCGGAATACATCGCTGCATCTGATGCCGCAAAAGAAGCTGTCTGGAAGAGGAAGTTCTTAAAAAAACTTCAGGTGGTTCCGTCCATTGTTGACCCAATACCTCTGTATTGCGACAACAACGGGGCTATAGCTTTAGCGAAGGAACCCAGGTCCCATCAGAGATCCAGGCACATCTTGAGGCGGTATCACCTGATCAGGGAGATCGTGGATCGCAAGGAGATCGAGGATCGGAGGGTTGCTTCAGAAGAAAACACTGCAGATCCATTCACCAAGGCACTGCCCCAGACTCAGTTCGAGCGGCTGATCGAGATGATAGGTCTTCGATACGCCAGTACATGGCCTTAGTGCAAGTGGGAGATTGTTAGTGTATATGCCCTAGAGGCCATTACTGTATCATACTAGTTTGTATATTACTTAATGGAAGCTTGGGATATTCACCTTGTATAAACAATCTTGCTCAATATAGTAGTATGCTACTTGGTTTGTTTCTACTTCAATATGTACATGTGTTTATTTTAGTATATCACCTGTTGGAGATAGTGCCCTCAGAGTCAATTATTGGATCACAGGCACGTGATTGCAATGATTGAGGGGAGGACCTATCCCGGTAGGACAGTCTTGCTCGAGATGATAGTATGCTATCTGGTTTATCTTTATCATCGTGTACTGCTTTAGGTGACCTGACAAGTCGCTATTACACGTTGATAAAGCCCCTAGGATTCTTGCTTGACCACCAGCAGTATGAGGGCGATCATATAAGTGGGAGCTGGGGGTCTACAAGCACATCCTTAAAAGGTCCCTAATCATGGGAGATTCGAGACAGGACATCGTTTTTCCAGAGTAGACTAGTGTATACAGTCGAGACCCCGACGAGGGGCGGTGGCCGGTCTCACAAGCCACTGGTGTCAGTTGGTTCACCTAAGATGTATACAGGTGCTCATTGGGTTATGAGTACACCAGACAGGACTCGCCGGGAACATGCTAGTTCGTCTTATACCTGACGTCAGATAGCAGTTCCCTGGTGACATGTGTACAGGTTAGTTCATCGACCTGAGATCGTCATTTGTCTCGTGTGAGTTCCCACTGTACTTTGATTACTACCCTACCACGGCTCAAAGGAGTCGTGCAAACAGGTTTTAGTTGGGTACAGTCCCGAGCCACATGGAGCCAGTGAGCGGATCTGCAGGGGTTCGTCTCTCCCGGTATTGAGGGTGAGGTCGTGCTGTGTCTAGGAGAGCCAGAGCATGAAAAGTCCTTGGCCAAGGCAGGAGATTTGCTGGTAGGTATTCCAGTAGTATCTCAGGGTGTTCTGGGCTACACTCCGACACGACTTGTACCGCTTTTGGGGGTCTGACTTTTACCAACCTCCTAGGCCCGCCATGCGATACTCATAGACGAACGGACCGGACTGTATGAATATTGTCACTGACAGGCTCAGTAGGGTGTCAGGATGAGTTCGTTCATCGACGTCCCTTTTGGTCAATACCTGGTAGCCCGTCACGTATTGGCTTATATCTCTGACATGCTAGTGGTTAAATCCACAACCATCGTATTGACGAGTCTTTAGAGTTGTTCATCACAGAATACTTCATTTTATACCGCCCATTCTTACGCTCGGTTGTTTATAGGTAGGTGATTTTAATCCGTGTTTGTTATATATTTGCAGGATACAGGTTCTCGATTCTAAAACGGTGAAATTCATGGAAAACACGACAAAATCCGAGTTCCTGCCAACCACTGAGAAAACACGGTCTCCGCTCGTCATCCGTATGTTGCCAGATACCAGTTTAGGAAGACAAAATATCAAATCAATGTCACCTTCATGCACAAGGCTCAATGGCAACAACAAGTTCCAAAAAATCTACGCGGAGCTCGAGGCAATCATGACAAAAACATCCACAAAAAGTCCACCTTTCCTCAACAGAAATTCTGGAAGAATTGTGAAAGTATTTTCAGAAAATAGGTGTACCAGACAACAGGGGACTGCAGATCAGGGCCGTACAAGAAAACACAGCCCCTAATCCCACTATAGGGCCGCGGATCCGCGGCCAAAAGGGGGTATTGGCCACGGATCCGCGGCCATGTGGAGTCCTCACCTTGTCGTCTTTTGGGGGTATTTTGGGTACTTCCCATGTGCTCTGGTGGTTGCCCTAGATCTTCAACTCCCTGCCTATAAATACAGCAGAACTTGCCAAAGCCAAGGGTCATTCTTTTGTTCATTCTTTAGCCTCTTTTGTAGGATTTAGTTCTTTTTCTTCTTCTTCTTCATTCCTCTTCCATGAAATTGTAAGTGAGAAGCTTTTTTGTGGATGTGAATAAAGATGAAGGTTTTTTGTATTATCCTTTTTGTTTAGCTTCCCCCTTGAGCTCTCTACCTTAACTTGATCTTGCAACCTCTTAAGTGAGCTTGCAAGTTTAAGTTTTGGTCATTGGTCTCAAGGGGTTGTATCATTTCGTTCTCGCCTTAGTACTTCAATTCACATGCGTTCTCTACCCTTCCCTTGATCTTGCAATCTCTTGATTGAGCTTGCAAGTTTAAGGGTTGGCTATTGATCCCATGCTTGTCTTGAGTTCTATGATTCTTGTAATTACTTTCTTGCATTTTTCATTCTTGTCTTTTATTACTTGCAATTTATTTCCTTGCACTTTAATTACTTGCAATTTACATTCATGCACTTAATTTCTTGTAATCTTTTCTTTTCTTTGTTCTTTTCTTTTTGTTCTCTCTTTTTGGTTCTCTTTTGTGAATGAATGTAATTATTGTTGTTAAGATAAAATACGGTATTATAAGTTAAGTTTTCTTTGTCCATTTCCTTTTCCCGTATTTTCCATTGAACTCCGCCCAAACCATACGCAAGCGCTCCGTTAGGCACCGTATCCTGACAAGGTAACGGTGATTCCTAATCGCGACCGGTTGCGTTCGGTTTGGCCGGAGGCGAAAGCAAGAGACAAGAACGGAAGGACAAGGGTAAATAAGCTGGATTCCACGAATACCGCGCTTAAATCCCCTAATCCACGTTGTTGCCGATTGCTCGAGCTTCAATTGGTCAAGACTCGGCTCAAAGGTTTCGAGTACGGATTTCATTAGCTTACAATCTCGTATTTTCTTCTTAACAACTTTATACTTGCAAATAAACATATAGGTTAGATCAAACAAACATACATATTCTTTATTGACTCGTCTAAGACAAGAAGGTAAAATACCACCATCTCCCTGTGGACCGACCCGTGCTCAACCGGCTAGCTGCAAAGCGACACCGTCCTGATCGCGGTTACACTTTAATTCTTTGAACATCCGACACGCCAAAAGCGTGCGATCAAATGGCGCCGTTGCCGGGGATCGAACCTGGGTCACCCACGTGACAGGCGGGAATACTCACCACTATGCGATCAAATGGCGCCGTTGCCGGGGAGACGGTAGCGTATTTTTTTCTTCTTGTTATTCGGGTTAATATTCTTTTTGTATATTTTTATAAAAAAAAAAAAAATTCTTTTTGTTTTTTTTGATCATTTTTGTGGGCAAGTGTGCAGATTTTTGCGTATTTGCAAACTGCAATTGTGGGGAGCAAAGTGTACATTCAAAGCAAAGGTGATTACGAAGTACAGTGCCAAAGATCCGGGTAGTTTGACCCGCGCAAGCGAACCTTTCAAGCTTACCGGATTTGATTCAACGGGGGTTTCCTAACCCAAAACTAAAACGGTACGTACTTTACTAACACCTTCTTCTCAAATCCGACGCTTCCAATATACTATTCTTTGCAGGATTCTTTGCAAGTTCGCTAGCAAACGCTAAAAATTGACTAACCCGTATTTGTTGCAGCGCCGCGCTTAAAAACTAAAAAAAATGATTGTTTGATTCTTTATAGAATTTTTTTGAATTGCGCATTGCATACATTAATACGGACTTAAGGGCAAGCGAATCCCACAACATACGGTAAAGGATTTCATCACCTTTTCCGTGGCCCACAAATCACGAACTTGAGCATAACGTTTACCCGCACAAAATTTAAAAGAAACTAGACTTTAAGCCTTAAGGACTTCACGCTCACTAGGAGAAGTTAACTGTGTTTAGAACCTTGCTTAACGGTATATTGTTTACGGGGTGTCTAGGAAAGTGTTAACGGCGAAACCGCCAAAAGAGAAAGGGTTATTTAATTAAGGAACTTCACGAAAGCGTTGGAAAACCTCCCCTTATCTCTGCACTTACCTGGCCTCGTGATCAGTGTATCTTGAGCCTGTTTCTCGACACAGTTTTACTTCAACAATCAAGTTCTGGAGCAGGTCTAGTTGACCTAGGTGAACCCTAGAACGATTAGGTGTGTGGTATTTTTGTGTCGTGATTATTTTTGTCCATATTCTTTTGTGTATATTTCATTCTTCTGTTAATATTTAAAATATTTAAAAAAAAATCCACATTCTTTTTCCTTCCTTTTCACTTCCTTTCTTTCTTTCTCTCTTCATATCATGGGTACCCCACCTCGAAAAACTCTTGCCGAACTTTGGTACCCACAACCAGACATTACTTCCTACGGTTCTTGTTTTGGCCGAACTTCGAACGATCCATCCATGCCAAAAATTTCATTGAGAGATCGGATAGACGCGTCTAGGACGAACAACTGGACCCCGCAATCCACTTCGTATCAACCGTTTCAAACATTCACCCCTTCTTGCGTTGATACCCCTTTTGAAAGTCCGGTTGTAACCCCGAGACCAATGTCTCTTGCTTAACGAATTGAACAATCCCGTAGCCGATCTTTCACTCCTTTCACCACTACAAATTCTCGGGATCAACAATTCCATTCACCTTCTTATCCCAATGTTGATCCCACTCCTGTCCAGCCATCCAATTCCTACCAATCCTACCCTACTTTTGCACCTTCCCTAGACATTACTTCAGAGCAGCCGTTTGGGAGTTTTCAGTATCCAAATAACTTTGAATCTTTTACTGAAACCCCATCACAACCCATGTCTAGTCTGGAGTAGTCGTTGGAAGACTTTAGGGTAGCGTCAAGCCAACAGATGATGGATTTGAATGCGTCCATGGCCGCCCTCATGCAACATAGTGACCCGGTAGCTAGTTTTCAACTAGCTCCAACTTTTTCAATGTATGATGAGGCGGCAGGACAAGCTGTAAATTTGAGTGGAGAGAGTGAGATGTACCCTCTTCCAAATCAACCCTACCCGTCCCAAATTGAATCCCACAACTCCTGTTTTGAAAGTCTATCGAGTATCCCACATGATTTATCAATTGAAGATAGAATGAAGAATGAGTTGTGCGACTTTGTGGTGTTTGATTTGCCCGATTGTGAAGGGTCCCTTCCAAGTGAAACCATACCCAATCCTTTTGACCTCTACACCTCCACTCTAGAACCTGAATTGATTACTATCCATGCTTTGGTTGAGGTGTCTGAGAAAATTGACTTTCACTTGATTAAGGATATTGACGCTGGGAATATTTTGGATGATGAACCTATAGATTTGGCTGAGTTTTTCTCTTCAAATCATCATCCTGAGTCATTAAATGTTTTTCCCGAACCCTATATGCGTCTGGATTTTGAAGAAAAGTGCATGGATGTGCTAAATTTTGAGGAGAATATTGAGGATAGTTTTGAGGATGAACCAGTTCTATTTGATGAGTCGGATTTTCCAATTCATCCTGTTCCTTTCACTGACTGTGTACACCCTCCTGAACCCTTAACCGATACCCTTCCTCAACCACTTCCCTCCATCCTTTCCATCGTTCCGACCTTGTAAGAAACCGTCTCACTTTCATTTCAGATGTCTGGTTTACCAAGTTCGGCGTACCCATGGTTTCTTACGAATCTTAAGGGATTTGACCCCATTTCTCGACGGGTAAATATATTAGCACAATCATTGTTTACACATCGCTCATCACAAATTGTGCTAATCTATTTACTCCATTTACACCCCCAAGTTCGTATTCCACTTCTTTTTCCCTTCCGCCATTCTTCTTCTTCTGATATACCGAGACCGTATCCCGCTTCTTCCTCCATACGGTCTCGCGTAGTCTCCATTTCTTTTCTCTACGCCTTCTTCCACCAACCGGTACATTATAGCGATAAAATATTTGAATGGTTGGTGTTAACTTTTGGCCTGTGTAAGGCCTTGTATAGATTGGTACTGTTCTTTCCCCCCTAATCCTGAACTTCAACGCTTAACAGTGGAAACACTGTTTTACTTAAGTTTGGGGGGGACACCTTTTTTTGTATATATCTTTTTGGTTTTTGTTTTGTATATAATTTGTTTTTGGGGGAGCGCCGACAATTTTGACCCTCTTGGTATAGTCTGACAGTGAGGGCACTGTCAAGTTTAAGTTTGGGGGTGTGCTCGGTAAGCTTTCTTCCTTCGCATTCATTTCTATATTTTGCATTTGCATACCTTATTAAAAATCCATAAAAATCAGAAAAATTTCAAAAAACATAAAAACTTTTTTGTCAAGTTAGCTAGTAAGAGGACTCTAATTCAACATCTCGACGGTTTTGTTTGATAAAATAAGAACAACTAAATCTTACTTCTAGATTTTGAAAACCTGAATGATAACTCTCCTTTGTAGTTAACTATGGCTGATATACGTCTTTACATTACACTACACGTATCGTGAGTTGTGGAAATTAGATGACAAGTCTTTTATGTTTAAAAACTTTTAAATAAGATAAATGATTTTCTGAGGATCAAATAGGTTTGTTCTGAAATAAGTAATATATCAAGAATAGTTTATGAAGTGAGTGAATATGAAGGAATGTTATTGATGCCTTAATTGGAACTAAGTCTGAAAAATAACCCATCTGAAACTTGATTGGAATGATTACACACCGAACCCACTAAACACGTCTTTTATCCAAAAAAAAAAAATATAATTGAACTACCGGTTATATCTCCGTTCGTATTGAATCATCATGATTTTCACGCCAAACTGTCTTTTGTTTTTGGACCTAGGTAACTTGAGTAATTAAGTCCGCTGGGGTGTTTCTACACCTAATGCCCTAAAACCAACTGGTTTGGGTGCATTGGCCCAAAGCTCGCTAAGAAGCCTAGAAAGTCCAGATAAAAACAAAGTCAAGCAAGTGTTCTCTCCGTGTTAAAATTCCTAACGGTTCTTTGTGTGAGAATAATCTTGATAAAAGACAGGCTTTTATAAAATTTTTTTTTAACGGAGATATGAAGGTTTTATTCTATGATAAAGACTATTGCACGTTCACAGAGGTGTGTATGAAATGAAAACAAGAAAAAGGTGGAGTGAAAAATACGACTTAGTTTCCTGTTAAGGAAGATAGAAATTCTGAAGTTGAAACCTTACTGGAAAACGAAACTTGAAAAATGCTTAACTCTTTATAAAACTTATGTGATCCTTTTAAAATTGTTATCTAGGCTTTATTGTGCGACATGATGACTTTAATCGATCCTTCTGGAACTTAACGACACTATTTGCACTACACGTAAAGACATATAAAATCTGTAGTTAAATAAGAAGCGAGGTGTGAAAAATAAAGGTTCGATGGTCTAGACTTAGGATTATAGAATTGTTATTTTATAAAACAAAACTTTAGGGTTTGAATCTTAGTCATTTTACAAACTAGCTTGACGGGATTTTGTGGGTGTAATCCGCTGAAAACCCTCAGGAGACAACACTCCTCCTACTAGGGACACCTAGAGGTTTAACGGCTTGTTGCACGCGCTCAGTGCAATCGCGTTCCCTGCGAAAGTGCGGTTATCATTTTATTTTTGTGAATAATTGGTTTTGCTCGGGACGAGCAAAAGTTAAGTTTGGGGGTATTTGTTCATCACAGAATACTGCATTTTATACCGCCCATTCTTACGCTCGGTTGTTTATAGGTTGGTGCTTTTAATCCGTGTTTGTTATATATTTGCAGGATACAGGTTCTCGGTTCTAAAACGGTGAAATTCATGGAAAACACGACAAAATCCGAGTTCCTGCCAACCACTGAGAAAACACGGTCTCCGCTCGTCATCCGTATGTTGCCAGATACCAGTTTAGGAAGACAAAATGTCAAATCAATGTCACCTTCATGCACAAGGCTCAATGGCAACAACAAGTTCCAAGAAATCTACGCGGAGCTCGAGGCAATCATGACAAAAACATCCACAAAAAGTCCACCTTTCCTCAACAGAAATTCTGGAAGAATTGTGAAAGTATTTTCAGAAAATAGGTGTACCAGATAACAGGGGACTGCAGATCAGGGCCGTACAAGAAAACACAGCCCCTAATCCCATTATAGGGCCGCGGATCCGCGGCCAAAAGGGGGTATTGGCCGCGGATCCGCGGCCATGTGGAGTCCTCACCTTGTCGTCTTTTAGGGGTATTTTGGGTACTTCCCATGTGCTCTGGTGGTTGCCCTAGATCTTCAACTCCCTGCCTATAAATACAGCAGAACTTGCCAAAGCCAAGGGTCATTCTTTTGTTCATTCTTTAGCCTCTTTTGTAGGATTTAGTTCTTTTTCTTCTTCTTCTTCATTCCTCTTCCATGAAATTGTAAGTGAGAAGCTTTTTTGTGGATGTGAATAAAGATGAAGGTTTTTTGTATTATCCTTTTTGTTTAGCTTCCCCCTTGAGCTCTCTACCTTAACTTGATCTTGCAACCTCTTAAGTGAGCTTGCAAGTTTAAGTTTTGGTCATTGGTCTCAAGGGGTTGTATCATTTCGTTCTCGCCTTAGTACTTCAATTCACATGCGTTCTCTACCCTTCCCTTGATCTTGCAATCTCTTGATTGAGCTTGCAAGTTTAAGGGTTGGCTATTGATCCCATGCTTGTCTTGAGTTCTATAGTTCTTGTAATTACTTTCTTGCATTTTTCATTCTTGTCTTTAATTACTTGCAATTTATTTCCATGCACTTTAATTACTTGCAATTTACATTCATGCACTTAATTTCTTGTAATCTTTTCTTTTCTTTGTTCTTTTCTTTTTGTTCTCTCTTTTTGGTTCTCTTTTGTAAATGAATGTAATTATTGTTGTTAAGATAAAATACGGTATTATAAGTTAAGTTTTCTTTGCCCATTTCCTTTTCCCGTATTTTCCATTGAACTCCGCCCAAACCATACGCAAGCGCTTCGTTAGGCACCGTACCCTGACAAGGTAACGGTGATTCCTAACCGCGACCGGTTGCGTTCGGTTTGGCCGGAGGCGAAAGCAAGAGACAAGAACGGAAGGACAAGGGTAAATAAGCCGGATTCCACGAATACCGCGCTTAAATCCCCTAATCCACGTTGTTGCCGATTGCTCGAGCTTCAATTGGTCAAGACTCGGCTCAAAGGTTTCGAGTACGGATTTCTTTAGCTTACAATCTCGTATTTTCTTCTTAACAACTTTATACTTGCAAATAAACACATAGGTTAGATCAAACAAACATACAGATTCTTTATTGACTCGTCTAAGACAAGAAGGTAAAATACCACCATCTCCCTGTGGACCGACCCGTGCTCAACCGGCTAGCTGCAAAGCGACACCGTCCTGATCGCGGTTACACTTTAATTCTTTGAACATACGACACGCCAAAAGCGTGCGATCAAGAGTCCACCACACTCAGTTACTCAGGTTTCGGGCGAAACGCTGTAGAGGCCGTATGGAGATACGGCAGGGTTCGATCAGATACGTGCGGTATTGCACGGATCGTGATCGGACGGTTTTTACTAGCCGGCTTTGGCTTAAGCCGGATCCTAGTATTTGATAGTGTAGTTTTGTCTCTTTGCATTTGTGTTCAGTGGGAATACAAATGCGGGCATGTATTTGCAGTAGCGGGGTTTTCCTGTAATTTATTACGGGATCGGTTTTCTGGGGTTGCCAGTTTGCATTCCGTTCCGGCCGGTTTTCTCTTTTTCCTTCCCGGTCGGACTTTTCGTTGGAGGGTGTTAATTGCAAGTTTGCAATTAACATTTTGTGAGGGGTTTCTTTGCATGAGTGTGGCTTCATCATCATGAGATGCCTTTCTTGTCCCTTTCTTAGCTTTTCATGTGATGGTGAGATTAGATGAGGAATTGATTTGGATTGGAATTGATGTGAGCCTTTTCTTGATTTATCATTTCTTTTTCACATGATAATTCTTGGAGAGGTTTTCTTTTTCTCTCTCCAATCTCATTCTTGAGAGAGGGGGCCGGCCACTTCAAGGGAGAGAGAGAGAGAGGATATTATTTTTGGGTGTGGCATTTTTCCATCTCATTCTATGGTTGCAAAAGATTAGCTTTAAAAGCTCATTCTTCCTCTCCTTCTCTTCTCCATTCCTCCACATCATGGCAACCTCATAACCCCAAGAGACAAGGATTCTACACTATTCTATAGCAAGCCTTGGACGTGTCGGCTAGCCAACTTCGCGCCCGAGTTGCCTCGGTATTGAGGTGGGAGCCCGTATAAGTACCCGGCTTCGTGGTGCCCTTTTCCGACGAGGAGAAGACGGACGGAGATCCTGCGAGGAGATCGGAGTGGAGATGAAGACCGGAGGACTCGGATCAGTCGGTATATCTCTTCCCTTCCTCTTGTTAGCTTAGACTTGTTAATGGTTACGATCCGGGTGTTTAGTGCGCGGTGGTGCCGGTTTGCTAAGTCCGCAAATATTAAAGTTTATCACCGTTTCCGCATTTGGCCGTCGGATTGACGGCCGGGCCGCCGCCGTGCACTTACAGTTGTATCAGAGCCTCGCCATTAACTTCGTCTAGCTTCGTTTGATGTGTTTGCATTTCCGATCGACCAAAATTTCCAAAAACCGTATTTTTCCTTCACATCAGTTTCTGTTGAAATTTTTTGAAGTCTAAAAATTTTTCAGGTGGTCTCAGAATGATGTGCAGGGAGTTCTAAGAACTCTGGGAAAATACGAGACAATGAACCCTCATCTCGAGCGCGGAACCGCGGCAAAACCCCCCTTGTTACCGCGGTTCCGCCGCAGGTTGATGGGATCATTGCTTCGTAATTCTCCAGTGGGCTTCTGGGCTGTAATTAGGGGTTTTGGAATATTAATTTTGGGCCAAGGATTTCTGTGAGTGCTACAGTAATGCCTTGGGGCCCACTTGTTAATTTTTGATCAATCGGAAAATTTTAAACACATTTTTCACAGTATTTACATTATATCTGCGACCGTGAATGTCACTTGATCGGTAAATCCGGTCTAACTGCTATAGCCCGGTTAGACGGATTTGCGAACGTGACATTCACGTTGATGTTCTGTGATTGTACTGTAATGTTGCGGATCGGTCGTGGGGATAGCCTGGATGCAATGCTAGTACAGTTTTGTTGTATTATGTACATTTGATATTGCGGGGCGAGCGTCCGACATGTGGACTGCCGTCACTGCCTGATTGTATTATTCTTTTGGGGCACGACCTGGTTGCGGTCGATGTACCCGGTGTATGTATATTTTACTTTCTGTACTAGGATTACCCCGTGGAGGGGTGCACGGATAGCCGGGTTCTAGAGGGCAACAAGCCCGCATCTCATGGCGTTGAGACGGAGGGAGCCTCACTCTAGAATTGGCAGGCTATTCGCCGCACTCGTAGGGGGTACAGGTTGACCCAGGAGGGGTGCCCAAGTTACCGGATTCCGTGAAGTGCTGGGTGGTCCATTCACGTCGCTGAAGGGGGCTGCCTCGCTTCAGGTTTTGGCGGGTGACTTGCCGCGCCCGTAGGGGTTTAGGATTTTCATTGCACAGGCTATCCACACGACCAGGGGAACGTCGGGTTTCAGCGGCTCTGTGAAACCCGGGGATCCCAGATATCTGTATTGATCTGTGTTGCTATACATTTCTATGCTGTTGCATTTTTATCATGCCTTGAGCGAAAATTATATATTATATATATATTAGTAGATGTTGTATATGTTTTTCATCCGCGCTAGTCCAGTCCCCGCTATGTCGTTAGTTAGCTAACCTAACGGGTGATGACGGGACCCAGTGGCGAATGCGGATGGCATATACGTACGTCAGTATATTTTCGTTCTTTGTGGTGTGATCAATTGATGGGACTGCGTTGATTCGGATCAATGCAAGTTAAACAAACCTATTCTGATGTTGTTGGAACACTTTTCAAAAAGCTGTTATTGCAAGGACGTTCACTTTTGTTTTGCATCGTGGTATTCATTTGGAATATCCTGCTCCTCAGTCGACGAGGCAAGGGCCGAGATCCCTTCACCGGGAGTGACCCCTTGGACAGAAGTTTGCGTCAGGGCATTAACTTCACTATAGCCGATTACTTTTGCTTTGCACCGTGGTATTCAGTTGGAATATCCTGCACCCCATTCTACGGGGAAAGAGTCGAGATCCCTTCACCGGGAGTGACCTCTTTAGTAAAGGTTTTCATCACTATATTTTCTAAAAAGCTATCCGTTCCTTCAACGAGATCAAGTTCATTACGTTAAAGGTTTTCGCCAGAAACCATTCGTAGCCCTCCGTCGTTTCATATGGGTAGTCAATAGTATTCAAGCTGTGTTTGTTGGCCTTAGTCAAGGCACAGTGATTGGTAGCTATTGGATATTCATATGCTGTATAGATAGATGCGTTGGTTTGGGACAGTCGTATAGCCTTGTTGACCCTAGTCAAGGGCTTGTACCGGTGGGTTCAAATCAACCTGGACAATGACGAGTAGAACTTGACATGTGGCTTATGATTTGTTGGCCTTAGTCAAGGTCATAAGAGCATGGGGTAAAAATCCACATCGGGAGTTTCAAAAGTACTGAAACTTGCCAGATATGCGCATACCTTCTGGAGTGTGATAGCGTGAGCGGATTCCGTCACGTTATCATGCAATGATAGTTGGATCCCGATTCCCACTGATGAGTTGGTTTACTCCTCGGGTGACCCCGACTGATTCTTCTTTCAGGTTTGGAGGAGAATTTGAGGTACAGTGGAAGGTTTCCTGATTAGAAAAAGTGATAACCATTCTGATCTAGGATAGAGTGCACGCTGAGTGTTTCTTTTCTCTCTCTCTCTGGCAGCGACCATTCACCCGACCCTAGGCTATGACTCAGTGACCAAGTTGACCGAACCTTCTTAACACTGACTTTTGGATTGTCAGAGTTGCGGACCTCATTGCCACTCCTACTTTTACCCTTTTCTCCAGGACACCCCGTATTACTACGAACGTCCACTTCCATTGGACAAAACCATCGTATGGTTATATACGAACTCGAAGGAATTTATTCGAGGATGGTTTCCGGTTCTGGAGAAAACGGATAGGACTATTCAGTTGTCTTTTCTTTTCACCTTCTCTCAGGCTGCGAGTACTCCTTGGTTTAGGAGTAGTACACCTATTACGCAAATTGGATAGTCTTCTTCCAAACCATAGGCTGGTGCCGACCGGTAGGGAATGAAGAAAACCAGTTAGCCTAAACGGTGTACATAAGGTATTAAGTTCAGACAAAGAAAGGGATTAGTAAGAGGGCAAAGTAAGTTGCGACTGCTATTCACGACCAAACCAAGTATTTCTTCGCCAATCCTAAATCACCTTTGTATTTCCCCAGGACACTCCGTATTACTACGAAGATCCCAGTTTATTGGATAATCCATCGTATGGTTATATACGAACTCGAAAGGAACTTGTTCCAGTTCGGGGATGGATCCTGGTTCAGGAGAAATAGGAATTAAGTACATTCAGGTGTCTTTTATCTTCACCTTCTCTCGCGATGCGAGTGCTCCTAGGATTAGGACAGTACACCCTTTATGCTTATTGGATAGTCTTCTTCCAAACCATAGGCTGGTGCCGAACGGTAGGGAAGGAAGAAAACCATTTGGCCTAAAGGGGTGTACAGAAGGTAATGACTAAAGACATATAAAGGGATTTGGAGAGGTGACAATGAATTATACGGTTGTAGTTGTGAATCTGGATAATGGAAGAGGTATTACTAGGAATACCAGGATACCCCATCGGAACATTTCAATGTTTCAGGTGCACTGTGTACAGTTAATAGAAAACTGATTTCCCAATTAGATACTTGCTCCAGGGTATGTATTTACCAGGTTGGATTCTCACATCTGTATGGTTTTACAGATGATGAGTGGGAGTAAGTTGTTGGGAATTGGGTGATCATCCTCATTATATCGGGATTCGTTGTAATTGGTGATATTTGAGGATGCCACCTGGGTTGTTTGCCGGTCGGCAAATATTTGGTTTTGAATATCCGCTGTTGTGCACCAATTTCAAATTGATATATCTGTACGTCTATTTTCATAGAGTGAGATATACCTTTTGATATTATGTCGATGACATTTACCTATATCAGTGGATGGTTAGGTAAGGAGCATTGAACAGCGGTGTAATTCTTCTTAACCAAAAGTACAGTTTTCAACCTACGATACACAGAGATTGAGTCGCAAGACTCAGGGGACTTATACAGAGTATTGTATATTGTCCAGTGTCCACTAGGACAGAGGGGTTGGTCCTCGTACTGTATTCTGTTTACTTATGACTTCTCTAGTTCTTAGACAGGTGTTTCGTAGAAACACAGGGTCGAAGTTTTGAGAAGTTATAGGTATAAGAATAAAGTAGAGAACCAGGTGTGGCAAGTATCAGGATTCTTCAAAGTGATCGAAGATGTAGATACTTGTGTATGGTATTCAGTTGATAGTAATGATTAAGAGAACTTGCTTCTCTTTCGGGTTACTCATAATTGGAAGTATTCCTAAGTTGAATAACGCTGATCGGCCTCCTTCCATTTAGTTGACATGCACTGGAGACAGCTGCATGATTTGAATCTGGTTCAATTAAATCAGTGCCTCTGGTTCTATATTGGATATAGAACAGTTCATATCTTAACGATGTTAAGGTACGGGGAGTTGTCCGGCTTATGCTTAAGACCAGACTCCGGATAACTCATAGGCACGTTTCAGTAATGGCTGTTTGTGGGTTGACCCGGGCTATGACGAGGGTTGACTTTCTACCATCTGGAAGATCAATAGTGATATTGTTCTTCACTCGCCACAATTTTAAAAGAAATGGATTTTTTCAGAAAACAGTAGTGGGAGTATGGTAGAACTGGAAGTGATTCCAGAACCGCAAACGATTACTGAAGATTTGATAAGGAACCTAAAGATTCAATCTGGTTTGACATTCCATTGGCCACTCCGCAGATAAGGCGGGTAACTTCAGGCACCCGAGAGGCACTCCGGTAGCCTCAAGGACGGTGACAGGGAAGTTCTTGTTTACCCAGACTTGCCATTGCTGTTGTTCCAGACTATGAGACCCGGCAGGAGGATGAGTATAGCGTCGTTCTAAACTAGCTTTAGAAGTGTACGCCTATATGACTCTGCCAGAGGGTTGTCGTAGTCAGTAGGAGCAGCGGAAGCATTGGTGGACATCAGGCTTATGTCTATTTATAGACTAAAGCAGATATAGCGGAGATAGATCATCTATTTCTGATGTGACAGTCATGGGTTTGACTTCATCAGAATAGGGGATGGATCTGTTGAGAAGGTAGTAGGAAGTGATATTCCTATACTACGATCGGTTATACTTTGGTCGTCACACAGTGTTTTCTCCACATAGGACTTGGATATTATATCTGACATTCTGGTTACTGGATCTATGGTTTTAGATCTAGATTTGGGTGGTTTCCCAATCAGGGTACTTAGACAGCATTCTAAGAGTATTTAGAATGGACGACTCCTGGCACGGTAGTGTACCTGCAGGTGATGGAGTCACCCTCTCTAAAGGTGTCTTACAGACTAATGGGGAGAGGGATACGCATGATTGACAGATCACTTACTTAGGCAATTGAGTCGATCATGAGATGTCAAGTACCACACCAGATGTTGTTCTTGCAGTAGGTGCAATAAGTTGATATTCATCCAATTCTGGAGAAACAGTCGGAAGCAGTTTTAGAACATAAGTAGTTGTTCTAGAGATATGATAACAGCATTCTCCTTCGGGAGACAGTTATCATTCCAGGCTTCCAAGGTGACCTGGATGGCAGAGTGGCTGTCAGAGTTATAGTTTTCCCTCTGACGAGGGGAAGTATTTTGGACAGGTGGTCCAGGTGGATACTGAGGGAAGGCATGGCGCAGGATACTGATTAAGTTCAGTTGACAATATAGTCTAAGGAGTTTGGATTTGAAGTTCACTTATGAGCTAGGTCCCATCAGACATCCAGACATTCTAAGACAGGTATTGCTCATTTCGGGAGATGGCTTTCTCCGCGAACTTGAGATACAGGGAGACATAGAAAGAAACACCAGAGCGGATCCACTCACTGAGGCTATTCCTCGAACGCAATAGTTTCGCAAATGAGCTTTGTGAGACTGACTAGTAGAGGAGTTGGGTGTTCGGTATCACACGGGCTGTGAGTATGCGACATCGCAATAATTAGCCTCGAGTGCAAGTGGGAGATTGTTGGAGATAGTGCCCTCAGAGTCAATTATTGGATCACAGGCACGTTATTGCAATGATTGAGGGGAGGACCTATCCCGGTAGGACAGTCTTGCTCGAGATGATAGTATGCTATCTGGTTTATCTTTATCATCGTGTACTGCTTTAGGTGACCTGACAAGTCGCTATTACACGTTGATAAAGCCCCTAGGATTCTTGCTTGACCACCAGCAGTATGAGGGCGATCATATAAGTGGGAGCTGGGGGTCTACAAGCACATCCTTAAAAGGTCCCTAGTCGTGGGAGATTCGAGACAGGACATCGTTTTTCCAGAGTAGACTAGTGTATACAGTCGAGACCCCGACGAGGGGCGGTGGCCGGTCTCACAAGCCACTGGTGTCAGTTGGTTCACCTAAGATGTATACAGGTGCTCATTGGGTTATGAGTACACCGGACAGGACTCGCCGGGAACATGCTAGTTGGTCTTATACCTGACGTCAGATAGCAGTTCCATGGTGACATGTGTACAGGTTAGTTCATCGACCTGAGATCGTCATTTGTCTCGTGTGAGTTCCCACTGTACTTTGATTATTACCCTACCACGGCTCAAAGGAGTCGTGCAAACAGGTTTTAGTTGGGTACAGTCCCGAGCCACATGGAGGCAGTGAGCGGATCTGCAGGGGTTCGTCTCTCCCAGTATTGGGGGTGAGGTCGTGCTGTGTCTAGGAGAGCCAGAGCATGAAAAGTCCTTGGCCAAGGCAGGAGATTTGCTGGTAGGTATTCCAGTAGTATCTCAGGGTGTTCTGGGCTACACTCCGACACGACTTGTACCGCTTTTGGGGGTCTGACTTTTACCAACACCCTAGGCCCGCCATGCGATACTCATAGACGAACGGACCGGACTGTACGGATATTTTCACTGACAGGCTCAGTAGGGTGTCAGGATGAGTTCGCTCATCGACGTCCCTTTTGGTCAATACCTGGTAGCCCGTCACGTATTGGCTTATACCTCTGACATGCTAGTGGTTAAATCCACAGCCATCGTATTGACGAGTCTTTAGAGTCCACCACACTCAGTTACTCAGGTTTCGGGCGAAACGCTGTAGAGGCCGTATGGAGATACGGCAGGGTTCGATCTGATACGTGCGGTATTGCACGGATCGTGATCGGACGGTTTTTACTAGCCGGCTTTGGCTTAAGTCGGATCCTAGTATTTGATAGTGTAGTTTTGTCTCTTTGCATTTGTGTTCAGTGGGAATACAAATGCGGGCATGTATTTGCAGTAGCGGGGTTTTCCTGTAATTTATTACGGGATCGGTTTTCTGGGGTTGCCAGTTTGCATTCCGTTCCGGCCGGTTTTCTCTTTTTCCTTCCCGGTCGGACTTTTCGTTGGAGGGTGTTAATTGCAAGTTTGTAATTAACATTTTGTGAGGGGTTTCTTTGCATGAGTGTGGCTTCATCATCATGAGATGCCTTTCTTGTCCCTTTCTTAGCTTTTCATGTGATGGTGAGATTAGATGAGGAATTGATTTGGATTGGAATTGATGTGAGCCTTTTCTTGATTTATCATTTCTTTTTCACATGATAATTCTTGGAGAGGTTTTCTTTTTCTCTCTCCAATCTCATTCTTGAGAGAGGGGGCCGGCCACTTCAAGGGGGAGAGAGAGAGTGGATATTATTTTTGGGTGTGGCATTTTTCCATCTCATTCTATGGTTTTAAAAGATTAGCTTTAAAAGCTCATTCTTCCTCTCCTTCTCTTCTCCATTCCTCTACATCATGGCAACCTCATAACCAAAAGAGACAAGGATTCTACACTATTCTATAGCAAGTCTTGGACGCGTCGGCTAGCCAACTTCGCGCCCGAGTTGCCTCGGTATTGAGGTGGGAGCCCGTATAAGTACCCGGCTTCGTGGTGCCCTTTTCCGACGAGGAGAAGACGGACGGAGATCCCGCGAGGAGATCGGAGTGGAGATGAAGATCGGAGGACTCGGATCAGTCGGTATATCTCTTTCCTTCCTCTTGTTAGCTTAGACTTGTTAATGGTTACGATCCGGGTGTTTAGTGCGCGGTGGTGCCGGTTTGCTAAGTCCGCAAATATTAAAGTTTATCACCGTTTCCTCATTTGGCCGTCGGATTGACGGCCGGGGCGCCGCCGTGCACTTACAGTGGTATCAGAGCCTCGCCATTAACTTCGTCTAGCTTCGTTTGATGTGTTTGCATTTCCGATCGACCAAAGTTTCCAAAAACCGTATTTTTCCTTCACATCAGTTTCTGTTGAAATTTTTTGAAGTCTAAAAATTTTTCAGGTAGTCTCAGAATGATGTGCAGGGAGTTTTAAGAACTCTAGGAAAATACGAGACAATGAACCCCCATCTCGAGCGCAGAACCGCGGCAAAACCCCCCTTGTTGCAAACAGGTAATGGTTGGGTGCAGTCCCGAAGCACTTGGAGGCAGTGACGGTTAGACAGGATTCGTCTCTCCCGGTATTGGGGGTTGACATCGCGCTGTGTCTAGGAGAGCTATTACACGAGTAGTCCTTGGCCACGGCAAGCGAGATATACTGGTTGGCTTCCAGTGTTATCTCAGGGTGTTTTGGGCTTCACTCCGACACGACTTGTACCGCTATTAGGGGACTGACGTTTTACCGCCCCCTAGGCCCGACATGCGATGTATTAGACGAACAGACCGGACTGTACGGAGACTTTCATATTCAGACTCAGTAGGAGTTCAGATGGGGTTCACCTCGTCAGCCTTCTTGTCGGCATCTACCTGGGGACCGTTACGCACAGCTAGTGCCGCTTGCGGTCTGTGGTTAAACCTACTGCCAGCGTAGTGTCGAGTCTTTAGAGTCCCACACAGAGGGTATTCGCCTCTGGGCAAAACAGAGTAGAGGTTGCATGGTCTTGCGACAAGGGTTCGTTCTCATCCGCGCACTTGTGCACGTTTGGAGTCCGGACAGATATTACTAGTAGGCTCTGGTTTGAGCCAGATACTGGTATGCGTTTTGGGGTTGATTTTATCTCTTGGTATTCATGTTCCTCGGAACAAGAATGCGGGTGTGTATGCACAGTTGATTGAGACGGAGGAAGAGGTTTTTCATTAGGGTTTCGGAACGGGTGCGTATGCACAGTTGACAGTCGTCTTTTTCCAAACCCTAATGGAATTATGATATATCTATTAATAATATTAATCAAATGAAATTGTGTCATGGTTGGATTTTGTTGACTTGTTGACCATGGTTGACTTGTTGACCATGGTTGAAGGTTTGACCATCATCATTACAAAAGAAAGATGCTTTTTGATTCTTGCAAAACCATTTAAAGATTGTAATGATAATGGTCATTCCAAACCTTCCATCAACTATTTCATTTTATTATTATTGTTAATTGATAATTCTTTTTCTTTTGTGATATGGTTGTAAGAAAGAAAAAGAAAGCTCATTCTATCATAACCATTCTCTCTCCTCACTTGTTCTTCTTCCTCCTCTAGTTCAAGGAGAATCCTTCTCATGAGTTGAGAATCCCTCTCCTTGAAATAAAAACACCCCTTAGACACTCTCTACTCACTCTAGGATCAAAGGTTTAGCAAGCCGAAGATTCTAGTTCTCTCAAAGTTCGAGAAAGAGCCCGAAGGTTGAACCCTCAGGTGGATCCATCTTTGACGGAAGAAGGCAACGAGGAAAGCACCATCAACCTCTACAAAAGTTTGAAGAAGAAGGAGTTCAAGTTAGGTATAACCATCTTTCCGAGTAGCTAACTCTCTTTAGCTTGTTTGCTAGTTTTAGTTTAGGAAAAGATCCCGACTTTGTTAGTCCATGTTGCCCCATGCGCTAAAAATTTGATTTTTATACCGTTTCCGCCTCCCCGTAAGAACCGGGGTTCGCAACGTGGACTTACAGTTTGATCAGCAAAAATGATAATTTTGGCCTTTCTTCCGGATTTTCCTGCACAGACTCCGAAACAAGTGTTGCGCAATACAAAGATGATGCGATGCCATAAAATACAGTCAATTTCCCTAGAAATGCCGGTTTTGAAGTCTAACACATTGATTATCCAAAAATATATGTTAACCGTAATCAGAAACGGCGTCGCTTTGCAGCTAGCCGGTGAATACGGGTCGATCCCCAGAGATGTGTAATTTTCTTTATGTGTTTTTACTAGTTGATTCCAATTGTGGTTTGATTTTGCTGATTGAGTCTAAAAACTAAGTTGTATGATATTAAGGAACTTGCTAGGGTTAGGTCTAAAGTAGGGTTTGATAAGATTTGTATTTACACCTCTTTCAATGCCTTTGATTAAAACTTTTTTAGAAGTCATAACAATTTTTAGCAAAAGGGATTAGGATGATTGGGAAGAAACGAAGTTTCTTCCTCTTGATCCTTGTCCGTCCTTTCCTACTAATTGCTATAACCTTCATGGACGTCATGCATGTCCGGTCCTTTATACTACGGTTTCATCGTTACCTCGTGGGTAGGGTGCCGTAGGGAGCGGATCATGCATGCGTGCATGAAGTTCTACTTATGACAAATATTTGGCATTGAAAGAGATGAGAGATATTCATCTCTCAATCCCTCCTTTATTCCTAACCCTAACAAGCGAGGAAATTACTCGCTCATTAGGGGGTCTTTTAAAAATAACATTTTTTATTATGATTAATGAGCTTTGTTTAGATCTAGAGAGTTACTAGTCTACTGCAGATTAAAAAGTTCTACGCAAGATTAAACTAGGGCAGTGGTATGATCAATCTAAGGCAAGAATTAAACTAGAGAGCTAGGGCAATAATTAAATTATAACTAAGGAATAATTTAAAAATAAAAACTTACAGAAAATGATGCTCTTAATCTCCCAACAATTCTGAATTTTTATTGATTGAAAAGAGGCATCCCATTTACAGATTTGAGATTACAATTTATAAGTAAACAGGGAAACTAGGGTTACAGATTCTCGAACACATGATTTTATAGATATGCCCACTGAAAATCCCAACACCCGCACCGACGCACCGACATGCAACATTTGCACCGACACGGGCAACAAACGGCCGTGGAACCGCGGCATGGGGGGGGGGTCTGGGCCGCGGTTCCGCGGCCCTTTGGTGAGATCACCTCACCAAATTTTCTGAGCTTCATTGTAGTTGGTCTGGGCTTATTATTTCTTCATTTTATTTCTCTGTTTGGCTTCTTATTCTTCTCCAGATCTTCAGTGAGATTTTGTATTGGTCTTTTAACCGTTTCATTTTGACATGCTTGGACCTTGCGTTGCCTTGAACTGTTATTAGTCTGGGCTTGACTAGGATCCGTCTACTTGTTGGTCAAAAGTCCCTTTTCTGTATCAACTTTCGTCTTTTTCACTGTATTCGCTCCAAGAGCCTGTATCCTGTAACATGCAACAAACGTGCGTCAAGAGTACCTGTTTACTTATAAAATGAATAAAAATGGGGAGTACAATAATGCAATATTATAGTATGAACAAATACCCCCAAACTTATCTTTTGCTCGTCCTCGAGCAAACTTATTATTTTATTCTCAATAAAAGTTAACCTAGCCGCACTTTCGCAGGGAAACGCGATTGCACTGAGCACGTGCAACAAGCCGTTAAACCTCTAGGTATCCCTAGTAGGAGGAGTGTTGTCTCCTGAGGGTTTTCAGCGGATTACACCCACAAAATCCTATCAATTTGGTTTTTCGACTTTTGTTTTCTAATTAGATTTTCTAACAAGGAATTCTATTATCGTCGACCCGCAAATTATCCACCCATATTCTTCACACTTCCTCATTATTTAACTTAAGATTATATATGTTCTATAGAATTACTTAGCTTTCGGCATTTCTTAAGTTTTCCTTCTAGGGTTTCATCTCTGCTTAGGAATTTCTATCAACTCTACTAAAGATACAAGTTTTATTCTTCATTCCTTTCTCTTATCTAAACTCTAATCACATATCCCCACGTGTGTGTAAATATCACCCCTACACTTGGAAATTCAAATCAAGCAATCGTACTCTCGTCCATTGTCCAAAGCACTTATTAATTGGTGAATTTCGCTTACACATCCTTCATGCGACCGTTAATACTTCTTGAGGTACCAACAACCGATTACAAGATGCGTTAGCACTTTAAAGCGTACTTCCTAGTTTTGCAACACCCAAGGCTTTTAGCAGTGACTCCCAAACCAGTTGGTCTAAGGCACTAGGTGATGAAGCACCCTCGCTAAATATTTTTCTATGTTTTAGCCTTAAGTAATCACAAAACCAGTGTCCATTTTTTCCTTTATTCATTTTTTTTCCTTTTATTTTCTTCGTACTAAGGACTTTAGACAAGAGCATTTCAAGGTCTCTTATACTATTCCAAGTTTGAAGGTGCGTGATTGTGCAAATTGTAGGGTATATGTTTTCAGAATCTAGACTTAAGCTAGGATTTATTTTTCAAACTTATACTCTAATAAAAGTTTTAATACTTTTCCTTCGTTTCGAATTAGCCCAAGAAGTGAACCAAAAATTTGCCTATTTCCAAATAATCTACAAAGACATGTACTTTCTACCGTTTAACTCTAAGGAAGGTTATTTTTAGGGTTTTTAATTTGCTAAGTCTAAGATCTAGTTTTTCCTAGCCGGTTAACCTATTTATCAAACTCAAGTCAATTAACCAGAATTGAATACATTAATTTTTATAATTTTTTTTGAAAATTTTCAATTTTTATGGGTTTTTCTTTTTCTAATTTTTTTATTTTTCAAATTTTTCAAATTTTTATGATTTTTTTATATAAAGATGCAATGCAAAAATTAAATATGCAAAAGGAAAAGAATATATACAATATGCAATTCAAAAGATAACTATATACACTACCCTCTCCCCCAAACTTGAGCAAAGCAGTGCCCTCACTGCCCGGCCCCACGTCGCGCCCGTGAGCGTGAACGTGATCGCTCCCCTCTAGCCAAAAGGGTTTGAATACCCCTTTCAATTTCCGTCAACCGACGGTCTTGATCTCGTGCTTTTGCCCGAAACTCATCCCTCAGAGAATCAATTCGTCTTACCGTTCTCCGCATCAATCGTGCATGCTCTTGAGGGGTCAGCTCGTCCCCGCTCGATGTCGAGCTAGAGCTAGGGGTGCGAGCGGGAATATTCTCTGCCGGTTCGGTTCGGTTCGTGACCAAATATCAGTAAGTCTAGAGTAGGAAGAAGTAACGCCCTCAACGAGTGGTCGAACCGGAACTCCTCCTATCATGTATGAATCAAATTCCTCGACGGGGAGGAAATAACGGCAGAGTTGGGTGACTAGCATGGGACATAGGTAGATGGTACCCCTTTTCCCCGCACCTATAGACTGGAGCAATACAGTGCACATGTCGAACCGTGGATTTTTCGTCATTAGTGTGTGTACGACATGTAATGAGGGGGTGAAAAAAGTCGTGTTGTGCGAGCTGCCAAAGATGTTGTTTTGTGTGCCCACCGGCACACAGTAAAAACGTTTGCGAAATGGGTCCGTGCTTGGATACCCATACGCGGCTCTCTCGCACAGTCATTCCCCATCAAGGGCATATAATCCTCAAAGTGTAAGGGGTGGTCATGTGCGGGCACACGGGGTATGAGTGCGACTTCATGGATTATATCCCTATCAATATGAATTACGCGATCTCCCCAATTTATTTTAATATAGCCTAAGTCGTCTAGACTATTATCCTCCATTGATTCATAAAACAGGGTAACTAGTTCAGGTATAGCAAACGCAAAAGGGTGATTGTAGGTCAGGAAATTCCAGCCCCTTTGCTCTATTTCATGTGCAAAATAGCTACCGTACAATTCGTGCGTGAAAGCCGGGGAAAAATCCCTCTCAAACTGCATTTTATGTGCCATAATAATTTTTCAGAAAAAAGTATGCAAGAAACAGAGAGGAAAAGTTCAGATTTACCTCCCCTGAAATTTTCAGGGGGCGACGACACCAGACGGCGGCGGAAGCGCGGCGGGAGGCGGATAATGCGGCGGAACCGCGGCGTTATGGCGGCGGTGCTGCGAGATTTTTCTGGAGAGGGTAGGGGTGGCGGCTAGGGTTTTATGGGGAGAAAATATTTAAGGTTGGCGTAGGGGAAAGGCTCGGTTCTCTTTAAATAGAGGGGAAAGATGGATATTTGTATAAAACACCCTCTAAAACGAGGGTTTTATTTGTAATAAAAAAATGTCAGCTATTAATTCTAGAAATTTGCAATTAGGTCCAAAAATATATATATATATATATTTCTTTTTATTTTAATTTTTTTTAATATTTATGGTATTTTGGGATTATATATTTACAAATTATATACACACCCCCAAACTTATTTGAAATAATGCTTTGGAAAAAAGGAAATTTGGGGGTGAAAGTGGAGGAAAATTAATCAGTGTAGATCGGCTCCTGCAAAAACAGGAGCTCCTCCGAATGGTCCGCTGAGAGGAACGGTTTCAATCGATGCCCATTCACTTTGAATAGCGTACCGTCCTCCGGATTTTTAAGATCAACCGCACCGTGCGGATAAACGGTGCGGACTATAAAAGGTCCCTTCCATCTAGAACGAAGCTTGCCGGGATGATAATGTAACCGAGTATCATAAAGTAAAACCTGTTGACCAGGTTTAAATGTCTTTCGCAAAAGGTTTTTATCATGGAACACCTTAGCTCGGTTCTTAGCAATCACGGCATTATCATATGCCTCATCCCGCAGCTCTTCTAGTTCATTTAACTGCAGCTTTCGGTTGCTGCCAGCATCTCCTAAAGATAGATTCAACTCTTTGATGGCCCAAAATGCCTTGTGCTCAATTTCTACTGGGAGGTGGCAAGCCTTCCCGTAAACAAGCCGGTATGGAGACATGCCAAGATCGGTCTTGTATGCAGTACGGAAAGCCCATAGTGCATCGATCAATTTGAGTGACCAATCCTTACGGTTTTTAGATACCGTTTTCTCCAAGATTTGCTTAATTTGCCGATTAGAGACTTCGGCTTGCCCACATGTTTGGGGGTGGTATGGCGTTGACAGCTTATGGGTGATAGAATATTTGCGCATTAAGGACTCAAAAGTCCTATTGCAAAAGTGAGAACCATTATCACTTATTATCGCGCGAGGGTGCCCAAATCGAGAAAAGATATGTTCTTTAAGAAATCGAACGACAACCTTGTTGTCATTCGTTCGAGTAGGCACAGCCTCGACCCACTTTGAAACATAGTCAACAGCCAAAAGAATATACACATTTCCAAAAGAATTGGGAAATGGTCCCATGAAATCTATACCCCAAATATCAAAAATGTCTACAACCAAAATTGGTTGGAGCGGCATTTCGTTTCTTCGCGATATCCGGCCCAAGTGTTGGCACCGGGAGCAGGTTTTGCAGTTTCGTAAGCATCATTGAAGAGTCGTGGCCAATAGAAACCACACTGCAAAACTTTTTCGGCTGTCTTCTTTGGGCCAAAGTGCCCGCCACATGCTTGATCGTGGCAAAAAGACAACACGCTCTTGACCTCACTTTCAGGTACACACCAACGAATGATTTGGTCGGAACAGTATTTAAAAAGATAGGGTTCATCCCAGTAAAAATGCTTTACTTGGGACAAAAATCGAAGTTTATCCTGTTTCGACCAATCTTTAGGTATCAGGCCGGTGGCTAAGTAGTTTACAATATCGGCGAACCATGGTTCGCAAGAAATGGTTAAGAGTTGCTCATCGGGAAAAACATCAGTGATTGGAAGATCAAGCGTAGGCGAAGAAGGAAGTCGTGATAGGTGATCAGCTACTACGTTTTCACATCCTTTTTTGTCCTTTATGACAAGGTCAAACTCTTGTAGTAAAAGGATCCAACGTATTAGCCTTGACTTAGCATCCTTCTTCGCAAAAAGGTGGCGAAGAGCTGAATGATCAGTATATACAACGACTGGAGAGCCAATTAAATAAGGCCGAAATTTTTCAAGTGCAAACACAACCGCTAAAAACTCTTTCTCTGTTGTTGTGTAGTTTAGTTGGGCCTCATTTAGTGTTCGGCTAGCATAATAAATCACATGCGGCATTTTATTAATGTGCTGTCCATGGACAGCGCCAATGGCAAAATCTGATGCGTCGCACATGATTTCGAAAGGGTGCGTCCAGTCCGGAGATGAAAGGATGGGCGCAGAGATGAGAGAATGTTTCAAAGACTCGAATGCTTCAATGCATGTGGAGTCGAAAGCAAATGTAGTGTTCTTGTCCAATAAGAGAGTCAAGGGTCTAGCAATCTTGCTAAAGTCCTTGATGAACCGTCTATAAAATCCGGCGTGGCCAAGGAAGGCTCTAATGTCTTTGACGCATTTAGGGGGAGGGAGATTAGAAATCACTTCGATTTTAGCTCTATCAACCTCGATGCCGTTTTGCGAGATGACATGTCCTAAGACAATGCCTTCTCGCACCATGAAATGGCACTTCTCCCAATTCAACGTTAGGTTCTTATCCCTACAGCGGGTAAGAACAGCGTCCAAATGTCGTAAACACTCGTCGAAGGAGTCGCCAAAGATGGAGAAATCATCCATAAAGATCTCCAAGAAATTTTCAACCATGTCTGAAAAGATCCCCATCATACACCGCTGAAATGTCGCGGGTGCATTGCATAACCCAAAGGGCATGCGACGATAAGCAAAAGTGCCAAAGGGACAAGTGAATGTTGTCTTGTCTTGATCCTCTTTGGCGATGGGGACTTGGTTGTAACCGGAATAGCCATCCAGAAAGCAATAGAACTCGTGCCCTGCCAATCGCTCGAGCATTTGGTCAATGAAAGGTAAAGGAAAGTGGTCTTTCCTTGTCGCGGCATTGAGTTTCCTATAGTCTATGCAGACTCGCCACCCAGTTTGGGTGCGAGTGGGAATTAACTCATTTGCCTCATTGGTAATGACCGTAATGCCCGATTTCTTTGGCACGACGTGGATTGGGCTAACCCATTGGCTATCCGAGATAGGGTAAATGATACCACTATCCAGACACTTAACAATCTCCTTCTTAACAGCCTATTTCATAATGGGGTTGAGGCATCTTTGAGGATCCCTTGCCGGCTTGGCATCATCCATCAAGTGTATATGATGTTCGACTATGAGGGGACTAATCCCCTTAATGTCCGCCATAGACCAGCCGAAAGCTTGCCGATTATTATGTAAGACCATCAAAAGAGCCTTCTCTTGCTCAAGAGCTAGAGAGGCCGATATAATGACGGGTAAGGTCTCATTATCACTTAGATAAGCATATTTTAGGTGTGACGGCAAAAGCTTCAATTCGAGTTTAGGAGGTGAAACAATAGATGGTAACAATGGGGTAACTGTTTCAAACTCGAAGGATTCCATCAAAGGTTCAAATCGAGTGTACGCAACAGAGTCGGATGGTTCAATTAACTCATCCGAAAAAGCAAAAGACTCCAATTTAGGTGATGAGTCTTCAAAGTCGTCAACGAAGGTAAAACACTCAAAATCGTCATCCGCCGTGAAAGCTGTGTCGGATTCTAGGAGGAACGCACTAGTGGCGTTAACATTGCTGTGATCGAACAAAAAATTCTCGAACTCACAGTCCTCCTCCGCGATCTCATTGATCGAGCAAACATCGAGTACGCTAGCATTAGGCTCAGCAGGCTGACTTCCCAACTTGAAAATATTGAGTTCAATTGTCATATTGCCGAAAGATAGGTTCATTGAACCATTACGACAATTGATCACTGCGTTGGAAGTTGCCAGAAATGGTCGACCAAGTATTACCGGAATTTGATTCTGGGGGTTAGCGACAGGTTGTGTATCCATCACAATAAAGTCAACGGGGAAAATGAAATCCCCTACTCTAATTAACACATCCTCCAGCTCTCCCCTAGGATGGGTGATTGACCGGTCGGCCATTTGGAGAGTACAGTGAGTGGGCTTAAGCTCTCCAACGCCCAATTACTCGTACACAGAATAGGGTAGCAAATTGACACTCGCACCAAGATCTAATAGTGCTCTATTGATGTTCTTGTCCCCAATTGTTATCGAAATGGTAGGACACCCGGGGTCCTTTTGCTTTGGGGGTAAAGAATTTACAAGAGCATCACTAATAGCACTAGCCACAAAAAACTTTCTTTGGCACTTGTGACTTTCTCTTTTTGGTGCATAAGTCCTTTAAAATTTTTGCATATGAAGGAACTTGTTGGATTGCATCCAAAAGAGGGATATTTATGCTAACCTATTTGAACAACTCTACAATCTTTTCCATCTGTGGAGTTGGTTTATTTGATCTCAACCGATTAGGAAAAGGAACATTTTGAAAAGTGGTTGAGTCCAATTTTTGCAGATCAGATTGTCGAGTTGGAACGGCACCCTGTGTAGATGTGTTCGTGTTGTGAGAAATGGGTCCGTTCGAGCTAGAAGAGGTAGAACCTTGTGAAGGGTGGAGAATAGGCTCTGTAGAAGAAGAAGTCAAAGAAGAAGGTGAAGAAGATGAAGAAGGGCCACCGGCAGGGGTGTCATTGTCAATACCCACGTTGTTTTGCAACACTTTTCCCGATCTCAACGTGGTCACATCATTTACGTTATGATTCTGCTGTTGATTTGCAGCATGTGCGTGACCGGGGTTGGGCAGGGTTGAGACGGGAGCTTTCCTTTTTCGCGCTCGCTCAAAGCTGCATTGAGTTGTGCAATTTGTGCCTCAATAGATTTGATGCTTTGATCGTGTGAGGCACTGTTTTGCACCAAAGATTGAATAGAAGTCTCTAGTCTTGCTGTAGACTGTGTAGATTGCTTAAGGAACACATCTAGACTTCTTTCGAGAGAGCTAACCTTATCATTATTAGGTTGAACATAATTTTTTGGCTGGTAAGCAGTGTTAGGCACAAAATTGTTCACCTGATTAGGGTAAGGTTGCTGTTGAAAAGGTTGCTGTTGAAATTGAGTTTGTGAAGGTGCTTGTTGTTGTTGTGGAGGAGGAGGTCTTTGAAAATTGTTATTTCCTTGGAATTGTTGATTTTGGTTCAAAGCGAAATTTGGGTGACTTCTCCACCCCGGATTGTATGTCGAAGAGTACGGATCGTTCCTTTGTCGTTGCTGAAATGCAGCATTGACTTGATTCTGTCCTTGAGTGGATGCATTATAAGGACACTCTTCAGTTAGGTGCGACAGATCCGCACAACAAGCACAAACAGTTCGTGGAGGTATAACAGGGGCAGGAAAAGACGACGAGATTTTGGTCTCAATCGCTTCTAGCTTTTTCGTAAGAGCGGCCATCTCGGCCTTCATAGCAATCGACATTTCTACTTGATGTACGCCTGCCCTAGATTGACCACTAGAAGAAGATGATGTGGTCTTGGTACTCTCCCACTGAATTGTTTGCTCACTAAGATCCTCAAGAAACTGCCATGCTTCGTCACTAGACTTGGAGAGAAAATGACCTTGACATATGGTTTCTAGCAACTGCTTCGTTGCCGAGTTCAATCCTTCGTATAATGTTTGGAAAAGTTGCCAACTTTCGATCCCATGATGAGGGCATTGAACGAGTAGGTCTTTAAATCTCTCGAAGCACTTCCAAAATGGTTCGGAAGGAAGTTGTGAAAATTGAATTATTTCATTGCGGATTCTAGCTGTTTTGTGATGAGGATAGAACTTTTTCAGAAAAGCTTTCACAAACTCGTCCCAATTTCTAATGGAATGTGATGCGGTGCTGTATAGCCACTTCTCGGCTAGGTCACATAAGGTAAAAGGAATGACCCTTAGCCTTATAGCGTCATCACTTAATTGGGTCGTTTTCATCATAGCGCACACATTTTGGAATTTATTGATAAAGATATATGCATCTTCAGATTTCAAACCATGAAATTTTGGCAGCATATTGATGAAATGTGGTTTTATTTAAAAATTGTCCCCATTTGCCGATGGGGGTGAAAGACAAGTGGGTAAAGAAGTGCGGACGGGGTAGAAGAGATCCTGGAGCGCAACTCGTGTGGGCGCTTCAACAGGCGGTTGATTCGGGTTATTCACACCTGGCGGAGGTGGAATCATTCCCGTCGGTAAGGTATTGTTGGGGTTGAATCCCGACATGCCTTCGGTGGAAGAATATGAAGGTGTAGGTAAGAAAGTGGACAGAATGTCGACTTCGGTGTTGAAAGGTTCGTCGGTCGGTACCAACGAAACACAGACTAATCAGGCGTTAGTATCCCTAGTCCAAAGTGACATACACTAAAGGGGTAGTGTAGTCAGAAAAAAAAAGAAAGACAGAATGTGGAGGTAAGATAACGTCAATGAATGGAAGTGGTGGAAGTGAGTTGCAAGTTTTCTTAGCGACAAGTTGCAAGTTTTGAAAAGATTTTTCTTTTTTTTTATGTGAGAGTTTTGCAAGGAGGTTTTTCGTGACACAATTGCTATCAACCACACATGCACAATCAGGCCTAGATCTAGGGTTACCTAGGTCTGCTAGACAGCTCCTAACTAGGGCTAGAAATAGTACCTCAAACTGCCTCTTCACCGACAAGTACGGCCAGGTAAATGCCAGGTAAGTAGGAAGGAACCACAATAGTGGGCCTAATTAATAACCACTAGCCTAGACTCACTTGCCTAGACACCGCAAAGTCAGTTAGGATAAACGGTCGATGCCTATACTAGTCCTTTTCCTATTGAGCTCGATGTCCTTAGGTCTGAGTCTAGTATTTTTTTAATTAATTATGGTCAATGCACATGCTTTAAGTGTTTTCTGGGGTCCTGGGAAGGGTGATGAAATCCCCACCCAATCTGAGTTTGGTCAATTAGCCCCTTAAAGTCCGATTAAATTATGCAAAACAATAAAATTCACTTGCAATCAATTTTTTAAGCGCGGCGCAAAGAAACCTGCAGAAAATCTGTTATTTAGAAGGGGAGAGAAGATTTTTAGCGCAAAGAATTCCTGCAAAAAGTTTTTATAGAAAGATATATGGAGGTTGAAAGAGGGGAGAAGGAGAAACAAACTGGAATTTTTTCCGCGCAGAGAAGCGCACAGAAGGCCGGGGTTCCGCGGTTTTGACACCAGTTATGCAGCGGTTTCGCGGTGGGACTAGGAGATCAGGTCGTCAGAAAATTTGTACGGCTCTGTTGTGGATTTTCTCCTCTTTTCCGATGCGACTTTTTCTGTTTTTCACTCTGTAATTTTCCAGATCCGCGATTCTTTGCTGTTCCTGCAAGATTCAAACAATAAACCCTTCAAACAGATAAAAATTGATAAATTTTTTTTGTACTTTTTATATTTTTATATTTTTATAATTTTTAAAATTTATATCAACCCGAAATCACACAAAAGAAATTTTACGCCATCCCCGGCAATGGCGCCATTTGATTATCCAAAAATATATATTAACCGTAATCAGAAACGGCGTCGCTTTGCAGCTAGCCGGTGAATACGGGTCGATCCACAGAGATGTGTAATTTTCTTTATGTGTTTTTACGAGTTGATTCCAATTGTGGTTTGATTTTGCTGATTGAGTCTAAAAACTAAGTTGTACGATATTAAGGAACTTGCTAGGGTTAGGTCTAAAGTAGGGTTTGATAAGATTTGTATTTACACCTCTTTCAATGCCTTTGATTAAAACTTTTTTAGAAGTAATAACAATTATTAGCAAAGGGGATTAGGATGATTGGGAAGAAACGAAGTTTCTTCCTCTTGATCCTTGTCCGTCCTTTCCTACTAATTGCTATAACCTTCATGGACGTCATGCATGTCCGGTCCTTTATACTACGGTTTCACCGTTACCTCGTGGGTAGGGTGCCGTAGGGAGCGGATCATGCATGCGTGCATGAAGTTCTACTTATGAAAAATATTTGGCATTGAAAGAGATGAGAGATATTCATCTCTCAATCCCTCCTTTATTCCTAACCCTAACAAGCGAGAAAATTACTCGCTCATTAGGGGGACTTTTAAAAATAACATTTTTTATTATGATTAATGAGCTTTGTTTAGATCTAGAGAGTTACTAGTCTACTGCAGATTAAATTGTTCTACGCAAGATTAAACTAGGGCAATTGTATGATCAATCTAAGGCAAGAATTAAACTAGAGAGCTAGGGCAATAATTAAATTATAACTAAGGTAGAATTTAAAAATAAAAACTTACAGAAAATGATGCTCTTAATCTCCCAACAATTCTGAATTTTTATTGATTGAAAAGAGGCATCCCATTTACAGATTTGAGATTACAATTTATAACTAAACAGGGAAACTAGGGTTACAGATTCTCGAACACATGATTTTACAGATATGCCCACTGAAAATCCCAACACCCGCACCGACGCACCGACACGCAACATTTGCACCGACACGGGCAACAAACGGCCGTGGAACCGCGGCATGGGGGGGGGTCTGGGCCGCGATTCCGCGGCCCTTTGGTGAGATCACCTCACCAAATTTTCTGAGCTTCATTGTAGTTGTCTGAGCTTGTTATTTCTTCATTTTATTTCTCTGTTTGGCTTCTTATTCTTCTCCAGATCTTCAGTGAGATTTTGTATTGGTCTTTTAACCGTTTCATTTTGACATGCTTGGACCTTGCGTTGCCTTGAACTGTTATTAGTCTGGGCTTGACTAGGATCCGTCTACTTGTTGGTCAAAAGTTCCTTTTCTGTATCAACTTTCGTCTTTTTCACTGTATTCGCTCCAAGAGCCTGTATCCTGTAACATGCAACAAACGTGCGTCAAGAGTACCTGTTTACTTATAAAATGAATAAAAATGGAGAGTACAATAATGCAATATTATAGTATGAACACACATGCAATCCGATATTTTACAACTGTTATGCTAATATGTGCAATATGAATACCGAACACTTCTGGATGAGTGCAAAAGATAGGGAAATTGCCGTGTTAAAAATGCAGTATTTTCGACTGATCAGGTACTGATCTACGTCTAGTACAACACTGATACCACATATGTATATACATGCGTGTGTATGAAAACACCACATCAAAAGGACCCGCTAAAACATCATGTCGTATCTCAAATACGAACCATGTCACATCACCGATCTCACGGCCTCAAGCCCAATCTCATCGACTCATCTCCAATCCCAAGTACTATCCTCATAATCCGTGTATATGTATACGTGTGTGTATGTGTATATATATACATACATACATACATAGTCCCATACCCATGTGTGTGTGTGTGTGTGTGTCCCCATATACGCACAGGTAAAAGAATGAATGTATGCAAGTGTGTGTGTGTGTGGGTGCAACAACTACTCTAGGGTTTCGCAAGTAACACTACTAATCCATGAACACATAACCATATCCTGAATATCCATGTCTCACATAAAAGATATCATATATATATAGTATATATATAGCATACGATACATCGAACTGCGGGGGTGCTATACGCCATCCACCCGACTTCCCCCGTAGATATATATCTACTCACCTGATCTTGCCTGCCGATGTCGATGTCGCCATCATCTTTTTCATCGTTTCGAATCATCATGGAGGTACCTACATGTCACACGTATCATATCGCATTAAAACCAAATCGAAACCAAAACGGCACGCGGAACTCACATAGGTCAAAACCTATGGTCTACTTCCGCAAATCAACCCGATATCACTCGATATAGACGTACAAACGTCACGTGATCGAGATAAAGCACAAATACTAAAATCCAGAAATCGAAATACGAAAAATATAGCCTCGAATCAAAAAAGCAACACATGTATTCAGTCACAGATTTTTATTAAGGTGTAAATAATGTTCCAAAACAACACTAGGGTGATATATATGGTGTATGTGACCTACAGAAGAAACCTGGACCCACCCCTTCACCAAGTGGCCGAGCACCCTCCCCTAGAATCTGAGCTCGCCGGCCCTGGGTCCTCCACTAGGGTTCGTCTTGCTACAGGGGGTTCCTAGGGTCAATTCAAGTCTACAGGGGTTGTTTGCTTATCTCGTATCTGTTCCGGGTCATCCCAGATTTCTCTGCACACACCAATACCTCACAAACCGACATGAAAGTTCTGAAATTCCGTATTTTGGGTTTCAGTCGGGTTTGGTCTGGGTTTCTATCATCAATGGGGGTTTAAGGTCATCTCTAAAGCCCAATTACACCATCTCTAATCAAATCAAACCCTAATTCTCAACTTGAGATTCCAAAGTTCATTAAACACCACAAAATTGATTTTAAACTTAAATAGAGGCTTAAGCAAATGAAATACTATATTATATATGAAGGGATTGTAAGTCCACGTTGCCCACCCCGGTGCTTGCGGGGAGGCGAAAACGTTATGAAAAATCTGATTTTTACAACACTAGGCAACATGGACTATGTAAAGGAGGGATCTTTGCTAAACAAAAACTAACAACAAGCTAAAAGAGTTTAGCTACTCGGAAAAGGGGTTATACCTAGGTCTTCAAGTCCTTCTCTTCTTGCTCCTTGGAGTGAAAGAACGGATCGTCTCGTCGCCTTCTCTTGCCGAAGAAAGATCCACCCGAGGGCCTCTACCTTTGGCTCCAACTTCAAACTAGAAGTAACTAAGGTGCTTGGTGTGCTAAACCTAGGACCTTAGAAAGAGTAGAGAGTATTTTTGAAGGGATTATCTCAAGCTCAAATGGTTATCAACTCATGAGAGGGGAGAGCTAGAGAGAGAGGAAGAGGAGGAGAGAGAATGAAAATGATCAAGTGAGAAGAATAATGTAACCTTGAGAGAATGAAAATGATCAAGTGAGAAGAATAATGCAACCTTCTCACATATATGTAATTTATGAAAAATAGATAATTAGCTAAAGATAATTGTCATGGTTAATCAAGAAATGACCATTATCATTTCACATTAAATGCTTTTGCAAGGATCAAAGAGCATCTTTCATATGGAATGATGATGGTCAACTTGCCAACCTAGGTCAACAAGTCAAGTATAGTCAAATGGTCAACAACCCTAACCATGCACAATTATAATTAACTAATATTAATAAATCATAATTCACACAAAAACATTAGGGTTAAGAAAATGACAATGGTCATCAACCCTAACGAAAGTCCTCTGCCTCTGTCTCAGTCAACTGTGCATACACACCCGTATCCGTGTTCCGAGGAACACGAATACCATGAGATAAAACCAATCCCAAATCATATACTAGGATCCAGCTTAAACCAAAGCCCGCTAGTAAAAGCTGTCCGGACACCAAACGTGCACAAGTGCGTGGATGTGAACGAACCCTGTCGCAAAACCATGCGACCTCTACTCATTTTGCCTAAAGGCGAATAACCCTATGTGTGGGACTCTAAAGACTCGACACTACGCTCGCAGTGGGTTTTACCAAAAATCGCAAGCGGCACTAGCTGTACGTAACGGTCCCCAGGTAGATGCCGATAAGAAGACTGACGAGGTAAACCCATCTGAACTCCTACTGAGCCTGAATGTGATAGTCTCCGTACAGTCCGGTCTGTTCGTCTAAGAACATCGCATGGCGGGCCTAGGGGGGAGGTAAACGTCAGTCCCCTACTAGCGGTACAAGTCGTGTCGGAGTGTAGCCCAGAACACCTGAGAGAACACTGGAAACCTACCAGTCTATCTCGCTTGCCCTGGCCAGGGACTTTGTGTAAAGGCTCTCCTAGACACAGCGCGATATCAACCCCCAATACTGGGAGAGACGAATCTTTTCTAACCGTCACTGCCTCCAAGTGCTTCGGGACTGCATCCAAAAACTACCTGTTTGCACGACTCCATTGAGCCGTGGTAAGGAAGTAATCAAAGTACAGTGGGAACACACTCGAGGCGAAGTGACAGTGTCAAGTCAACGGACTAAGCTGTACTCATGTCACCTGGGAACTGATAACTGACGATAGGTATAATACCAACCAACAGTTCCCGACGAGTCCTGTCCAGTGTACGCGTAACCTAACGAGCACCCGCATACTATCTCAAGTACGACGTACTGACGGCTGTGGGACAGACCGTCTCCCAAGCTGGGATAAGAAGCGCATACGCTAGTCTACTCCGGAGTATCGATGCCCTGTCTCGATAGTCCTGCGACTAGGGAACTGCATAAGGATGTGCTTGTAGATTACCCAGCCCCCACGAGTGTGACTGCCATCACAACGTTGGTAATCAAGCAAAGATCCTAAGGGCTCCACTAATGTGTAAAGGCGATATGCTAAAAGAAACACATGCACACAATAAAGCAGAAACAAACCAAGTAGCATACTACCATTTTGAGCAAGAATGTCAATACAAGGTGAATATCCCAAGCTTCCATCAAGTAATATACAATCCAGTATGATACAGTAATGGCCTCTAGGGCATATACACTAACAATCTCCCACTTGCACTAAGGCCATGTACTGGCGTATCGAAGACCTATCATCTCGATCAGCCGCTCGAACTGAGTCTGGGGTAAGGCCTTGGTGAATGGATCAGCAGTGTTATCTTCCGTAGCAACTCTCCGAACCTCGATCTCCTGGCGACCCACGATCTCCCAGATCAGGTGATACCGCCTCAAGATGTGCCTGGACTTCTGATGGGACCTGGGTTCCTTCGCTAAAGCTATAGCCCCGTTGTTGTCGCAATACAGAGGTACTGGATCAACAATGGACGGAACCACCTGAATTTCTGTTAGGAACTTCCTTATCCAGACGGCTTCTTTTGCGGCATTTGCAGCAGCGATATATTCCGCTTCCATCGTCGAGTCAGCAACGGTTTCCTGTTTGGAACTCTTCCAACACACCACCCCTCCATAGAGGGTAAAGACATAACCCGACATGGACTTGGAATCATCCTTGTCACTCTGGAAGCTGGAGTCAGCAAAGGCCTCGATCTGGAGGTCTTTTCCGCCATATACCAAGAACATCTCCTTAGTCCTTCTCAGGTACTTGAGAATGTTCTTTACCGCTATCCAGTGTTTCTCCCCAGGGTTTGACTGATACCGGCTTACCACACTCAGTGCATAAGCTACATCTGGTCTGGTACACAATATCGCATACATTATAGAGCCTACTGCAGAAGCGTAGGGTATAATAGACATGCGATCCCTTTCCAAATCAGTCTTGGGAGACATCTTTTTGGAGAGGGTGATCCCGTGACAAGCCGGTAGATTACCGCACTTGGAATCTTCCATACTGAACCTTTTCAGTATGGTGTCGATGTACCTGGACTGTGAGAGTCCTAATATTCTCTTGGATCTGTCACGATAGATCCGGATCCCCAGAATATATGAGGCATCACCCAGGTCTTTCATGGAGAACCTGTGTGACAAGAACCCTTTGACATATTGTAGCATAGGAATGTCATTTCCTATCAAGAGAATGTCATCCATGCATAATACGAGGAATACAACAGTTCTTGCTACAAATCTACTATAGATGCATGGTTCATCTGGATTTTTGATAAAGCCAAATTCTTTGACCGTCTCATCAAAACAGACGTTCCAACTCCGCGATGCCTGCTTTAGTCCATAGATGGACTTAAGTAACTTGCACACCTTTCCGCTGCTCCCACTCTGAATGAAACCCTCTGGCTGGTCCATATAGACACACTCCTCTAAATTTCCATTTAGAAAAGCGGTCTTTACGTCCATCTGCAAGATCTCATAATCGTGGAAGGAAGCAATGGCAAGAAGGATCCGAATGGATTTCAGCATAGCCACTGGAGAAAAGGTTTCGTCATAGTCTAAGCCAGGTCTTTGACGGAAACCCTTTGCAACAAGTCTAGCCTTATAGGTCTCAACCTGTCTATCTACACCAATCTTCCTTTTGAAGATCCACTTGCATCCTACGGGTTTTACCCCATCTGGAGCAATGTCCAACGTCCATACTTTGTTGGTGTACATGGACTCCATTTCGGTCCGCATTGCATCCAGCCATTTTACCGAGTCAACGCTCTGAATAGCCTGCTGGAAGCTAGTAGGCTCATCACTATCAATGATGCAATCCTCTCCATCCCCGTCTATGAGAAAACCATAGTATCTCTCGGGCGGATGAGACTGCCTACTACTTCTGCGGAGCGGCGCAGGAATGTCCTGATCTTTCGAACCCTCTGGTTCTACTAAGCTTTCAGTAATAGCTCGTGGTTCTGGAATTTCTTCTAGTTCTATTGCGCTCCCACTTATCTGTTTTTCCAAAAACTGAGTTTCCAAGAAGTGGGCATGACGAGAAACAAAAACCTTTTGTTCCTCTTCGCAATAGAAGAAATATCCCTCGGAGTTCTTTGGATATCCCACAAACTTGCACTGTACTGAGCGTGCCTCGAGCTTGTCGGCATGCTGCTTTTTGACAAAAGCTAGACATCCCCATGTCTTAATGTGATTAAGATAGGGTCTCTTCCCACACCACATCTGATATGGTGTAGTAGGCACAGTCTTAGTTGGAACTTGGTTCAAAAGGTATGCAGCTGATTCTAGTGCATATCCCCAGAATGATCGCGGTAACTCAGCGTTACTTATCATGGACCGTACCATATCCAATAGGGTTCGGTTCCGTCTCTCCGATACACCGTTATGTTGCGGAGTGTATGAAGGAGTAAGCTGAGAGAGAATTCCATTCTCTTTTAAGTAATCCAGGAACTCGGCACTCAAGTATTCACCACCTCGATCAGATCTCAGTGTCTTGATACTTTTTCCTGTTTGTTTTTCTACTTCATTCTTATATTCCTGGAATTTTCCAAAGGCTTCGGGTTTATGTTTCATTAAGAAGACATAACCGTACCTTGAAAAGTCATCCGTAAAAGTAATGAAGTAAGAATAACCGCTTCGTGTATGCGTAGACATTGGACCGCACACGTCGCTGTGTACAAGTCCCAAGAGCTCGCTCACTCTTACTCCGTGTCCAGTGAACGGAGTCTTTGTCATCTTTCCTTTGAGACATGATTGACAAGTTGCATATGATTGATATTCGAACGGATCCAAATATCCTTCTCCATGTAACTTCGTCAACCTTCTCTCATTGATGTGACCCAGTCTACAATGCTATAAGAATGTCTGATTTGTTTCCGGAGACTTTCTTTTGTATGTATTCTGGACATTGAAAATCTGTGGTTGGTTTAATACGTATATACCATTGCTCAATGTACCTGACCCAATCAGAACTTGATTAAGGTGAATGTTTACAACATTACTTACAAACGCAAATTCATAACCTTCTTTAGAAACTAAAGATACAGAAATGATATTACAAGTTGCATTGGGTACAAAAAAGCAATTACGTAAAACCAAAACATGTCCATCTGACATTCCCAGGTGATAGTCCCCCACGGCCTCAGCATCCATGCTAGCTCCGTTTGCAACTTTGAGGGTCATTTCACCTTCTTTCAAAACCCTACGCTTTCTCAATGCCTGCAAAGAATTACAGATATGAGATCCTGACCCGGTATCCAATACCCAGGACGTAGAGTTTATTGATAGATAGTTTTCAATAACATACACACCTGAAACTGAAGCCGCAACTTGCTTCAGATCCTGTGTTCTGGCCTTCCAAGACCTGCAATCTTTCTTCCAGTGTCCACTCTTGTGACAGTAAAAGCACTCTTCCTTATCCACAAGCTTCCCCGCTACCTTTGTTGCTTTTGCCTTTCCCTTCGTATCCACTTTACTAACACCGCCCCTTGGTTTGGCGGGGGTTTTCTTCTTCTTTCCCTTGGCTTTCGCCCTGGACCTAGAAGAGGAAGATCCTCCTACAAACAAAGTGGATGTTTCCCTACCTTTCTGTAGGGTGCCCTCTGCACTCCTCAGCATGTTGAGGAGCTCTGAAAGTTCAACTTCCTTTTCCTACAGGTTGAAGTTCAGGATGAACTGGGCGTAAGTGGAAGGAAGGGACTGAAGAATCAAGCCCGTATAGAGCTCATTCTCCAATGTGGTCCTAAGGTCTGCGAGCTCCTCTATGTAGCCAATCATCTTAAGCACGTGTTCCGCTACCGATGATCCGACGGCCAATCTCGCCGAAAACAACTTCTTCGACACTTCGTATCTGGCGATACGGGATTGCTCTCCATACAGTTCTTTTGTATGGAGAAATATGGATTCGAGGTCCATATTCTCGTGCCTCCTCTGATGTTCATTGTCCATAGAGGCAAGCACGAGGCACTTGGCCTTCGCGCAGTCGATTTCCCAGGTCTTACGGATTTCCCTATCCGCGACGTTGGTTTTGGGACCTGGGACAGGGGGAGCTTTGGTGGTAAGAAGATACCCCAACTTGTCATAAGTGATTGCCATTTTGACATTCCTGAGCCAATCTTTGTAGTTTGGCCCTGTCAGTATGTTTTTATCTAGAAGTAACTTAAGTCCAGTCATGATAAATGGTCGCTGCAATTAGGAGAGAGAGAAGAAACACTTTAGCATGATACTCTTGCAAGTTTAGAGTGTTTTTTAATTTGTCTAAACAGGATGGCTCCCACTGTCTCTCGAATCCCTCCTTAAACCATAAAGGAAGAACTACTCGGGATCAATCTCACCGTACAATACTTACTTAACCGTTCAGCCAGGCCAGTGTCGGTACTTCGAGGGAGGTTTTCCAACGCTTTCGCGAAGTTCCTTAATTAAGTAACCTCTTTTCCCTGTGGGCGTAGCCCCGCTAACACCTTTCTAGACACCTACTTGGTTTATAGCTTTGATCGTTAAGTGAGAAAGTTCCGGAGGAGTAGCATATACTCACAGTAGGATCGGGATCCAAATATCATTGCGTGACAAAACTGAAGGAATCCTACCAGAATCATCACACTCCAAATGGTATGCAGCACTAGCAAGTTTCGGTTCTTTTGAAACTCCCGATGTGGATTTTTGCCCCATACTCTTATGACCTTGACTTTGGCCAAAATATCATAAGTCACATGTCAAGTTCTACCCGTCATTCTCCAGGTTAATTTGAGCCCACCCGCACATACCCTTGACTTTGGCCAACATGGTAGAACGACTGCCCCAAACCAACACATCTATCTATGCTGCACATGAATACCTAATAGCCACCAATCACTATGCCTTGACTTTGGCCAACATACATAGCTTGAATACTTATTGACCATTCATGTGAAACGACGGAGGGCTACGAATGGTTTTTGCGAAACCGTGAACGTAGTGAACTTGATATAATCGAAGGAACGAGATAGCTTTCAAAAGGAGTGGTTCAAGCTCCGCATTTAAAAGTTTGGTTTTGAAAAGAACCGAGTGGTTTTCAAAGTGTTCCAACGACTTCTACTTGGTTTATTTTTTCTTGCATTAATTCCAATGCGTCCCATCATTTAATCCTACCATTGCAGAAAACAACGAAAATATGACGTACGCTTATGCCATCCGCATTCGCCACGGGGTCCCATCATTACCCGTTAGGTTACTTAACTAACGATAGAGCGGGGGCTGGACTAGCGCGGATGCAAAACATAAGCAACGCCTAAATAGATATCATGTAGATATATATAAACATTCGTCACATGCAATGATAGCCATTCCAGATCACAGATGAATACATTGGATATCCTAGGAATCCGCAATTCGTACGAGCCTGTAACGAAGAACGGATTACACGGTCGCGATGAATAGCCAAACCCCACCCTAGACCCCTGCGGGTGCGGCAAACTACCCGCCAAGTACCCGAAGCGAAGCAACCTCCCTCAACAACGTGAGTAGGCCACTCGGCACTTCGAGATACCCGGTAGTTTGTGCACCCCACCTTGGGTCTATCCTAGGAGCATAAACAGTAAAAAAGAAATTATACAATGACGGCTACAACCCTGACCCGGTTGTGCGGCCATACAAATAATATTACATCAAATTTACATATTACAAGGATTGAAAGAATAAGAAAACTCTTATCTCACAACCCCCCGGCTATTCATCCGCGACAATCCAACGAATTCATATACACAAACCATCAACATTACAGATCACAGATATGTATAACCCCCACTAATCGACATATAGCGATTAGCAGATGTTCGATACATATATCACATCACAGATATAACCCATTAGCCAAAGTGTAAAGAAATTCGATCAAAATACGGATTTGTGACCACCCTAAAAACCAACCTGTTCTCTGGAAAATCTGGGCAGAAACAAACTATATTAAAAATCCCAAAACCTCCAAATAAGTACACTGCACCAAACTCGGTCCACGGCCGAGTCAACTCGGCCGCGGATCCGCGACAAGAAGCATGTTCTTGCCGCGGAACCGCGGTGCTTTGACCGGTTCAGTGGATCATTTTTGGTGTGTGTCTTTAGAAAACCCTGAGCCAATTTTTCATGTATGATTTATTATTTTTAAAGCAGAAATGAAAATCGACAGAAACTAGGGTTTTTGAAAATGTGTTTTGCGATTTTTTCCGATCGAAGTTCTAAATACTTTGCTAACTTGTTAGTTTGTGTTTAGCTAGGCTCTGATACCACTGTAAGTCCATGTTGCCCACTCCGGTGCTTGCGGGGAGGCGGAAACGTTATGAAAAATCTGATTTTTACAACACTAGGCAACATGGACTATGTAAAGGAGGGATCCTTGCTAAACAAAAACTAACAACAAGATAAAAGAGTTTAGCTACTCGGAAAAGGGGTTATACCTAGGTCTTCAAGTCCTTCTCTTCTTGCTCCTTGGAGTGAAAGAACGGATCGTCTCGTCGCCTTCTCTTGCCGAAGAAAGATCCACCCGAGGGCCTCTACCTTTGGCTCCAACTTCAAACTAGAAGTAACTAAGGTGCTTGGTGTGATAAACCTAGGACCTTAGAAAGAGTAGAGAGTATTTTTGAAGGGATTATCTCAAGCTCAAATGGTTCTCAACTCATGAGAGGGGAGAGCTAGAGAGAGAGGAAGAGAAGGAGAGAGAATGAAAATGATCAAGTGAGAAGAATAATGCAACCTTCTCACAAATATGTGATTTATGAAAAATAGATAATTAGCTAAAGATAATTGTCATGGTTAATCAAGAAATGAGCATTATCATTTCACATTGAATGCTTTTGCAAGGATCAAAGAACATCTTTCATATGGAATGATGATGGTCAACTTGTCAACCTAGGTCAACAAGTCAAGTATAGTCAAATGGTCAACAACCCTAACCATGCACAATTATAATTAACTAATATTAATAAATCATAATTCACACAAAAACATTAGGGTTAAGAAAATGACAATGGTCATCAACCCTAACGAAAGTCCTCTGCCTCTGTCTCAGTCAACTGTGCATACACACCCGTATCCGTGTTCCGAGGAACACGAATACAATGAGATAAAAACAATCCCAAATCATATACTAGGATCCGGATTAAACCAAAGCCCGCTAGTATAAGCTGTCCGGACATTAAACGTGCACAAGTGCGCGGATGTGAACGAACCCAGTCGCAAAACCATGCGACCTCTACTCATTTTGCCTAAAGGCGAATAACCCTATGTGTGGGACTCTAAAGACTCGACACTACGCTCGCAGTGGGTTTAACCACAGACCGCAAGCGGCACTAGCTGTACGTAACGGTCCCCAGGTAGATGCCGATAAGAAGACTGACGAGGTAAACCCATCTGAACTCCTACTGAGCCTGAATGTGACAGTCTCCGTACAGTCCGGTCTGTTCGTCTAAGAACATCGCATGGCGGGCCTAGGGGGCGGTAAACGTCAGTCCCCTACTAGCGGTACAAGTCGTGTCGGAGTGTATCCCAGAACACCTGAGATAACACTGGAAACCTACCAGTCTATCTCGCTTGCCCTGGCCAGGGACTTTGTGTAATGGCTCTCCTAGAAACAACGCGATATCAACCCCCAAAACAGGGAGAGACGAATCCTGTCTAACCGTCACTGCCTCCAAGTGCTTCGGGACTGCACCCAAAAACTGTTGCGCCACGGCAGCGCCCCGGCCGTCTATCCGAGGCCAAAATGCGGAATCAAAATTTTCTTAACTTTCAAACTGGCGCTACCGCGGACAATATACCCGGATCGTAACCATTAACCGATACTAGCAATCAAGAGAAATGGTGAGAGATATACCGAGTGATCCGAGTCCTCCGGTCTTCTCGTCATCATCCCGATCTCCCGCGGAAAGTCTTGTCTCCATATCGTCGCCTCCTCGCCGGAAGGGCACCACATCGCCTGCGTCTTTTACGGGCTCCCGCCTCAATACCGAGGCAACTCGGGCATGAAGCCGGCAAGTCGACATGCCCAAGAAATGCTGTAGAATGTAGTGTAGAAACTTTATCTCTTGGAGTTTATGTAGTTGCCATTGATGGATGGAGGAAGAGGTAAAGAAAATTGGTGCTTTCAATTTTCTAGCAAGAAGAAGATGAGATGAAGAATTCCTCACATAACAAAATGAACTCTCTCATTCTTTTTCTCTCAAGTGAACCCTCTCTCATCTAGTGAGTAGGTGGAGGAATGAAATACAAACCATAACAAGAAGGGAGGTGAGTGTAGTAAAAGCAAGGGGGTGACCACAACCCTAAAGAAATGATAACCATCTCAAATCACAATCTAATCACTTCTAATCTCAAAAAGCAAGCCATCATGAAAAGCAAAGTTGCTTAATCTATCATAATGCCACAAGTGCAAGAAACCCCTCCACAAATGTTATTTGCAAACTTGCAAATAACCCCCTCCATCGGAAAAGTCCGGCCGGGAAAGAACAAAGGAAAACCGGCCGGAACGGAATGCAAACAGGCAACTCCAGAAAATTGGTCCCGTAATAAATTACAGGAAAACCCCGATACTGTGCATACACACCCGCACCTGTATTCCGACCGGATACAAATGCAATGAGACAAAATCTACACTGTACTAAACTAGGATCCGGCTTAAACCAAAGCCGGCTAGTATTATCCGTCCGATCCTGATCCGTGCAATACCGCACGTATCAGATCGAACCCTGCCATATAACTATACGGCCACTAGTACAAAACTGTCCGATCCTGATCCGTGCAATACCGCACGTATCTGATCGGACCCTGCCATATCTCCATACGGCCTCTACAGCGTTTCGCCCGAAAGTTGAGTAACTGAAAGTGTGGTGGACTCTAAAGACTCGTCAATACTATGGCTGTGGATTTAACCACTGGCACGTCAGAGGTATAAGCCAATACGTGACGGGCCACCAGCTATTGACCAAAAGGGACGTCGATGAGCGAACTCATCCCGACACCCTACTGAGCCTGTCAGTGACAATATCCGTACAGTCCGGTCCGTTCGTCTATGAGCATCGCATGTCGGGCCTAGGGGGTTGGTAAAAGTCAGACCCCCAAAAGCGGTACAAGTCGTGTCGGAGTGCAGCCCAGAACGCCCTGAGATACTACTGGAATACCTACCAGTAAATCACCTGCCTCGGCCGAGGGGTTTGCGTAATGGCTCTCCTAGACACAGCGCGACCTCACCCCCAATACCGGGAGAGACGAACCCCTGAAGATCCGCTCACTGCCTCCATGTGGCTCGGGACTGTACCCAACTAAAACCTGTTTGCACGACTCCTTTGAGCCGTGGTAGGGTAGTAATTAAAGCACAGTGGGAACTCACACGAGACAAATGACGATCTCAGGTCGATGAACTAACCTGTACACATGTCACCAGGGAACTGCTATCTGACATCTGGTATAAGACCAACTAGCAGGTTCCCGGCGAGTCCTGTCCGGTGTACTCATAACCCAATGAGCACCTGTATACATCTTAGGTGAACCAACTGACACCAGTGGCTTGTGAGACCGGCCACCGCCCCTCGTCGGGGTCTCGACTGTATACACTAGTCTACTAATGGAGTATCGATGCCCTGTCTCGAAACTCCTACGACTAGGGACCTTTTAAGGATGTGCTTATAGACTACCAGCTCCCACGTATATGATCGCCATCATACTGCTGGTAGTCAAGCAAGAATCCTAGGGGCTCTATCAACGTGTAATAGCGACATGTCAGGTCACCTAAAGCAGTACACGATGATAAAGATAAACCAGATAGCATACTATCATCTCGAGTAAGACTGTCCTACCGGGATAGGTCCTCCCTCAATCATTGCAATCACGTGCCTGTGATCCAATAATTGACTCTGAGGGCACTATCTCCAACAATCTCCCACTTGCACTCAAGGCTAATTATTGCGATGTCGCATACTCACAGCCCGTGTGATACCGAACACCCAACTTCTCTACTAGTCAGTCTCACAAAACCCGTTTGCGAAACTATTGCGTTCGAGGAATAGCCTCAGTGAGTGGATCCGCAGGGATGTTTCTTTCTATGTCTCTCTATATCTCATGTTCGCGGAGAAAGCCATCTCCCGAAATGAGCAATACCTGTCTTAGAATATGTCTGGATGTCTGATGGGACCTAGCTCATAAATGAACTCCAAATCCAAACTTCTTAGACTGTATCATCAACTGAACTTAATCAGTATCCTGCGCCATGCCTCCCTCAGTATTGCCTTGGACCACCTGTCCAAAATACTGCCCTCGTCAGAAGGAAAAACTATAACTCTGACAGACACTCTGCCATCCAGGTCACCTTGGAAGCCTGGAATGATAACCGTCTCCTAAAGGAGGCTGCTGCTATCATATCCCTAGAACATCAACTTATGTTCTAAAACTGCTTCCGACTGTTTCTCCAGGATTGGATCAATATCATCTTATTGCATCTACTGCAAGAACAACATCTGGTGTGGTACTTGACATCTCATGATTGACTCAATTGCCTAAGCAAGTGATCTGCCAATCATGCACATCCTCTCCCCTTTAGTCTGTAAGACACCTTTAGAGAGGGTGACTCCATTACCTGCAGGTATACTACCGTGCCAGGAGTCGTCCATTCTAAATACTCATAGAATGCTGTCAAAGTACCCAGATTGGGAAACCACCCAAATCTAGATCTAAAACCATAGATCTAGTGACCAGAATGTCTGATATAATATCCAAGTCCTATGTGGAGAAACCACTGTGTGACAACCAAAGAATAACCGATCGTAGTATAGGAATATCACTTCCTACTCTGTGTATGTCATCCAAATACCAGGACATTACACCCTACTACCTTCTCAACAGATCCATCCCCTATTCTGATGAAGTCAAACCTATGACTGTCAGGTCAGAAATAGATGATCTATCTCCGCTGTAACTGCTTTAGTCTATAAATAGACATAAGTCTGATGACCACCAATGCTTCCGCTGCTCCCACTGACTACGACAACCCTCTGCCAGAGTCATATAGACGTGCACTTCTAAAGCTAGTTTAGAACGACGCTATACTCATCCTCCTGCCGGGTCTCACAGTCTGGAACAACAGCAGTGGTAAGTCTGGGTAAACAAGAACCTCCCTGCCACCGTCCTTGAGCATACCGAAGTACCTCTCGAGTGCCTGAGGTTACCCATCATATCTGCGGAGTGGCCAATGGAATGAATCTTTAGGTTCTTATCAAATCTTCAGTAATCGTTTGCGGTTTTGGAATCACTTCCAGTTCTACCATACTCCCACTACTATTTTCTGAAAAAATCCATTTTTATTAAAACTGTGGCGAGTCAAGAACAATATCACTATTGATCTTCTAGATGGTAGAAAGTCAACCCTCGTCATAGCCTGGGTCAACCCACAAACAGCCATTACAGAAACGTGCCTTGAGTTATCCGGAGTCTGGTTTTAAGCATAAGCCGGACAACTCCCCGTACCTTAACAATGTCAAGATATGAACTGTTCTATATCCAATATAGAAACAGAGGCACTGATTTAATTTAACCAGATTCAAATCATGCAGCTATCTCCAGTGCATGTCAACTAAATGGAAGGAGGCCGATCAGCGTTACTCAACTTAGGAATGCTTCCAATTATGAGTAGCCTGAAAGAGAAGCAAGTTCTCTTAACCATTACTATCAACTGAATACCATACACAAATATCTACATCTTCGATCACTTGGAAGAATCCCGATACTTGCAATACCTGGTTCTCTACTTTATTCAAATACCTATAACTTCTCAAAATTCAGACCCTGTGTTTCCACGAAACACCTGTCTAAAAACTAGAGAAGTCATAAGTAAACTGAATATAGTACGAGGACCAACCCCTCTGTCCTGATGGATGCTGGACAACATACAATACTCTGTATAAGTCCCTTGAGTCTGATGACTCATTCACTGTGTGTCGTAGGCTGAAAACTGTACTTATGGTTAAGAAAAATTACACCGCTGTTTAATGCTCCTTACCTAACCATCCACTGATATAGGTAAATGTCATCGACATAACTTCAAAATGTATATCTCACTCTATAAAAATAGACGTACAGATATATCAATTTGAAATTGGTGCATAACCGCGGATATTCAAAACCAAATATTTGCCGTCCGGCAAACAACCCAGGTGACTTCCTCAAATATCACCGATTACAACGAATCCCGATATAATGAGGATGATCACCCAATTCCCAATAACTTACTCCCACTCATCATCTTGTAAAACCATACAGATGTGAGAATCATACCTGGTAAATACATACCCTGGAGTAAGTGTCTAATCGGGAAATCAGTTTTCCTTTAACAGTACACAGTGAAACTGAAACATTGAAATGTTTCGTTGGGGTATCCTGGTATTCCTAGTAATGCCTCTTCCATTATCCAGATTCACAACTATAACCGTATAATTCTTTGCCACTTCTCCAAATCCCTTTATATGTCTTTAGTCGTTACCTTCTGTACACCCCTTTAGGCCAAATGGTTTTCTTATTTCCCTACCGTTCGGCACCAGCCTATGGTTTGGAAGAAGACTATCCAATAAGTATAATGGGTGTACTGTCCTAATCCTAGGAGCACTCGCAACGCGAGAGAAGGTGAAGATAAAAGACACCTGAATGTACTTTATTCCTATTTCTCCTGAACCAGGATCCATCCCCGAACTGGAACAAGTTCCTATATAACCATACGATGGATTATCCAATAAACTGGGATCTTCGTAGTAATACGGAGTGTCCTGGAGAAATACAAAGGTGATTTAGGATTGGCGAAGAAATACTTGGTTTGGTCGTGAATATTAGTCGCAATTTACTTTGCCCTCCTACTAATCCCTTGCTTTGTCTTAACTTAATACCTTCTGCACACCATCGTTATGCTAATTGGTTTTCTTCATTCCCCACCGTTCGGCACCAGCCTAAGGTTGGGAAGAAGACTATCCAATTTGCGTAATAGGTGTACTATCTCCTAAGCCAAGGAGTACTCGCAATCTGAGAGAGAAGGTAAAAGGAAAAGACAACTGAATAGTCTTATTCGTTTTCTCCAGAACCAGAAACCATCCTCGAATTCCTTCGAGTTCGTATCTAACCATACGATGGTTTTGTCCAATGGAAGTGGACGTTCGTAGTAATACGGGGTGTCCTGGAGAAAAGGGTAAAAGTAGGAGTGGCAATGAGGTTAGCGACTCTGACAATCTAAAAGCCAGTGTTATAGAAGGTTCGGTCAACTTGGTCACTGAGTTATAGTCTAGGGTAGGGTCAATGGTCGCTGCCAAAGAGAGAGAGAGAAAAGAAATACTCAGCGTGCACTCTATCCTAGATCAGAATGGTTACCAGTTTATCTAATCTGGAAACCTCCCACTGTCACCTCAAATTCTCCTCCAAACCTGAAAGAAGAATTAGTCGGGGTCACCCGAGGAGTAAACTAACTCATCATTGGGAATCGGGATCCAACTATCATCGCATGATAACGTGACGGAATCCGCTCATGCTATCACACTCCAGAAGGTATGCGCATGTCTGGCAAGTTTCAGTTCTTTTGAAACTCCCGATGTGATTTATACCCCAAGCGGTTTATGACCTTGACTAGGTCAACAAACCATAAACCGCTAGTCAAGTTCAACCCGTCATTATTCTGGATTGCATTAAACCCACCCGTACGTGCCCTTGACTAGGTCAACAAGGCCGCACGACTGTCCTAACCAATCCCACTTATGCAACAAACAAGTACCACTTAGCTACCGAACACTACGTCTTGACTAGGTCAACAAACGCAGCACGAATACTAAATAATACCTGTAGGAAATGACGGAGGGCTACGGCTGGTTTTAGGCGAAAAACCTTTAACGTAATGAACTTGATATCGTTGAAGGAACTGCATAGCCTTTTATAAAAATATAGTGACGAAAACCTTTGCTAAAGAGGTCACTCCCGGTGAAGGATCTCAGCTCTTTCCCCGTAGAATGAGGTGCAGGATATTCCAACTGAATACCACGATGCAAAGCAAAAGGCAATCGGCTATAGTGAAGTTAATGCCCTGACGCAAACTTCTGTCCAAGGGGTCACTCCCGGTGAAGGGATCTCGGCCCTTGCCTCGTCGACTGAGAAGCAGGATATTCCAAATGAATACCACGATGCAAAACAAAAGTGAACGTCCTTGCAATAATAGCTTTTTGAAAAATGTTCCAACAACATCAGAATAGGTTTGTTTATCTTGCATTGATCCGAATCAACGCAGTCCCATCAATTGATCACACCACAAAGAACGAAAATATACTGATGTACGTATATTCCATCCGCATTCGCCACTGGGTCCCGTCATCACCCGTTAGGTTACTTAACTAACGACAGAGCGGGGACTGGACTAGCTCGGATGCAAAACATATACAACATCTACTAATATATATACCAATATATTATATTCGCTCAAGGCGTGATAAGAATGCAACATCACATAAATGTACAGCATCACAGAACAATACAGATATCTGGAAGCCCCGGGTTTCACAGAGCCGCTGCTGAAACCCGACGTTCCCCTGGCCGTGTGGATAGCCTATGCAATGAAATCCTAGACCCCTACGGGCGCGGCAAGTCACCCGCCAAAACCTGAAGCGAGGTAGCCCCCTTCAGCACCGTGAATGGACCACCCAGCACTTCATGGAATCCGGTAACTTGGGCACCCCTCCCGGGTCAACCTGTACCCCCTACGAGTGCGGCGAATAGCCTACCAATCCTGGAGTGAAGCCCCCTTCGTCTCAATGCCATGAGATGCGGGCCCGTTGCCTTCTAGAACCCGGCTATCCGTGCACCCCTCCGCGGGGTAATCCTAGTACAGAAAGTAAAATATACATACACCGGGTACACCGACCGCAACCAGGTCGTGCCCCAAAAGAATAATACAAACAGGCAGTGACGGCAGTCCACATGTTGGACGCTCGCCCCGCAATATCAAATGTACATATAAAATCAAAACTGTACTACCACTGCAACCAGGATATCCACCACGACCGATCCGCAATAACCCAGCATAAACACAGAACATCAACGTGATTGTCACGTTCGCAAATCCGTCTAACCGGGCTATAGCAGTTAGACAGGATTTACCGATCGAGTGACATTCACGGTCGCAGATATAATGTAAATACTGTGAACTAGCATGTCTAAAATACCCGATTGAACAAATTTACCAAGTGGGCCCCAAAGCATTACTGTAGCACTTACAGAAAATCTGGGCCCAAAAATAATATTCCAAAAACCCTATTTTCTATTGTAAGACAATCTGGAAAAATTTGGTGCAGTGAGGAGCCTAACTGGCGGCGGAACCGCGGCCAAAGCATGGCTTTGGCCGCGTTTCCGCGGTGGGATGATGGATTCAGGCGACCAAATTTTACCAGAATTCTTATACTTCCCTGCACATCATTCTGCAACCACCTGAAAAATTTTTAGAGTCCAAAAAAATTCGACAGAAACCTGATGCACACGAAATACGGTTTTTGGGATTTTTGTCCGATCGGGTCTTTAAACATACTAGAGCAAGCTAGACTAGGTTAATGGCGTGGCTCTGATACCATGTTGCGCCACGGCAGCGCCCCGGCCGTCTATCCGAGGCCAAAATGCGGAATCAAAATTTTCTTAACTTTCAAACTGGCGCTACCGCGGACAATATACCCGGATCGTAACCATTAACCGATACTAGCAATCAAGAGAAAGGGTGAGAGATATACCGAGTGATCCGAGTCCTCCGGTCTTCTCGTCATCATCCTGATCTCCCGCGGAAAGTCTTGTCTCCATATCGTCGCCTCCTCGCCGGAAGGGCACCACATCGCCTGCGTCTTTTACGGGCTCCCGCCTCAATACCGAGGCAACTCGGGCATGAAGCCGGCAAGTCGACATGCCCAAGAAATGCTGTAGAATGTAGTGTAGAAACTTTATCTCTTGGAGTTTATGTAGTTGCCATTGATGGATGGAGGAAGAGGTAAAGAAAATTGGTGCTTTCAATTTTCTAGCAAGAAGAAGATGAGATGAAGAATTCCTCACATAACAAAATGAACTCTCTCATTCTTTTTCTCTCAAGTGAACCCTCTCTCATCTAGTGAGTATGGTGGAGGAATGAAATACAAACCATAACAAGAAGGGAGGTGAGTGTAGTAAAAGCAAGGGGGTGACCACAACCCTAAAGAAATGATAACCATCTCAAATCACAATCTAATCACTTCTAATCTCAAAAAGCAAGCCATCATGAAAAGCAAAGTTGCTTAATCTATCATAATGCCACAAGTGCAAGAAACCCCTCCACAAATGTTATTTGCAAACTTGCAAATAACCCCCTCCATCGGAAAAGTCCGGCCGGGAAAGAACAAAGGAAAACCGGCCGGAACGGAATGCAAACAGGCAACTCCAGAAAATTGGTCCCGTAATAAATTACAGGAAAACCCCGATACTGTGCATACACACCCGCACCTGTATTCCGACCGGATACAAATGCAATGAGACAAAATCTACACTGTACTAAACTAGGATCCGGCTTAAACCAAAGCCGGCTAGTATTATCCGTCCGATCCTGATCCGTGCAATACCGCACGTATCAGATCGAACCCTGCCATATAACTATACGGCCACTAGTACCAAACTGTCCGATCCTGATCCGTGCAATACCGCACGTATCTGATCGGACCCTGCCATATCTCCATACGGCCTCTACAGCGTTTCGACCGAAAGTTGAGTAACTGAAAGTGTGGTGGACTCTAAAGACTCGTCAATACTATGGCTGTGGATTTAACCACTGGCACGTCAGAGGTATAAGCCAATACGTGACGGGCCACCAGCTATTGACCAAAAGGGACGTCGATGAGCGAACTCATCCCGACACCCTACTGATCCTGTCAGTGACAATATCCGTACAGTCCGGTCCGTTCGTCTATGAGCATCGCATGTCGGGCCTAGGGGGTTGGTAAAAGTCAGACCCCCAAAAGCGGTACAAGTCGTGTCGGAGTGCAGCCCAGAACGCCCTGAGATACTACTGGAATACCTACCAGTAAATCACCTGCCTCGGCCGAGGGCTTTGCATAATGGCTCTCCTAGACACAGCGCGACCTCACCCCCAATACCGGGAGAGACGAACCCCTGAAGATCCGCTCACTGCCTCCATGTGGCTCGGGACTGTACCCAACTAAAACCAGTTTGCACGACTCCTTTGAGCCGTGGTAGGGTAGTAATTAAAGCACAGTGGGAACTCACACGAGACAAATGACGATCTCAGGTCGATGAACTAACCTGTACACATGTCACCAGGGAACTGCTATCTGACATCTGGTATAAGACCAACTAGCAGGTTCCCGGCATGTCCTGTCCGGTGTACTCATAACCCAATGAGCACCTGTATACATCTTAGGTGAACCAACTGACACCAGTGGCTTGTGAGACCGGCCACCGCCCCTCGTCGGGGTCTCGACTGTATACACTAGTCTACTAATAGAGTATCGATGCCCTGTCTCGAAACTCCTACGACTAGGGACCTTTTAAGGATGTGTTTATAGACTACCAGCTCCCACGTATATGATCGCCATCATACTGCTGGTAGTCAAGCAAGAATCCTAGGGGCTCTATCAACGTGTAATAGCGACATGTCAGGTCACCTAAAGCAGTACACGATGATAAAGATAAACCAGATAGCATACTATCATCTCGAGTAATACTGTCCTACCGGATAGGTCCTCCCTCAATCATTGCAATCACGTGCCTGTGATCCAATAATTGACTCTGAGGGCACTATCTCCAACAAAAACTACCTGTTTGCACGACTCCTTTGAGCCGTGGTAGGGTAGTAATCAAAGTACAGTGGGAACACACTCGAGGCGAAGTGACAGTGTCAAGTCAACGGACTAAGCTGTACTCATGTCACCTGGGAACTGATAACTGACGATAGGTATAATACCAACCAACAGTTCCCGACGAGTCCTGTCCAGTGTACTCGTAACCTAACGAGCACCCGCATACTATCTCAAGTACGACGTACTGACGGCTGTGGGACAGACCGTCTCCCAAGCTGGGATAAGAAGCGCATACGCTAGTCTACTCCGGAGTATCGATGCCCTGTCTCGATAGTCCTGCGACTAGGGACCTGCATAAGGATGTGCTTGTAGATTACCCAGCCCCCACGAGTGTGACTGCCATCACAACGCTGGTAATCAAGCAAAGATCCTAAGGGCTCCACTAATGTGTAAAGGCGATATGCTAAAAGAAACACATGCACACATTAAAGCAGAAACAAACCAAGTAGCATACTACCATTTTGAACAAGAATGTCAATACAAGGTAAATATCCCAAGCTTCCATCAAGTAATATACAATCCAGTATGATACAGTAATGGCCTCTAGGGCATATACACTAACAGGGATTACCTCCATTGGCACTCATGAATCCCCTACAACGCCAAGACTCAAACTTTCTGTCACGACCCAGAATTGGTCCGTGGCGGCCCAAATACAATGCAACGCCTAAAGACGCAACATAGTAAAAGAAAGCCAAACCCAGAAATCTAAACCAAGAAAAAATATGGAAAAGATAATATAAGTTTTGAAACATTTGAAATCGCAACCCAAATTCTTTAAAAAGTCTTACTTTCTTTCTTTAAAATTTTAGCAACGCCCATTTGTAGAAACCAGCCACAATGAATACAACAGAAAATAATAACAGTAGAGATAGAAGCTGTATATACATAAGACTTCAAATCCACAATAATACATCTATCGTCCTCACCAAGTCTCTATGTCAATAACACAATAGCTGATGGAGAGTACAAAATACAACGAATAGACAATATGAAATACAGATAACCATCTAACCCACCTAAGCAAAATGGTACTGTGAGCTGATGCGGTATCTGTAGCAAAAGGTGATAGCTGGACAGCTGAATGGAGGAATAGCCTGCCTCGAATACTCTGGGGAAAAACCTGTGGCACAACGGGGGTGAATTGCCAACTCGTGAATAGTATAAAACATATGCAGGTAATCGCAGGAATGCACGTACAGCATGAATCTAAGATATGCGATTACAGTAGTAATAATATGTCATGCAATGCTAGAATAAAGAGAGTACACTAGCAGGTACAATCAATAAGTGAAGCGATAGTAACATGACAATAGTATGCAGTAGAGATGTGAGAAAGCAAATATGCAACTATCATAAGGGTACACTACAAGTACTACTAATGTATGAATCTGTGCATAAGATAGGTAATGGTGAGGTATAGGGTGGAATATGTCATTTTCCACGGAAACCTGACGTCGTGGTAGGATCACAATCCATCAAGATACTCCAATCCCAAATCCTCAAACCAGGCCCCCACATTGGGCACTCACATCAAATAAGTCTCACATCTCCTCAATGTACAGTATCGAGTAATCCCCTATATCCCGAATGTACAAATCACCAATCACATATGTATATCCAATGTCCAAGTCCCAATGAATCACCTAGTATCCCAAGTCCAATCTCAAGTAAGTTCTAACATCCTAAAGGTAAATATATGTACAGCAATAAATATGATGGGGGCAATACACATATATTAGCGTCCCATTCCACTAATATTGGTGTAAGGGTATATATAACAACGGCTAAGTCCCCTGTTATATATACAAAAAGGGGGTTAAATAAATATCATGAAACCGTGTGCCAAGCATCGACACAGAAATCCTCGTATATGGGGCTCCGTCAGTCCGGATCAGCCCACGGGGTCCGTCTGCAGTGTCGGCCCTCGGCCTCGACAGTACAGGTCATCCCGCATCCATCTCTCTACTCTGGCCAGTAGCCTCCAGACAACTGCCAGGTCCAAACAATCACCGGTAGGTACTCGCCCGCCTCCAGGCTCAATCGGCAAACCCATCGATCTTCTTGCCGAGGGGAACCATACCGGGCCCCACCATGTACTCTCATACGGCAACCACACATCGTATGGAGCATAGAATCAGCACCGATAAAACTCATGGGGGACGCTCGAAATATCATATCAAGGAAACCGGGTTGTTACATGTATGCATAATTTCATGAACTCCCGCGGTTCCCAAATCCCGAAAACATCATATGAAATCCAGATAAACAATGCATAAATACAGGAATAGATGTATGCGATATATCTGAATGCGAGCAGGTAAACACAAGTATATAGCTGAACCAGATGTATGCGAAATCATGATAAGGTACAGCTAAGTAACATCAGTAAATGTGATTATGCGACAACAACTGAATATGTATCTAACATACAGGTGTAGCAAAGTATAGGTATCTACCTATAGGAACTGATGTCGTATACCCCCCTGGGTATAGTAACATATGTAGGAAATCCCTCCCGGTATAGGTAAAATATGTAGGAGGTATACCTGTAGCTGTACCGCAAGTGAAAATATACCTATCACTAAAGGTATGATACACTATAGGTATACCGATAAACTAGATGTCAAGTGTGGTAAGCAGTGGTAGCTATAAGGGGTAGTGTGTGACATGGCAATTATTGACGGTGTGTGTGTAGCATGCAATCCGTGCTCGTGCAACATGAACCGTCAATAATGGGTGCAGTGTCCTACGGCTGCTAGTCACAGTGTATAGCTATATCTAGGAAAATGCAGTAAGGCTCAATTCTACAATGACGTAGAATGTGCGACAGGAAATTGAATCCTAGCCCAGACGCATAACGCCATGCGGGCGATTCCCCTGTAGATGTTATATCTACTCACCTAAACTCCACGCTGGGTGAATCCTATCACCTGCTCCCCCTGTAGCTGTGTCCGTAGCTCCTGCCTGCAAACCTGCAAATAAGACATGGAAATCACATATAAGCCCAATATCTCTCGAAACGCGATATCGAAACGAAACGAGAAACTCGCGTCGCGAACTAAACGCGCGTGTGCACGATACGCTGAATCGTGTGTGTACGCGTCTAAAAACCATCGCGACACGCGGCGATACGCTGGATCACAGAACACACTCACGTATCGCGCGTATCGCGCAAACACAACTAAACACAAAAGCGACATATAGTCCCAGATTTTCCTACAGGTGAGATATTACAAAACTAGACATACCAACACACTACACAACACAGCAGACTACCCCAGACCAAACCTAAACACCTAGAACCCTAGCCTGGCCGCAAATTGCGGCCAGATTGGCAAAATTGGCGGCCCCAGTATGGGGGGTAGGGGCTCGTGTTCATTTGGTGTGCTCTAGACCTAGGTAGCATGTCCCAGTCCTCTCAATTTTATTCTGTAGGCATCGGGTCTAAAGCAGGTCACAAATATCACAATTATCGCTTTAAAACACTAATTTGCACAAATAAGAAACCCTATGGTAATTTAGTGAAATCCAGGGAATTTCTCTGTATGAGTGACCCTACTGACACTAGATTTACCTAAGGTAACTAACACAATCATCAATTTGTCATCACAACTCACCATTCACCAAAAATAGCACTAAATTGGTTATTTAACACTAACCGAAGCTAACAATCACACAACTAATCAAACTAGGGGGTTGGGTTCAGGAAGTATACCCTTGGAGCCCTAGAAGGCTGGTGAAGGGGTGAGTGGAGGAGGTGAGAGCTTCTGCAAGTGCTGAGCTCCTCCTGCTGTTGCCAAAACTGCTGTTGCTGCAGTTGCTGCTACTGCTTGCCACTGATGCTGATGCTGCTGTTCTTGTTGATGTTGTTGTTGCTTCTTCTGATACTGCTCCTTCTAGTGTTGTGTGTGTGTGTGTGTGAGTGAGTGAGTGAAATGAGAGAAAAGAGAATGAGAAATGAGTGACTAACAGAGCTAACCCCTCCTCTCTTCTCACTCCCTCTCACCTCATTAAATGAGGCATGGGCAAAGTCATGATGCCCATGCTCTCTCTCTCTCTCTCAAGGTCAACACAAAGCAAATAATAAAACCCTTAATAAAATTCATTTAATTAACAACAACCATGACACTTAAACCACACCTAACCCTAGGTTAGAGAAATGGTTAGTTAACCATGGTTGCAAATCATGGTTAAACACCAAAAACAAGCCTAGTTATCATGCACAAGTGTGTGTGTGCCTAAAAAAATTCTAATAAAATACACATTAAATAAGATAAAATATTTAAAACTTCATTTGGTAAACTTTTTTTATTAAAAACCACATTTTAAAATATAAATAGCTACAAAACACATTCTAAGGTGTTACAATCTCC